>VZQC01010352.1:3623704-3663647 GCA_009823505.1 Rhizomys pruinosus | reverse complement strand
AGAAAACTTAAGACACACAATTGAGGTCAAAGATTGGACCTTTCTTTTAATAATATATATAAAACTTAAAAGGGGGTGTTCAGTTGGAGAGACAGTCCTTGCTCCACAACTGGACCAATATCTAAGTACCCCCTCAGCCATTTTGATACTTAGTCCTTTTTTATGTTTACTCTCCTACCAGGTCTTCACTCTGATGAACAAGTCAGCCTAGGAAACCCAGCCATATTTAAACATCTGGAATTCATCATGCTAGTTTTGTTAATCAAAGTTCTGGAGATCAATTCCAGATGCTGACTAAAGTTACACAAGCATTGTTCACATTTTTAACTACAATCAGACCTGACTTTCCTTATCTTGAAAGTAGCTTAATTTGTATAGGTAGAAGTTATACTTTGCAGTATTTTTTTTTAATTAAGTCTTAATACAGAGATAAGGCTGGAAGGTTGTTCTAGAAGGGAATGAATATAAATAAAACATCAAGACACATTATTGAATATCTTGTATTTAGTCATATTAACTCTAAGAAATTGTAACAAGGGGGGGAAATGAATATTATTCAACTGTCCAGTATGTGCTGGGCACCAAAATGAATAATTACATGTGTATTATTTTATTTAACTGATTTAATTCTCATAATGACTGTGTGAGTTGTAAATTTTCTTCATTATAGGAATGAGGATATATAGGCCCATAGAATTTAATTACATCTAGTTTGTCTAATCCCAAATTCACTCTTCTCTCTATGGGCTAATTTTCCCTGAAGTCTTAGACAATATGGGCTAGAAAGATGAATTTGAAAAAAGAATATAATATATCTACAAACTGGGTTGGAATCCAATTCTCCAAGGAAGTTGTTAAATGCAAAACCTGTCTCATTTTCAAATATAGCTTGGTGGTTTTGCCCGCATTTTATTAAAATAGTTTAATTATCTGATAAGATAATTGAATTTCACCAACCCCTCAGAAGTCTGGCATATGAGGAAAAGAAATTGAATCAGTCTAATTCCAACGCTGAAGTCTCCATAGCAAGTATTTTATATTCCAGAGACTCTGCAGAACTTTGGAAGCCAGTGCTATGGACAAAGGCAGGTCTGACTTCTCATGTGAGTGGGATTGTGAGACACAATTCCAAGTGGCTCAGGTCTCACAATGCAACCAGATCGTCCTCCATAACTGTCGCAGAGATTTTCCTGTGGGGGAGGCAGGGTGCCCACACATGTAGTGTCAGCCCCACCTCTGTCTCTTTTTCTCCAGTTACTAGGCAAAGCAATGAGCAGAATCTCCCATCTTAATTTTGAGAAGACTAGAGGATTTATTAGTCTTGCCTACAAAGTGACGGAGGGAGCATACACTCACTAGCAAAGCAGAGGTTCTCCTTTCCCAACATGGCCTCCCGGAGTCCTGGCATGAATTCTGTGTTCTCAGCCCATGATGACAAAATGGTGAGAAACCCCAGCCCCACCTGAAAGGCTTTTTCATATGCCTCTGGCCCCAACATGGCAGCAGCGGCACCCCAGAGTTCTATGTCAGTTCTCTTGAGCATCACAGAAACCTCACTGAAGGCTCAGCTTTGCCCTCAGCCCCTCCCTCTAAGTAACCAGACTCCGTCTTTGCAGTTCCCAGCTTATCAGATGATAAATCCATTTCAAAGAAGATATAATTTATACCACAATAACTATACCCAACATTGTTTAAATTAATATTTGCATATGAAAAACGCAGTACAAATCTCCAAAGATGAAGACAAGGAAAAGATCTTCAGGAGCAAAAGGAAAAAGGAAATGAACAAAAAGAAAAAAAAAAAAGGACCATGGCAATAAACCAACAACAGAGGAAGAGTCCCAATTTCAACAACAGTCTTGAGTCAAAGGGGACAGATAGACTATTATTCAAGGTAAGGATTCCCACAGATAGACTATTATTCAAAGTAAGGATTCCCAATATTAGGGCAGGATTCTACCCAGCAACAAAAAATATCTATAGATGCTGTGTCTTTTCTTTCTCAGCCATTAAGTTGGTGACGTTTTGACCTGTGGGAACATACAAATCTTTTCCCATAGTTTTAAGATTTAAATTGAGGGGCTAGAAAGATGCCCTAGTGGTTAAGAGCGCCAACTGCTCTTCCAGAGGACCCAGGTTCGATCCCCAGCACCCACATGGCAGCTGAGAACCCTCTTTAACTCCAGTTCCAGGGGAATCCGATGCCCTCTTCTGACCTCTGCCTCGGCATGGTGTGCATGACACTGGTGCACAAACCCACATGCAGACAGTACATTCATACATATAAAAATAAATAATTAATTAAATTTAAAAATATTTAACAAAAGGTTTAATATATAACTCTATCCCCACTTTTTTATTTTAGGTTTTTATTTTTTGACCCATGAATCTCAAAAAGGCAGTTGTATTACACATACCTATAGGCAGGAATCAAGGTGTAAATTTTCATTAAATTTACCCAAGCTGTTTATCATTGACTGTTGTTAATTTGGGAAGCAAACTTAATTCCTTTAGTTAAATTATCCTACAAGTAAAAGAAAATGTTACAAGATGATACTGTACAACACAAAAATTATAGAGAACATTTGTATACATTAACCCCAAAGTTTTGTTATACAAATAATAAGTAAAACAAATGTGGACAACAATTTATATTTCCAATTAGCTTAAATGTATTACTTTTTTAATTAAAACCTTTTAATCAATGTTGTCTGATATAGACATTTACTTTTATTAAGTCCTAAAATACCATACAATATGTAGACAAAGTTTGGGCAAATTTGGATACCTGTTAAACTCACATCAATTAAATATACATTGATACAGCTTTGCATTGTGCAGGATGTACCAAGAAATACCCGCAGAGAAGTTGGCCCATCTAAACATTAAAAGGAAGAAAAGACTCAGACTGCTACAGGCATCAAACATCTCTGTGGATCCTATTTGTAACAACTGTTTATAATGTGTCCTAATGAACTTTATGTTCCAGGTGCCACAAAGTTTTAATATGAGAAAATTTCTTACCTCCTTTTCATAGAACAAAGAAACGAATAATGGTAATGAAGTCATTCCCTAACTGTAAATTAGAGCCAACTGTTATAGAGGTAATCTCTTATAAAACCAGTATAACTGCTTTCTTTAATTGACTGGTAGACATAGGAACTGTGAAAGGATAATTCTCTATTCAGAGCCAAATATAATACTAAAATCTGTATAAGCTGTGTAATTAAGCAAAATATATTAATACAGGAGAGCTCTGATATCAGCAATGTATTATTCTGCCAAGGAGATGTTGGCTAGGGAATCCAAGCCCCCCAAAAGGTAAAGGCTTTTTGCCTGTTAACAGGATACCTGCAAGAAGAGAGGCAATAAGGCCCTGCTGTCAAAGACCTGATGTAAGCATGGGAAATATGTACTGAGACCACACTTACAAGTGTACAGTTGGTCTCTGGAATGCCAGAGAGTGTTACCAAAGGCCACTAAATCAATAAAGCCAATATTGGTCTCCTTGAATCAAGCAAGGCTCCTCTGTCAGCATCTGCTACACCTCACCTACCTGGAAATACTGTGCAGCAGTGGCAGCCATATGTCTGTACATCTCAAATCTAATTGGTTAGTAGCTCTCTACTTGGAGGACTAATTCATGGCTGATGCTACAAACTTATGTCCTCTAGTGGTTAGGAGATGTTATAAGCCACAGTAAGACCTTGTCATCTTTTACAGAAAAGCTATAGTTCATAGATTAGCATACCATCCAAACATCTGTGTCTATACCAACGTAACCTACCATAATAAATAATACTGTTTAAATGCATGTATATCTAATTGCCTGTGTTTCATTAGTAGGATTAAAAGGTTATTCTGCGGTAGAATGTAAGGGCTGCGATTGGGGTGAATGGTGAAACTACAACAATATAAACTGGACACTCATTTGATCAAATTGATTGAACATACAACACCCCCCTGCTGGATGGTGGGACCCATGAGCTGTGTGGGTTTGGACACAACTGCTTGCAAATTGGTTTTACATGAAGGATGCTTGTACTCACAAATTATCACTTATTGTTAAAAAAAATGAAAACAAAACAAACAAAAAAAAACAGAAAGATGCAGAAAAGTTACAGCAGAATGCATGATCTGGGATGGGTAGGGGTGGGGTGGGGGCCTTTTTCCTTTGTGCCCTCCCGACCCCGACATCGGCCCACGCAAGCCACGTGCAGCGCCCCTGCCCGTCCCGGGGGTCAGCTATACACAGGACATCAACTATCATACAAAAGGGCTGTAGTCCCGAACAAACCCAACGCGGGTACGTGGGCACAAAAACAGAACGTTGCACATGGGCAATATAAAGCTGAGATCGACATGAGCTTACCATTTCAGCCACCTCATAGTTGACACGGGGGCCCATATGCGCATGAGAAGACAGCACTTCAGCCTGGAATGTTTGGCAAAACTGGATCAGTGCTTGTAGAAGAATGAAATTCCACCCCTACCTCTCACGCGTTACAGCAAAAGTCAACTCCGTCTGATCGAAAGACCGTTCCACGTGAAACCCCAATCTCTGGAGGTGACAGAAGACAGCTTGAACAGCGACTACAAAGACATAGGCATTGGCATACTTCCTAATCAGAGAGCAGCTGCACAAAAAGAACAATGGACAAACGGACTGCAGTAACTCAAACTTTCTGTACATCAAAGAAACGATAAAGGAAAGTGAAGAGAAAGCCGACAGAGTGGGAGGAACCTTCCCTGCAGATACAGTCTGAAAGCTATAGTTTTCCCGAGTATCGTCTACCAAAAAAAAAAAGAGAAGAAGCAATAAATCACGCAAAACAACGGAGCAAAGATCTGAATAGAATTCACAGATGAGGAGTTAGAGATGGCCGAGAAACATCTTAGAACTTTTCAACTATCAACTACTAATTAAGACATGCAAACTTAAACCACTCTTAGAGTGGTTTAAAGAGATATAATCTCACTACAATAAGACTAGCTAGGATCAGGAATATGAATGATACCATGTGCTGGAGCGGTTGTGGGGGAAGGGGAACAACTCATCCGTTGCTGGTGGAAATGTAAACTTGACGGCCACTATGAAAGCAGTGGGGAGGGAACTTATGAGAAGACTCGAAGAGCCTGGCCCTTTTGACCCATCCAATCTCTATCGACGGGTAGAGAACCCACAGATAACATCTTACTTCCTGCAGAGATACTGCACACTATAATTTCAGCTCTGTTTCAAAATAGCAAAGCTGGAACCAGACCAGTGCCCCTCTACTGATGAGTGGATAAGAAAAATGTGGTAACTGTATACAATGGAGTTCTATTCGCATAAGAGGACAACATCATGAACTTTTGGAGGTAAATGGATGGAGCTGAAGACATTATGTTTATGAATGTAACACATCCCCAGAGAAAACATGACAAATAGTTCCCTCATATGTGGATCCCTAGTGCGCAATAACCCAGATTAAATATGTCTGCCAGAAAGAGGGATGCTAGTAAAAGAACAACAACAGAGAGACTGCACCAGAAAACTTACTGAAATGGTGAATGGGAGGGGCTGATGGGGCTGGAGAGGGAAACGGTGTATATTCAATGATGCGTATTTATTGACTGAGGTACACCAAGTATCCAGTTGTTGTTTGCCCAGCCCAACGTCTACGGGTTACATGGTGTTTTTAGGACTTAGTAAAAGTAAATATTTGGGGCTAGAGGATTGGCTAGTGGTTGGGAGCGCCGACAGCTCTTGGCGGAGGACCCAGGTTCAATCCCCATACACCCATGGTGCCTGAGAGCTGTCTATAACTCCACTTCCCGGATAACTCCAGTTCAAGGGAGTCTGAAACCCTCTTCTGAACACCGCGACATTGCAAAAGCACATTGGTGCCAGACGTGCAGCATCAGAGCGTACATTGCATGAACATACAGAAATAAATAAATTATAAAAAAATAATAAACATAAGTGAAATATGGTGTATATTAAGCAACATTTGTTTACAGGCTCTGATAAAACGGTAATGCATCTGAGTTAAAATGGAGATATAAATTAGCTGTTTGTCCACGTTGGTTCTCATAAAATCGTATGAACAATGAAACTTTGGGGATTAGGGCACAATACGAATTGCCTATAATTTTTCTTTTGTATGGTATCACCTTGTAGCTTTCTTTTTCACCTATAAGATGATTGAACCTAAAAATTAAGTTTGCTCCCAAAATTAATCATATATAGTCACACAAAACAGCATGGGTGAATTTGATAAATCTGTGCCTTGATTCCACCCTATAGGGTACGTATAATACAACTTCCTTCTGGAGACTCATGGGGCAAAAACAAAAACCGAAAAAAAATGGGGGGGGGGGGATACAGATAGATATGAAGCATTTTTGTCAAAAACCTTGCAAATTCAAAATCTTAAAACTACCTACAGGAAAAAGATTTGTATGTTCAACAGGTCAAAATGTCACCAACTTAATGGCTGATTAAAAAAGATACAGCTTTTTCCATCGAGTAGGATGTCCCAGAAAGGGCCACAGAAAATGGTTGGGCACGTCGAACATTGAAAGGAAAAAAGCCTCCAGATTCTGCGACAATCAAACCTCTGTGGATCCTACTTGTAACAACTGTTTTAATGATCGTGTCAAATGAACTGTTACCTTTCAGGTGCCAAAAGTTTATATGATATACTTTCTTACTTCCCTGCCCCCTCTCCCCCATAGAACAAGCGAATATAGTGTGTAATCAGTCATTCGCGTCCTGTAAATGGAGAGCCAATTATAGAGGTAATCTCTGATAAAACCAGTAATAACTGCTCTTTAATTACTAATAGACATAGACAGGCTGGAAAGGATAATGTCTCTATTCAGACGAAATATAATACTAAGAATCTGTATAAGCTGTGTAATTAAAGCAAACATATATTATCCAGGAGACTCTGACTATCAGCAATGATTTAGTAACGCAAGGAGATGTTTGGCCTAGGTGAATCCAAGGCCCCACAAAGAGTAAAGGCTCTGTTTGCCTGTAACAGGATATCGTGCAGGAAGAGAGGCAATAACCGGCCCTGCTGTCAAGTTGACCGGAGTAAGCATGGGAAAGAATATGTATTGAGACCACACTGAACAAGTTTACAGTGGGTCTCCTGGATGCCAGAGGTTGTACCAGAGGCCACTAACTCAATGAAAACAATATTGGAGTCTCTTGAGTCAAGCAGTCTCCGTCGGTCAGCATCGCTACACCTCACATCCCTGGAAATACTGTGGCAGCAAGGGCAGCCACTATGTCTGTATCTCCAATCTAATTGGTTTTTAGCTCTCTATTGAGAGGAACTAATTCAGCTGAGCCACAGGCTTACTGCCTCTACAGGGGTTAGGAGATGTAAAGACTGCCTGTCCATATTTACAGAAAAAAAAGCTATAGTTATGAGATTACATACCATCCAAACATCTGTGTCTATACCAACAGTAACCTACCAAAATAATTGATACTTTTGAAATACTATATATCTAATTGCTGGTGCTTCATTAGTATGATCTAAAGTTATTCCTGGACAACTGTCACAATGAAAGAGAAAACAGCCAGATATGACCAAGTCTCAAACACAGCGCCAGAAGGTAGACCTGTTTTGCTTTCTCATCCCACTTGTGCCAACTTGCCTAAGCCCTAGAAACAATCTGAAGAAAGAGGGGCAATGGTAGAAGTGGGGGGCTGCGATTGCAGTGAATGAAATACAGCAATATAGCTTGGACACTCATATTGTATCAACTGGATTGAACATACAAGCCCACCCTGCTGGATGGTGGGACCAAGGGGCTTTGTGAGTTTGGGCACCTTGGCGTGCAGAATTGGTATTTACAGTGAAGGGATGTCTATGTCACTTTTAAATTAATCACTTATTTTTAAAAATGAAAAAGAAACGAGAGGGATGCGGAAAGTTTGTGACAGAATGAGCAAGATCTGGATGGGATGGTGGGTGGGGGGAAGGGAGAGGGATATATGCCTGAACTGAATTGAGAAAAAGAATATGTATGAAATATGCAAAGCATCAACAAAAAAAGGGTACAAAAAAAAAAAAAAAAGAATCAGAGAGAAAAAGAAACCCAGTCCATTGTTGCAAAGGAACACGTCACCAAGAAGATGTTCACGAATTAATGAATAATATGCCACCAAACTCTGGTGCACCAAACTTTATGAAGATAATTCTCCAGGACCACAAGTCACACGAACCCCAGTACACTCATAGTAGGGGATTTCAATACAACACTGAGTCCTTTGGGTAGGTCAACAGGAAAAAAGGCATAAACAGAGAGGAATCTGAATGATGCTATGATAACTCAAATGGGACTGCATGGACCGTACCGAATATTCTACCCTAATACCAGAGAATACACTGTCTATTCAGCACCCCACGGAACAGTCCCCAAAATAGACCACAACTGGTACACAAGAAGAAAACTCCACAAAATCAAAATGTTGAAAATAATTTTCTTCTTCTATTAGACAACCTTTGCAATAAACATCAACATCAACACCAGTACAGCGCCTCCTGCCTACAAGAGCACATGGAGACGAAACAACACACTCTTGAAGAATGAATGGGTCAAGAAGAGGTAAAGAAATAAAAGCATTCCATGAACTGAATGACAATGACAAACACAACTAAACCTATGGGATACAGTAAAAGCAGTCCTAAGAGGGAAGTTTTATAGCCCTGGGTGCCTAACATTAGAAAAACAGAAAGACACAGTAATGAGCTATAACACTACAGCTAAAAGCGCTTTAGAGGCAACAACAGATTAACCCTAGAACACAACAGACAGGAAAAAAAACAAAAATCAGAGCAGAAATAGTGAAATGAGAAACAAGAAAACATAAAATCAGTGAATCCCAAACAGTTGGATTCTTTGAAGAATAAAACCAGATAAACACATCTACTCGATTAACAAAAAAAGAGACAACTCCAAATCAATACGCCTCCATGTATTAAAAGGGAATATCACAACAGGTAAAGATCCAGACAATCATTCGTGAATACGTCAAAAACCTATACGCTAACCAAGTTTGAAAACCTAGAAGAATATATGAATTCTAAATCTGGGAACACCAAGCTCAAAGCCACCGAGCAGAACATCCACCTTAAACAAACTCAATATACATGAAGAAAATTAAAGGTGTAATAAGGAACCCTGCCAAGTAAAAATCCCAGACCCGATGTTTTGGCAGAATTCTATAAAACGGTTCAAAAAGACCTAAAACAATGATTACTGAAACTGTTTAGAACGATACAATCAGAGGGAATTCTCCCAAATTCACTCTAGAAGCAGCTCACACTCGTCTGTAAGTAAAACCAGGTAATGATACAACCAAAAGGGAGAAATATAGATCCATCTCCCTAATGACACAGATGCCAAAATTCTAAAAGGAATACTGGCAAATCGCATACAACCCACATCAAGAAGATCATCCACATGACCAGTTGGGTTCATACCAGAGAAGCCGGGAGTGTTTCAACATATGAAAATCATAAACATCATCAAACACATAAATGGACTGAAAACAAAGACCATCACCATCACTCTCAATGATGCTGAAAAACTCTTTGACAAAAGCCCCGCATCCCCTCCGCTTAAAGTCCTAGAGAGGATTGGATTGGAGGGGAGACCATTCCTCAATATAATAAAAACCTATACAGGGAAACCCACGGCCACTATCATCCTAAAACGGGAAATTACAGAAACAGTCCCTTTAAAGGTAAGGAACTCAGCAAGGACTGCCCCCTGTTCACCACTCCTCTTCAATATAGTGGTTTAAACACGTGCTAGGAGCAATAAGGCGGAGAAAAGTATATAAAGGAGTACTAGTTGGAAAAAGGGGAACTCAAGCTATCACTTTTCACTGATGATATGATTGTTGTTTACTTAAGGGGTGCTTAGAACTCCACCAGAAAACTGCCTAGAAACATTAACAGCTTCAGCAAAGATACAAAATTAACCTAAAAAAAAAGCAATGGCCTTTCTTTTACAACTCAAAACAACAAGCAACTGGAGAAAGAATTCAAAGAGAACTTCCACTCACAGAGTCCCTCAATAAAATACCTAGGGAAAAAAAAACCAAACCCTAGACACAAAGCACCAAAGATCCGACAACAAAAATTTAAAGACTTTAAAGAAAGAAATCGAAGACATCAGAAGACGGAAAAACTTCCCATCCCATGGAGTGGGAAAATTAAACATTGTGAAAAATGTCCATTCCACAGAAACTCTTGTATAGATTTAACACATTCCAATCAAAATCCCCGGAGTTTCTTCACAGGTTTGGAAAAGAAATCCTCAATTTCATTTGGAAAAACAAAAGACGCCGAACAGCCGAAGCAACCCGAGCGAAAAGAGCAGTACAGGGGGGGATCACTATACCAGACGTCAAACTACACTACAGAGCTATATAGTGCATAAAGACAGCCTGGTACGGGCTCAAAAACAGACCTGGTGACCATGGAACAAAACAAAGTTCCAAACCTGAGCACTACAATTTCAACCGTCTCATATTTGAAAGGGTGGCCAAGAAGACACAGTGGAGAAAAGTCAGCATCTTCAGCAGGTGATGTGTGGCAAAACTGAATCACCACTTGTAGAAGAATGAAATTAAACCGCTACCTCTGGCCGCTTACAAAGGTCAACTCCCAGATGGATCAAAGACTCAACTGTGAAACCCCGAAAACTCTGAGGCGATACAAGAAAAAGTTGGCAACAACATAGCAAGACAAAGCATAGAGAAAGACTTCCTAATCAGAGAGCCGTGTGTGCAAGAATTAAGTTGACAATGACAAATGGGACCTCATTAAAACTCAAAAGTTTCTGTTAATACAAAAGAAACAATCAAGGAAGTGGAAAGAGAAACCACAGCAGTGGGAGGAGAAACCTACCACTGCAGAACATCTGACAAAGCTTGATTTCCAGAATAGACAAAACTACTCAAAAAAAAAAAAAACAAAAAAAAAAAAAAAAAAAAAAAAAAAAAAAAAAAAACAAAAAAAAAACAAAGAATAAAAAGAAAAAAATGACCACAATTAGATGGAGAAAGAGACTAAACAGAGATTTCACAAAGTGAGGAATTAGAGTTGCCGGAAACACCTTAAGACATTGTTCACATCACAATCATTAAGGAAATGCAAATCAAAACCCTTAAAATATCATCTTACTCCAGAAGACTGGTAGGATCAAGAAAACAAAAATGATACAAAGTGGCTGGAGAGGTCTGTGGGGAAAGGGGAACATCCATCACAACTGCTGGTGGGAATGACATTTTGACACCACTATGGAAAGGCCAGCGTGTGGAGAACCCTGGAAGATTGGCAAATGAAATCTTGCCAACCTGACCCAGCCCATATCCACTCCTAGGCTGGAACCTCAAAGACTCACCCCACCACAGAAGATACAGCACAGCCGATGTTTATTTCTTGCTCTCTTCACATTAGCAAGGCGTGGAACAACCCATAAGTGCCCCTTAAACTGACGAATGAATAGGAAAATGTGGTACACTACACACATGGATTCATGCAGCAGTAAAGAAGACGACATCATGAGCTTTGCAGGAGGATGAATGGCTGGAGCTTAAAGCACATCATGCTGAGTGAAAGTAACAAAGTTCCAGAAAAACAAATGACGAATGGTACCCTATCTATGGATTCCAGTGCAATTAACCTATTGTAAGTATTTCTTGTGCATGGCCCCTTGAGCTTTTGTCCAACGCAGTTTAGTGATGCATATTGGAACAACAACACAACAACAGAAAGACTGCATCAAAGAACCGATGAACAGTGAACTTCTGCCAAAACAGTCAAACTTCCTCATGGAGAATATGAGAAAGACTGAGAAGAGAGATGAAAGCATCTCATCATTGGTGGGTGGTGGGACGGGGGGCACAGGTCGTAGATTTTATAAAATATATATATATATATATAATTAATTAATAATTAATTAAAAATTTTTTTTTTTTAAATGTTTCTCAGCCCATCTCTAACTCCTCACTTGTAAGTCTTCAGCTCTGTTGCTCCATCTATTGAATAGGTCATTTATTTTCTTTCTTCTTTTGTTTTTGATGTTTATTACATTCTGGAAATCAATGCTTTTCAGATGTTTCTGCGGTGAAGGTTTCCTCCCACTCTTTGGGATTTTCTTCACTTCCTTGATTGTTTCTGTTTGATGTACAGAAGCTTTTGATTTATGATGTCCCATTTGTCATTGTCAACCTTAATTCTTGCACAGCTGCTGTCTGATCTTTAGGAAGTCTGTTTCCTACTCTTATGTCTTGTAGTCTGCTGCCAACTTTTTCTTCTATTGCCTTCAGGGTTTGGGGTGAATATTTTGAAGACCTATGGCTGGCCCTTTCCAGCAGCAAATTTCATAGCACTGGCAGCACCTTTTTCTGAGACTACCCCATCCCAGCATGGATCTAGGCCACACTCTTCCTAACACACTCATACCTAATACATGAGAAATACATATTTTTATTTTTTTTTTTATTTTTTTTTTTTATTATTTATTTTTTTTGTAATGTGTATGAATGTATTGTCTGCATGCAGGTCTGTGCACCCGTGTCGTGCAATGCCGCGGAGGTCAGAAGAGGGTCTCGGATTCCCCTGGAACTGGAGTTCTCCTGGAATTGGAGTTACAGACGGTTCTTAGCCGCCATGTGGGTGCTGGGGATCGAACCCGGGTCCTCTGCAAGAGCGTCGGTGCTCTTAACCGCTAGGCTATCTCTCCAGCCCGAGAAATACATATTTTTAAAAGGAATGTAGTAATATCATGAATGCAACTCTCTCTGGTTTCTATTGTTTCTGCACAAGCCTCCATAATTTTCCCAACATATGCTATTCCCATTGGAGAGATCGGCCCCCAAATGCAGGCTTTTTATCTCTTGGGAACTTCAACTCCACTTGTTGGTATTTTTACAGTGTGTTCTGCCATCTCTTCCTATCTTTAACCTGCCACAACCTTTACTGTGCACCAACAGTACTTTTGGAGGGAAAGAAATGAAAACTGACTTGTCTGGCATTGAATATAAGCAATAATGAACCATTCTCTGACTTCAAGCTAAGATTAGGAATATGGGAGCTAAACATAGGTTTGAAGACTGCTTGCCCTGTGCTTCCAGGAGCTCCGTACTAAATTTACTTTTCTAATTAAATGAAAATGTGCAGGTGTGTGAGACTCTGTGTGGGCATGCACAGGAGTCCAGGTGCTTTCAGAGGCTGCAGGTGATGGATTTCCAGCTGTTGGAGGAGTTAGAGTTCGAGGTGGTTGTGAGTGATCATTGTGTGTGTTGGGAACAAAGCTTCAGTCCTCTACAAGAACAGTATAAGCTCCTCATGACTAAGCCATCTCTCCAGCCCCAGGAAATGATTTTTATGTGTGATCAAGTTTGATAAAATTTGAAGGAAATTGTAAGTTTTCTAATACATAAAGTACTAATAACAAACCATATTTTGGTTCTCTTTATTAAAACAGTAAGTTTATTTTTCAGTACTATAATTTTTCTTTCTTTTTTGATACACATTCTCATGTAACCTGGGCTAACTTGAACTTTTTATCCTCTGGCCTCCACCTCCCAAGTGCTGGGGTTGCAGCCACATACAAGCATGCCCATCTTGCTACAATCTTTAAAAGGAAGCCAGGTGTGGTGGTGCATGCCTTTAATCCTAGCACTTGGAAGGCAGAGGCAGGTGGATCTTTGTGAGTTCAAGGCCAGCCTGGTCTACAAAGTGAGTTCCAGGACAGCTGGGGCTACAGAGAGACCCTGTTTCAAAAAGACCAAAAAAAAAAAAAAGAAAGAAATATAGCTGAAGTTTTTAGGGTAAAATTCCAAGCTCTGGCTTTCCTCTTAAAAATGATATAAACAAGATTATTAGGAAAACTAGTGAACCATAATCAGGAAAAAAATTATAATGCTTAACATCTGTGTGTGAACTGCAAAATTAAGTTTTACACAATTTTTATTGATTCTTGAGTATTTCATATAATACATTTTGATTGTATGCAAACAACCAAGGAACTGAAGAAGAAACCCACCAAGTGGGAGAAAATGTTCACCTGCTACACATAAGACAAAAGTTTTATACACAGAATATACAAAGAACTCAAAATACAAAGAAACAAGAAAATAACCAATCCAATAAAAAAAGGGCTAAGGACCCCAACAGAAAGTTCTTGAATGAAGAAATTAAAAAGGCTAAGAAACACCTTAAAAATTCCTCTCTACCCAAACTCTTGTATAGATTTAATGCAATTCCAATTAAAATCCACAAGAGTTTCTTTACAGACTTGGAAAAAAAGTCCTTAAATTCATTTGGAAAAACAAAAGACCCAGAATAGCCAAAACAACCCTGAGTGAAAAGAGCTACACAGGGGGGATCTCTACACCAGACTTCAAACTATACTACAGGGCTATAGTCATAAAAACAGCTTGGTACTGTCACAAAAACAGACCTGTTGACCAATGGAACAAAACTGAAGATCCAAACTTGAGCACATACAATTTCAGCCATCTCATACTTGACAAGAGGCCTAAGAAGACACAATGGAGAAAAGACAGAATCTTCAGCAAGTGGTGTTGGCAAAACTGGATCGCCACTTGTAGAAGAATGAAATTAAACCCCTACCTCTCACCCTGTACAAAAGTCAACTCCAGATGGATTGAAGACCTCAGCGTGAAACCCCAAACTCTGAAGGGAATAGAAGAAAAAGTTGGCAGCAGACTACAAGACATAGGTGTAGGAAAAGACTTCCTAAATCAGACAGCAGCTGCGCAAGAATTAAGGTTGACAATTGACAAATGGGACCTCATTAAACTCAAAAGCTTCTGTACATCAAAAGAAACAATCAAGGAAGTGAAGAGAAATCCCACAGAGTGGGAGGAAACCTTCACCTCAGAAACATCTGACAAAGCATTGATTTACAGGATGTAATAAACTACTCAAAAAACAAAGAAAAAAAAAACAAATGAATCACTCAAAAGATGGAGCAAAGAGCTAAACAGAGACTTCACAAGTGAGGAATTAGAGATGGCTGAGAAACATCTTAAGAGGTGTTCAACATCACTAATCATTAAGGAAATGCAAATCAAAACCACTTTAAGATATCATCATACTCCAATTAGACTAGCTAGGATCAAGAAAACAAATGACACCAAGTGCTGGAGTGGTTGTGGAGAAGGAGGAACACTGATCGACTTCTGGTGGGAATGTAAACTCATACAACCACTATGGAAAGCAGTGTGGAGAATGGAGAACCCTTGGAAGACTTGGAATGAACTTGCCGCCTGATCCAGCCATACCACTCCTGGACATGTACCCACAAGACTCATCTTACTGCAGAGATACATGCACAGCCATGTTTATTGCAGCTCTCTTCACAATAGCAAGGAGCTGGAACCAACCCAAGTGCCCCTCAACTGACAAGTGGATAGAGAAAATGTGGTACATCTACACAATGCAGTTCTATGCAGCAGTAAAGAAAGATGACATCATGAGCTTTGCAGGTAAGTGACTGGAGCTAGAAGACATCATGCTGAGTGAAGTAACACAGTACCAAAAAAGCAGACGATGAACGAATGGTATCCCTCATCTGTGGATGCTAGCACCAGTTACCTAATTGTATGTCAAAATGAGCAAAGTCAATGTGATCTGAAAACAACTGTGCTCTTATATTGTGAATCCCTTAAAATATACTAATAAAAAATTTAAAAGTCCTCAACATTCTTAGCAATCAGAGAAATAGAGATCAAAATCATTTTAAGATTTTATCTTACCCCAGTCAGACTGACTAAGACCAAAAGAATAAAAGACATGAAATGCTGGCAAGGATGTGGAAAAGGGGACTATTCTTTCACCAACAGTAGGGATATAAACTCATGCAACCAGTATAGAAAGTAATGTGGAGAACTCCTAAAAATGTAAACATAATCTACCATATGATCCCATTATACCACTCTCTGGCATATACCAAAAGGACTCATCCTACTGTAGACAGACCTGTACATCCATGTTTGTTGCTGCTCTTTTCACAGTAGCTAAGAAATGGAAACAACTTAAACACCTCTCAACTGATGAATGGATATTGAAAATGTGGTACAGTTACACAATGAAGTTCTACAAACCAGTAAGGAGAGATGAAATTATGAAATTTTCAGCTAAATTGCTGGAACTAAAACTGCTATACTAAGGGAAGTCACACAGACTCAGAAAAGCAAGCAACATATGTGCTCTCTCCTTTGTGATTGCACCAATGCCTTATGTAAGTATGCATCGTGATGTAACAGCAGGACTCAGGAAAATGGAAAAGAAGCCCAGAAGTAAAGGGAAAGAAAGAGCCCTAGAGAGGGGGTAGTAGGAAATAGATGTTACCAAGGGGGAGATGGGAAGCGGGGGTATTCAACTGCAGAAGAGCGAGGGAAGGACATGCAAGGAACCGTGAGGGTAAAGGGGAAGAAGGAACTCAAAAGAGGAAGGATAATAGGAGACAGGTGTTATGAATGGGAAACTGTAGAAGATGAGGGAACTTAAACTGCAGAGGGAAAAGGGAGGATAGACAGGGCAGGGAGAGACACTAAAGCTTAGGAGGAGTACAGTTCGTTGAAGACGCAGCAATGAACACAGATCTAGAGAGATCCTACTGACCTGCGTCTGACACTAAGGTGAGAGAGACAGATAAGGAACATGAAATTATCCTCTGAGGCATTTGGGTTTTCCAAATATGTTCTTAGTTTTATTTTATGTATATGAGTGTCTTGTCTGCATGTGTATAAGTGCACCAGTGTAGTGCAATATCTGCAGAGGTCAGAAGATGGTGTTGGATCCCCTGAACTGGAGTTACAGATGGTTGTTAGCCACCACATGGGTGCTGCAAACCAATCCCCCTGCCTCCATCATGCTCTTAAACACTGATCCATCTCTCCAGCCCCGGTGGTGAGACATTTGTATGATGGAAGTTAAAAGAGCAAGCAGATTTGCACCAAGCCTACAAAGAAATGGAGAGTTTTCAACAAGACTGGCATTAAGCCAAATTTTGAAGACACATAGTAGGAGAAGGATTGGTGACTTGAAACGTTGTTTAAGAACAGAGAGTAACTACAGTTCTCTGCATGTAGTAAAAGGTAAATCTGTAGTTTCAAAGAAAAAGTATATTGAAGTTTTAAGTGGTTTATATTTGATCTGTGATAGAGAAGGGGTTGTTGAGATACTGAATGCAAGATGAACGACTGATAGAGGAATCAAAGAACATTTAAACCTGCAAACATTTGCATAAGAATTAACCAGAGTTTTCTTGGCTGATGAGATGCTCAGCACTCATCAGCCAAGGCACTTGCCACAGATTAGTGACCCAAGTTCAATCACCAGAACCCATGTAGGAAAAATGGAAGGTGAAGACTAACTCTACAAAGTTGTATTTTGTGTTCAGGGCATCCCTGACATACAGCATATACATGTACATGAGTAATAAGTAAAAACGTTTAGAAATAATTAGCCAAAGACGTAATACTTGTCATTATGTTGGAATTTTACACATTTGAAAAGATGCTTCTCACAACACATTTTATTTCTTTTGAAAATTGCTAACAAGGGGATGTTTGCATTATTCTTAAGACACGTTTTTCTTACATTTATGCACAGCTGATTTCCTAGGGTAAAACATGGAATAGATTTTATGAGAATTAAGTATGTCACAAAACAACAAGCTACCAAAGAAACTTTGCATTCAGAACATCTCTGATTTTCTATCCACAACAAAAGACATGCATGAGAGCAAGAAAGACGTTTGCAAAAAGGCAAATGCATTCCTTCACTTGAAAGAAGTTCATGGGAAAGAAAGACTCAATTAGTTATTGTTTTTCTACAAGCTTTACTAAATGAAGCAAAGACTGTACGCTTACTAATCAAATTTTCACCATTGTGATGTTGGATTGTGCAGATACTTTCATTTTACGATGTCAGAAGCTGCAATTTTACATATAAAATATTTAAATTTTTCTGAGACAGAAATTATCCCACAGTACACTAAACTTATGTTTTTATCATATTTGTACAACTAAATGGAGTTTTTAGAGGCACCAGAATCCCTGAGTCCCATGACTCCTCTGTAAAGCGTTCTACTCTTGATTGGAGGTCCTGGTTCCTTTCTGTACTTAGACTTTTTAGATTACAGCCCTTATAATTGATCGTAGGTGAAGTTCACATGCTTGCCTCTCTCACTATAAGTTACTGAGTACCTCAAGGACCAAAACTGTTATTATTTGCCTAACATCATGCTCTCTCAAACAGTAGAGATTCAAACATATAGTATATATATATATATATATATATATATATATATATATATCAGAACAGAAAACTTAAGACACACAATTGAGGTCAAAGATTGGACCTTTCTTTTAATAATATATATAAAACTTAAAAGGGGGTGTTCAGTTGGAGAGACAGTCCTTGCTCCACAACTGGACCAATATCTAAGTACCCCCTCAGCCATTTTGATACTTAGTCCTTTTTTATGTTTACTCTCCTACCAGGTCTTCACTCTGATGAACAAGTCAGCCTAGGAAACCCAGCCATATTTAAACATCTGGAATTCATCATGCTAGTTTTGTTAATCAAAGTTCTGGAGATCAATTCCAGATGCTGACTAAAGTTACACAAGCATTGTTCACATTTTTAACTACAATCAGACCTGACTTTCCTTATCTTGAAAGTAGCTTAATTTGTATAGGTAGAAGTTATACTTTGCAGTATTTTTTTTAATTAAGTCTTAATACAGAGATAAGGCTGGAAGGTTGTTCTAGAAGGGAATGAATATAAATAAAACATCAAGACACATTATTGAATATCTTGTATTTAGTCATATTAACTCTAAGAAATTGTAACAAGGGGGGAAATGAATATTATTCAACTGTCCAGTATGTGCTGGGCACCAAAATGAATAATTACATGTGTATTATTTTATTTAACTGATTTAATTCTCATAATGACTGTGTGAGTTGTAAATTTTCTTCATTATAGGAATGAGGATATATAGGCCCATAGAATTTAATTACATCTAGTTTGTCTAATCCCAAATTCACTCTTCTCTCTATGGGCTAATTTTCCCTGAAGTCTTAGACAATATGGGCTAGAAAGATGAATTTGAAAAAAGAATATAATATATCTACAAACTGGGTTGGAATCCACTTCTCCAAGGAAGTTGTTAAATGCAAAACCTGTCTCATTTTCAAATATAGCTTGGTGGTTTTGCCCGCATTTTATTAAAATAGTTTAATTATCTGATAAGATAATTGAATTTCACCAACCCCTCAGAAGTCTGGCATATGAGGAAAAGAAATTGAATCAGTCTAATTCCAACGCTGAAGTCTCCATAGCAAGTATTTTATATTCCAGAGACTCTGCAGAACTTTGGAAGCCAGTGCTATGGACAGAGGCAGGTCTGACTTCTCATGTGAGTGGGATTGTGAGACACAATTCCAAGTGGCTCAGGTCTCACAATGCAACCAGATCGTCCTCCATAACTGTCGCAGAGATTTTCCTGTGGGGGAGGCAGGGTGCCCACACATGTAGTGTCAGCCCCACCTCTGTCTCTAGTTCTCCAGTTACTAGGCAAAGCAATGAGCAGAATCTCCCATCTTAATTTTGAGAAGACTAGAGGATTTATTAGTCTTGCCTACAAAGTGACGGAGGGAGCATACACTCACTAGCAAAGCAGAGGTTCTCCTTTCCCAACATGGCCTCCCGGAGTCCTGGCATGAATTCTGTGTTCTCAGCCCATGATGACAAAATGGTGAGAAACCCCAGCCCCACCTGAAAGGCTTTTTCATATGCCTCTGGCCCCAACATGGCAGCAGCGGCACCCCAGAGTTCTATGTCAGTTCTCTTGAGCATCACAGAAACCTCACTGAAGGCTCAGCTTTGCCCTCAGCCCCTCCCTCTAAGTAACCAGACTCCGTCTTTGCAGTTCCCAGCTTATCAGATGATAAATCCATTTCAAAGAAGATATAATTTATACCACAATAACTATACCCAACATTGTTTAAATTAATATTTGCATATGAAAAACGCAGTACAAATCTCCAAAGATGAAGACAAGGAAAAGATCTTCAGGAGCAAAAGGAAAAAGGAAATGAACAAAAAGAAAAAAAAAAAAGGACCATGGCAATAAACCAACAACAGAGGAAGAGTCCCAATTTCAACAACAGTCTTGAGTCAAAGGGGACAGATAGACTATTATTCAAGGTAAGGATTCCCACAGATAGACTATTATTCAAAGTAAGGATTCCCAATATTAGGGCAGGATTCTACCCAGCAACAAAAAATATCTATAGATGCTGTGTCTTTTCTTTCTCAGCCATTAAGTTGGTGACGTTTTGACCTGTGGGAACATACAAATCTTTTCCCATAGTTTTAAGATTTAAATTGAGGGGCTAGAAAGATGCCCTAGTGGTTAAGAGCGCCAACTGCTCTTCCAGAGGACCCAGGTTCGATCCCCAGCACCCACATGGCAGCTGAGAACCCTCTTTAACTCCAGTTCCAGGGGAATCCGATGCCCTCTTCTGACCTCTGCCTCGGCATGGTGTGCATGACACTGGTGCACAAACCCACATGCAGACAGTACATTCATACATATAAAAATAAATAATTAATTAAATTTAAAAATATTTAACAAAAGGTTTAATATATAACTCTATCCCCACTTTTTTATTTTAGGTTTTTATTTTTTGACCCATGAATCTCAAAAAGGCAGTTGTATTACACATACCTATAGGCAGGAATCAAGGTGTAAATTTTCATTAAATTTGCCCAAGCTGTTTATCATTGACTGTTGTTAATTTGGGAAGCAAACTTAATTCCTTTAGTTAAATTATCCTACAAGTAAAAGAAAATGTTAAAAGATGATACTGTACAACACAAAAATTATAGAGAACATTTGTATACATTAACCCCAAAGTTTTGTTATACAAATAATAAGTAAAACAAATGTGGACAACAATTTATATTTCCAATTAGCTTAAATGTATTACTTTTTTAATTAAAACCTTTTAATCAATGTTGTCTGATATAGACATTTACTTTTATTAAGTCCTAAAATACCATACAATATGTAGACAAAGTTTGGGCAAATTTGGATACCTGTTAAACTCACATCAATTAAATATACATTGATACAGCTTTGCATTGTGCAGGATGTACCAAGAAATACCAGCAGAGAAGTTGGCCCATCTAAACATTAAAAGGAAGAAAAGACTCAGACTGCTACAGGCATCAAACATCTCTGTGGATCCTATTTGTAACAACTGTTTATAATGTGTCCTAATGAACTTTATGTTCCAGGTGCCACAAAGTTTTAATATGAGAAAATTTCTTACCTCCTTTTCATAGAACAAAGAAACGAATAATGGTAATGAAGTCATTCCCTAACTGTAAATTAGAGCCAACTGTTATAGAGGTAATCTCTTATAAAACCAGTATAACTGCTTTCTTTAATTGACTGGTAGACATAGGAACTGTGAAAGGATAATTCTCTATTCAGAGCCAAATATAATACTAAAATCTGTATAAGCTGTGTAATTAAGCAAAATATATTAATACAGGAGAGCTCTGATATCAGCAATGTATTATTCTGCCAAGGAGATGTTGGCTAGGGAATCCAAGCCCCCCAAAAGGTAAAGGCTTTTTGCCTGTTAACAGGATACCTGCAAGAAGAGAGGCAATAAGGCCCTGCTGTCAAAGACCTGATGTAAGCATGGGAAATATGTACTGAGACCACACTTACAAGTGTACAGTTGGACTCTGGAATGCCAGAGAGTGTTACCAAAGGCCACTAAATCAATAAAGCCAATATTGGTCTCCTTGAATCAAGCAAGGCTCCTCTGTCAGCATCTGCTACACCTCACCTACCTGGAAATACTGTGCAGCAGTGGCAGCCATATGTCTGTACATCTCAAATCTAATTGGTTAGTAGCTCTCTACTTGGAGGACTAATTCATGGCTGATGCTACAAACTTATGTCCTCTAGTGGTTAGGAGATGTTATAAGCCACAGTAAGACCTTGTCATCTTTTACAGAAAAGCTATAGTTCATAGATTAGCATACCATCCAAACATCTGTGTCTATACCAACGTAACCTACCATAATAAATAATACTGTTTAAATGCATGTATATCTAATTGCCTGTGTTTCATTAGTAGGATTAAAAGGTTATTCTGCGGTAGAATGTAAGGGCTGCGATTGGGGTGAATGGTGAAACTACAACAATATAAACTGGACACTCATTTGATCAAATTGATTGAACATACAACACCCCCCTGCTGGATGGTGGGACCCATGAGCTGTGTGGGTTTGGACACAACTGCTTGCAAATTGGTTTTACATGAAGGATGCTTGTACTCACAAATTATCACTTATTGTTAAAAAAAAATGAAACAAAACAAACAAAAAACAACAGAAAGATGCAGAAAAGTTCAGCAGAATGCATGATCTGGATGGGTAGGGGGGGTGGGGGAAGGGAAGGGATATATGCCGAACTAATTGGAAAATGATGTATGAATACACAAAGCACCAATAAAAAAAAAAAGGTTATTCCTGGATAAACTGCCAACCTATGAAAGGAAACAGCCTGAACTGATCAGAGTCCAAAACGACATCTCCAGAGAAAGTAGACTGTTTTGCTCCTTGCCCACTTGTGCCCCTTTTCTAAAGCCTAGGGAACAATCTGCAGAAGAGGGAGCATGGCAGAATGTAAGGGCTGTGATTGGGGTGAATTCTGAAACTACAGCAATATAGACTGTACTCTTATTTGATCAACATGCTTGTATATACAAGCGCCTCCAGCTGGACAATAGGGACCTTGGCTGTATAAGTTTGGCATAGCTGCTTGCAAATTGGTTTTACATGAAGTGCTTGTATCATTACTTATTACACACACACACACACACACACACACACACCACACACACTATATATATTATATATATAATTATATATATATATATATATATGTATAATTCTGTTCCTGTGGTCTCCAGGAGAAGAAAAAGAAAAGCATTTGTCACACTGGGGCAAACTATATTGGGCCTTCAGAATGAACAAGGAGTAAGTGCAATTAAAACAGAACAAATTCACACTGCACTTTCATCACCTAACAATAAATAAATAGATCACCATAAAGGACAAACACCAAGACCACAAAAATAAATTAAATGCCCCAAACTGGAGATGCTACAATGACCAAGTAGAAAACAGAAGAGGACTGTGTCCTGAAATAGCTAAGAAAATTTAAAAGCACAGTAACAATAAAGAAAGAATAAATGACTGAAAATAGAGATCAGACTGATGTTTAAAAGACCAAGTTTTAAACGTAAAAATAGATTCCTTGAAATTAAACACTCAGTGGATATACTAAACATCTGACACAGCAACAAACAAGGAGGCAAGTGCTGAAGGCTTTGGAACATTGGGGGAGAAGGAAAGGAAACTGAAAGAGGGGATAAGGGCAATGGAAGATAGAATAAAAATGAGATCAAGCTTACATCTATTAATAATTCTTAAAAAAAAAAACAGAATGAACTGGAAGAAGGGTATTAAGCTGAGAATTGCTTAGCATTTCCTAAATGACGGAGTGAAACCTGGAGACAGAGGACACAGCACATAGCAAGCAGATCCAAAAAAGCATGACAATTTTCCTTCCACAGACAGTTGTATCATAGGGGCTCTGGCATAACCATTGGATTATTCTCTCATTGGGAAGCAGTGAAAGGTAGAAGATATTGCCTTCTAGTTGAATGTTTTGTGAAGCATCTAATATGCAAAAAGTTCTAGCAGTAAAAGACAGCAAAACTTCAGAGTGGCAAAGATAAAGAATCTGAAATGCAACCAGAATGAAAAGCAGAGCACCTATGAGGAAGACATCACTGACCAACACCAGATTTCTCAAGCTCTATATTGGAAGCCAAAAGTTGTAAGATATTGAATAAAATACTATTCTCATGGAATTGTGTTGGTTAGGGCTGAGGAAATAGCTCGGTGGATGTGAGCAGTTGTGTAAACATGTGGACCCTGGCATGGTCACTTGTGCCTTCAACCCTACCATTGGTGGAGAAGAGAAAGGTGGATCCCAAGAACTTCCCAGTCAGCCTAGACAAAATGCCTAGCTTTCCATTTAGTGACAGACCCTGTCTCCAGGGAATAAGCCAGTCTTCATGTACTCTCTACATGTGTGCCCACTGGAGCACACACACCTGCACAAATGCACATACACCAAACTCACACACATACATACATACAGATGCAAAGACTGTCTTATCTAAAAATTTACCTTTCAAAAACTTCATCAAATAGTATATTATCAAAAAGAAAAACAGAGTACCAGCAACAGATCTTCATTATACATTCTACCTTGTTGCTGTGGGTATTATTGCTTGTTGATGTTCTGAGATCCAGTCTTCCTGTAGTCCCGGTGTCCCCGGAACTTCCTGTATAAGCCAGGCTAGCCTTGATCCCTGAGCTCTGAATGCCTCTGCCTCCTGAATGTTGAGATTAAAGGCTGTACCACGATACCTAGCTTTCATTATACATTCTAAAAGGAAAGAAATTTCTAAGAAAGTTCTGAAATACAACCAGAAACATTGATCAAGAAATTGATTAAACATGCAGATTAAACAAAAATCATATAAAATAATATTAATTTTTATGAACTTCTGGGTTCATAAAAACAGAACAAAAATTCCGCATGCACACTGTATAATACAGTATCTACTTGCAACAAGTCCCTGTTTAAATTTATATAAAACTGTGTTAAAAGTTCTGTCCTTCAGTCACACTGGCCACATTTCTGTTCTTCTGTGATTAGTAGCAATATATGGATAATGTTTAAAAAATAAATAGAGAATAATCTATCACCAAAAAATGTTACATGTTTTATAGGACAATTTACAAGTTTTACTTGGAAGGGGACTAATCGGAGTCAAACTACTTGAGAGTCCCTTTATTTTTTTAGAAGACGAGTTAGGAGGCAAGTTTTTTTAATTAATTAATTAATTAAAAATTTTAATTAATTAATTAATTAATTTGTATGAATGTACTGTCTTCATGTAGGTTTGTGCACCCATGTTGTGCAATGCCGCGGAGGTCAGAAGTGGGTGTCGGATTCCCCTGGAACTGGAGTTCTCCTGGAATTGGAGTTACAGAAGGTTCTCAGCCGCCATGTGGGTGCTGGGGATCAAACCCGGGTCCTCTGCAAGAGCAGTCGGCTCTCTTAACCACTAGGCCATCTCTCCAGCCCAGGAGGCAAGTTTTAAAGATAACTGGTTGTTTTCAAATTTTTAGATAACTGAATATGTCTGGTAAAGTTTTGTATTGACTGTTAGAATGATATGATGTGGAGAATTCAAGTACAGGGAAAACCCTAACCAGTACATATTAAAAATATTTTAACAAAGGAATACAAAACAAATAGAAGAAGCAAATGGAAGCAGAAAGGCCAGCATGAAGTAAGGTTGAGAAAGGGTTCCAAGTAGACTTGTAAATAATAAAATGTAAATGGATTTGGTAGAGGAGAACAATATTATCCATTTACATGGACATTAACAATGATTATCCATTTACATTAAAATCTTTTGCTTTAAAATAAAGAAGAGGTTGGAGAGATGGCTCAGTGGTTGCCAGCACTGGCTGCTTCCGCAGAGGACTTGGGTTTCATTCCCAGCACCCACATGATAACTAACAAACATCTGTAACTCCAGTTTCAAGGGAATCCAATGCCCTCTTCTGACCTCCATGGGCATTGAGGAACACAGGTGTGCTTACATTCATGCAGGCAAAACACTCATACACACACGAAAAAAATTTAAGTAAGAATAAACAAAATACTTTTTAGAAAAGAATTCATTTTAAGCATGCATTCAATGATAATTTTTTTTTTTTTTTTTTGGTCTTTTCGAGACAGGTCTCCCTGTAGCCCAGCTGTCCTGGAACTCGCTCTGTAGACCAGGCTGGCCTTGAACTCACAAAGATCTGCCTGCCTCTGCCTCCCAAGTGCTAGGATTAAAGTTGTGCACCACAATGATAATTTTAAAAATATTTTATTTATTATTTTTATGGGTATACGTGTTACTGTCTGCATGTATATAATTGCACCAGTGTGGAATTCCCCTTGGAAGTCAGAAGAGAGCATTAAATTCTCCTGGAATTGGAGTTACGTATTCTTGTTAGCCACCATGTGAGTGCCGGAAATCAAACCAGGGTCCTCAGAAAGAGCAGTCAGTATTCTTAACCACTGAACATCTCTCCAGCCCCACAATGATAATTTTTAAAGTACAAAAATTTCTTTGGGTTTTTGCTTGTTTGTATTGTTCTGGTGGTTGTTGTTGTTTGAGACAGGGTCTCCATGTAGCCCTAGCCTGCTTAGAACTTGAAATGTAGACCAGGCTGGCCTTGATCTCACAGAGTTACACCTGCCTTTGCTCCTAATGCTAGGACTAGAGGTGGATGCCACCACATCAATAAAGTAAAGAAAAAAATGAAAACTTAAACTAGGGGAAAGGTAGAAAAGTTTTAGTAAATCTTTAAACAACCAAATATTTGTAGCGAAGATATATTAATCACCAAGTTTTACTTAATTAGAAGTTATCTAATGCTGACTGAAAAACCACTCCAGAAACTAATGGCTTAAAGTCACAATATCTGTGTTACTCCAGCTCTCTGGTTGGATCAGGGGTTCTGCCCTGGGCACAGCGCCTCCCTGAGCGACACATCACCTGAAGCAGCACCAAGTTAGCAGCACAAAATCAGGCAGATCTGTTCTTTCCCCAGCTACTTCTTGATGCAGTCACAAGTTCCATCACATTTGAAGGGAAAATGAAATAAATTTTACTTCTTACAGATGGGTAAAACAACATTCTGGCAGAAGATATGGTACTGAGATATAGCTTTGACCATTTTTGGAAACTTCAGTCTGCTACACATTATGATAATTTACAAAATCCATCAGAAACTAGGAAAATAGGGAATGTTTTGGGTTTTTTTAGTCTAGTTTTATTTTTGGAGCACATACACAGAACACACACATGCACACACAAACACATACATATCTACACACATACACATGCACACACACACACACACACACACACACACACACACACTACAAGAATACCCTAATTGTAGTTGTAATCACCATTTCAAAACTCTAAAGCACATGCTAATGATATAGTTGTAATCCTATTGTGGACATACATCTAAAGGAAATGAAAGCAGTTCATAAGAGCGCTATGTGCACTCCCGGGTTTGTTGTGGCACCATGCACAAGAGCCCAGATACAGAATCAAATGTGATTAATGTAGACTTTAGGGATTAAGTCCAATGCATGGATTCCCAGAAGCACAACTAAATGATAGCATCTAATTATTCTAGCACCAAGTCACAAGTATCTTCATGCAAATTTTGTTTGTTCCAACTTCTGTTTCCTTTGTCTTCGAACAAATCCTTCTAAGTACTAGATTAATTGATTATTATCTCAGTCAATTTTGTTTTCATTTGTGCCTAGATTGTGGAGCAGACACAGTTCTAGGTGTCCTCTCTACCCCACCATAAAAAATACAACTTTCTTTTAGGATAAACAAAATTAGGTATTCAAATCTCTGTAGTGTGTGGTTTACAGATTCTTTTTAAAACAGCAATGTAAAGCAAAAAGGTCACACATCTTTTTCTCAAAGGCAAATACAAATCAGTTCTTACTTTTCATCTAGGCAGAAAGCCAAACCTAAAATAAGAGAACTCATATGTATGTATTTGAGAGAAAGTTGTCTACGTAAATAAGGATTTTCTCCAAATGATCAAGTTATCATTGCTATGGCTCCCAGTGGATGGAAATATAATGGTTACATTACAAAACTTTAAAAAAATATTTTCAAATACCTTGAGGTAATTTTTGAAAAGGAAAAAAAGAGTAAGATAAAAGAACCCCAGCATTCATCAGCACTGATGAACGCAAAGAGAGTATCTGTGGTATTTAAAGGTTCACTAGTTTTCCCACACTTATGTGCAGCTGAAATCTGATCCCAGATATTTTTATTCATGTTCTGAAGAGTAATGATATCTGGCTAAATAAATGACAGCCTGCGAAACTGCCCACCCTCAAGATTTCTGAACGTTTGTGCTTCAAAATGGTAAAAATGAGTGATAACCTGCATCTAGACATTTTAGGTAGAATTGCTTCTAAACCCAGAGGAAACATTTCACACGTCCCAAGACATTTTTGACGGTTGCAGTGGAAGGGGGAAGAGATGCTACTGGCATGTGACAGGAAGAGCCCAGGAATTCTACGAAGCATCTTATGCCTCACAGAGCTGTTTCTGACAGGAAAATGTTAAGAGTAGAGGTTGAGAAATATTATAGAAAAAATACTCCTGAGTCAGGTCAGTATGTGAGAGAGTGGTCCTCTTCATGGACTGATTTTGAACCCATGGGGCCTCTACTGTAAGCAGTAATTAGGAGCCACATTGACCCTACCATACCAACATCTCATTGTTAGTTTTTCTTCCTCATTTTTAAGCTGGGATTGTCCACTTGAAAGCAAATATTTGGAGACCACAAGCTCAACACCTTTCTTCGAAAAACTCTTGTTCTTGGGTCTCGACCTGCTATTTCCTAAAATGTAAGACAAAGAGGGTGGTTAGGTCTAGTTTTACAGGTTCTTTGGCTTTTCTCAGCCTACCTGGAATATTTTAAATTATGTGAAATGAGAATGGAATTTTGCTGCTTTTTCTGGGTCTCTGATAAAGCATGCTTGAATAACTCTAACAAAAATAAATTTTAAAAGCAGCTTAGAATATTTAAACTTCACTCTGTATTATACTGTTGTATGCATGCATTCCTAAATTGATACATTTAATTAAGAAGAAAATACCATATCACAAAATACAGCATGTGCTCATTTTCTCTTTATTTTTCATTCATTTGAAAGCATCTAAATTTATACTTTATAAAATTTATTTTATATTTAGTGTGTATGTGTGTGCACATCTTCACATGCCACAGTCCATGTGTGGTGGTCAGAAGACAATTTGCAGGAGTAGTTTCTCTCTTCCACCACTTGGGTTCCCAAGATCAAGCACAGGCCATCAGGCTTGGTGGCAAGCACCTCTACCCACTGAGCCATCTTGCTGGCCCTAACTCCACACTTTTTGAAATGATTGGTTTAAAGTGGACAGCTTTCTTTACTTGAGAGTTCAAAACATATTCCATGTTGGGTTTCATCAGCTTGATATGAAAATCCTATTTACTAACTGATGATGGCAGGAAGTAGTATCTACCTCTGATTTCAGCTGTTTGATTATAACAAATTTCCTTAACAGTACTCTGATTTCTCAGGTCTAAACATCCAATATTTTAGGATCATTCTTGTAGTATATAACAACCAATTTTATGGCAGGGATTTGTTTTAAGCAACTCAGTGGTAAGGAACCCACTGCTTTCTGAGGAAGACTTGCTATGTATGGCCAATTCTAGTCCTTCTCATTTTTGAAAGTTCTCTTTGTTCAGATAAAGCATAATACTACAAGCATCTTGCAGTTTCCGTCCTTCGTTTCTTCTAGCAAACAAGCCAAACCCAACACCTCACCATGAAGGCTACCCCAGTCAGTTTTCTTGAGCCTTATCTGAAGGCCAGCATGCCCTGATACCACCTAGCACACATCTCAGAGCTCTTCCAACCATTGTGGCCATTGTTCTCTAAACATTTTCCAGGATCTGAAAAACTGAGCTACAACTTTATGATTGCTGTGGAGTTGAAGAGTACTATCATTTTTCTGTTTGGGAGCCTATGTTCAGCTTTAGTATAAGTTAGGTTTGTTGGCAGGCTTTAGTAGTATTGACACATGAAATTGTAGTCAAATCAAATCTAGATATTTAAATAAATTCTTGTTTTAACACACATACCCCCTACTGTGTAAGCATCCAACTGGTAGGATTCACGTTTGATTCAAGATTTGGAATATTAAAATTCGTTCTTCTTAAATTTTATCCTATTATGGTCAGCACATTGTTCCACCCAGCTGAGATTTTTAAAAATATTTTATTGTATAATATTTCAAACATATTGAAAATTAGAAAGCTTAACATAATGAAAACTCATGTGCCAGATTTAATAAATATTAACATCATAGTATATTTTTTAGCTTTAACTTTTTCAGATAAACAAACATTAAATATACTTATAACCCTATTGACATTTCAAATCCAAAGCTCTTCCCTCTAACAAAACTATTATCTAAAAGAAGCTACATATACTTTTCCCCCAGTGAAATTGTCTAACCCTTCATATATATGCAGCTATAAATAGATAATATGCAATATAAAAACTTGAAAATGTTATGAGTATCTTATAATACTATAAGTTATTACTTTTAAAACATTGACTCAGCTTTTATCTGTGAGACTTTTTTTTTTTTTTTTTGGTATTTTGAGACAGCGGTCGTCCATTCAGTCCAGCTGGCCTGGAGCTCTTTCTAAGACCAGGGCCTTGACTCTAGAGATCGGCCTGCCTCTGCCTCTGCCTCCTGAGTGCTAAGAATTAAAGGCGTGTGCCACGCACACCCGGCGAGACTATATTCTTATTGAAATATGAATCATAGTTTCATCTTCCTTTTATGCCTTTCTCTCCAGTTCTAACAACGCATACTTTAGACATCCTTACAAACATCTTAAGCTTGTGGGTAACACTGGCACTAGGACAGACAGAAGGAAAATTTCTGTGTTATCATTATAGATCATTTTACATGTCCTTAAATGTTTTCAATGCAGTGACCAGGATTTTGCCTTATTCTGCATTCTTGTGATATATTAACTACTTTTTGTTCTGTGATAAAAGCAACAAAGTGACTTAATGAAAAAAAGGAGATTTATTTTGGTCTTCTTGTCCAGAAAGAGCATCATAATGGCAGGGAAGGCATAAGGCATGGCAACATGCAACTGGAGCTGGAAGCTGAAAGATCCTTAAATGAAAACCTGAAGCAGAGAAAGCAAGCAGAAGTGAGATAAGCATATAAACTCTCAAAGCCTACCCCCATCAAAGATCCACCTCCTCCTTCTATAAGCTTCCCAAACAGCACCGCCAACTGGGGCATCAAGTATTTTGAATATTTTGAGCCTATGGAGGGCACTTCCTGTTCAAATCAACACAAGTGGCTTTTGATAACAGAGTATTTGAAAACAGACCAAATTGTGAACTCTCCCCAAACTTTTATAGTGACAATTTAATCCATAGAACCTGGAAAATTGATTTTATTTGGAAACAAAGTCATACCTGTTAGAGTTAAGATAGAATATTCTGGAAGAAGGTTGACTTCCAATCCAGGTGACTATGTGCTTAGGTAAAAGGGACATTGGGACACAGATTGAACAACAGAAAGATTGCATTCAGAAAACTGACTGAAATGGTGACCCGGGAAGGGTGGGAGGGGTGGGTGAGGACACGGGTGTTGATATATTTACTGGTGCATATTTAATTGACGTGAGTTCAACAAGTATCCAAGTTTTGCCCAGACTCTGTCTACGATACATGTGTTTTAAGAACTTAGTAAAAGCATAAAATATGTTATATTTATCAACATTTGTTTAAAGGGTCTGATTAAAAACAGGTAATTGCATCTGAAGTTTAATAGGTAGATATAAAACTGCTGTGTCCACATTAGCTTTAACTAAAAACTGTAAACAATTACTTTGGGATTGGTATAAACAAATGTTTCTATAATTATGCTGTCATATAGTATGACGTGGTAACACTCTCTTTCACCATAAGGATGGTTTAAACTAAATAAAGTTTGTGTCCCCAAGTTAATCACATACACAGTAACCCAAAACAGCATGGGTGAACTTAATGAAAGCTGTGCCTTGACTCCACACCTATAGTATATACAATACAACTGCTTTCTTTAGACTTATGGGTCAAAAATAAAAACCTAAAATAAAAAAGGGGGATGTATATAAATATGAAAAACTTTTGTCAAAAAACTGGCAATCCAAAGACTTAAAACTAATCTACGGGAAAGAGATTTGTATGATTCCAACAGGCCAGAGTTCACCACTAAATGGCTGAGAAAAAGAAAATGCAAACTTTGCAAGGAGAAAGAGAAGTACCAAAGAAAAGTCCCAGCAGAAGGATTGACTCCTCTGGGCATTGAAGGGAAGAAATGCACTCAAGATTGCTGCAGACACCAGGCCCCTCTCTGGATACCTACTGAATAAGAGAAATATGAGGATGATGAGGTCGTTCTCCAGCTGTAGTTGGAGCCAGCTGTTATAGAGGTATTCTCTTGTAAAATCATTAAAACTGCCTTCTTTATTGACTAATGGACATAGAAACTGTGAGGGGATTACTCTCTATTCAGAACCAAATACATGGCTAAAGTCTCCTTAAGCTATGCACTTTAAGCAAAATATATTAATACAGGAGCTCTGACATCAACAATGGGATTATTCTGCCAAGGAGATGTTTGGCCAGGGGATCCAAGACCCACAAAAGGTAAAGGCTCCTTGCCTCCAAACTGGGATATCTGCAGGAAGAGAGGCCATAAGGCCCTGCTGCTGAAGACCTGATATAAACATGGGAAAGATGTAGAGAGACCGCACTTGCAAGTATACAGATGGTCTCTGGAACGCCAGAGAGTGTTACCAAGGCCACTGAAGCAATATAAGTCTCCTTGAGTCAAAGCAAGATCCCTGTCCAGCACCAGCTACACCTCATCTGCCTGGAAAAGCTGTGCAGCAGTGGGCAGCCATAGATGTCTGTATATCCCAAATCTAATTGGCTATTAGTCTCTCCTTGGGAGGAATAACCCACGGCTGATGCCACAAGCTTACAATCCTCTAAAGGTTAAGAGATGTTATAAGCCACACCGAAAGACCCTGTCATAACTTAACAGAAGAAAAATGTAATTCATTGGCATTACATCACCATCCCCAAACATCTGTGGTCCTATAACAAGGTAAACCTACCATAAAAATTAGTACTGTTTAAAATCCTATATATCTAATTGCTTGTGCTTCATTGTAGGATTTGAAAGGCTAATATCTTATACTGTTTAATATCCTTATTATTCATTGCATGTGCTTCGTTTAGTAGGATTGAAAGGTTATGCTTGGACAGCTGGCAGCCCATGAAAGAAAACAGCCAGAATTGACTAGAGACCAAGAAACAACAGCTCCAGAGAGAAAGTAGACTTGTTTGGCTTCTCATCCACCAGTGGCCCCTTTTCTAAGCCTAGGGAAATCTGCGGAAGAGGGGGCGTGGTAGAATGTAAGGGCTACGATTGGGGTGAATGGTGAAACTTTAACAATATTAGACGGGAACCTCATTTGATCAACTTGATTGAAACATACAAGACCCCACCCCCACTGCTGGATGGGGGAACCTGAGCTGTGTGGGTTTGGGCACAACTGCTTCAAAATTGTTTTACAAATGAAGGATGCTTGTACTCACAGACTATCACCTACAGTTTTTAAAAAAAAAAAAAAGAAAAAAAAAAAAAAAAAAAAAAAAAATAAAAAAAAAAAAAAAACAGAGAAAGGCGAAATGCAGATATCATGATCTGGGATGGGTAGGGGTGGGGTTGGGGGGAAGGGAAGGGATATATGCCTGAACTGAATTTGGACAAATAATGTATGAAATACACAAAACATCAATAAAAAAAATTAAAAAAAAAAAGAAAAGAAAAGTGGACAAACCATGTGAAGAGCAATGCAGAGCTCACAGTGATGCCACAGAGCTCAAGGAATGTGGACCAGGGCAGTGTGTTATCTGCATTTTGTTGTTGTGATAAAATACCATGACCAAGGCAACTTATAGAAGAAAAAATTTATTTGGATTTAAGGTCTGGAGAGCAAGTTTATGACGGAGGAGGCATGGCAGCAGCAAGTGGGGTATACGCCACATTCTTATATCTCTCAAACCTCTTTTCACAGAGATTATTGGTACTGGGATGGGTTTGCCTGTGAAACTAAATATCTCCACTTGATTTTCAATGGATACATTTCCCTGTATTATAATGACTCTAGTGATCATAAAGCAGCTTAATGCTGTGAGCAGAGCTTAATGGGTCATTCTAGTAGAGGCCTGGCTCAAGATGTTGCAAAACAGAGTGATGTCAAGACCTTAAAGAGGATATTTTACAAACAATCTGCGAAGTACCCACTGGCACTAAAAACCTTTGCTTTGAGGCTAAGTTATAAAATTTAATGGGCAAATTTGTGAGTCTGAAAGAAATTTTCAAAGAGAGTGGTTTACATGAGTCTGTGATGTCATTATTACTTATAAATTTTATGTAGGTGTTCAGTAAAAAAGAGCAACTGGGGTAAAAAGAAATACAAAATTTATATTTTAGAGAGGAAAACAAACACCAGAAGGCTTAATGTAAGCCAGCCAAATAGTGTTCACAGAATTGCGATTGCTGTTAATTAAGGAGATTTTAGATCCATTAAGAAGGAGGCATCCCTCAGCCGGGCATGGTGGCGCCGGCCTTTAATCCTACCACTTGGGAGGCATTAGGCAGGCGGATCTTTTGTGAGTTCAAGGGCCAGCCTGTTCTACAGAAGTGAGTTTCAGGACAGCTGGGGGCGACAGCGAGACCCTGGTCTTGAAAAGACCAAAAAAAAAAAAAAAAAAAAAAAAAAAAGAAGAGGCATCCTGCTCTTCACTGTAACAATAGAAAGAGTGTCCTTTGGGCAAGCTTCCAATTTATGAAGACTCCAAGGGGTTTTCTGCTCCTAGAAAACCACAGTATTCAAAAGTTGTTGATAGAGTGGATGAAAGGAGCCAAGGCCCATCCCAAGCTGGCAGTCTAACTTGGCTGGGTCATACCACTGGTGCTGGCTTTAGGAGGCAAGAAAATGCAAGAATGAGAGAGTCATTGATTCTTCCTTCAAGGTGTCACAGAGCTCCCGACACCAGTACATAGCAGGGGATTCACCATGTAAAGAGGGCTCCAATAGGTCCAGGGTCCCCGAGAGGGACAAAGCTGTGAGGTGGAATCCTTGATTCAAACAGAAACCCCAAGATGTTGGAGATGATAGAGCTCTGAGAAATCTGCCAAGGAGAGCTATATACAGGGAGTAGCACCAGTCTAAGAGAGCGATGTATGTCACAGGCAGCAAAGCTGGAGAGGCTGAGCCATGTAAATCCTTTGGAAGCAAAACCCCATATATCTGATGCAGAGCTAGAGGATCTGATGTTTTCCCTGCTGGTCGTCAGTTTTATTTTGGTTTGATATTTCTTCAGTATGCCTTCATTTGTCCCTTTGGAATGGGAATGTGTATTATGTGCCAATGTATGTTTCAAGTATGTATTTTGATTTTACAAAGGGGCTACAATTAAGTGTTTACCTTCTCAGAAGACACTGGGGACATTAACACTATGAACAGTGTTAAGACATTTAAAGATTATGGAGACTTTTATAGTTGAAATAAGTAACAGTGTGCATTATGATATGGCCATGAGCCTGTGGGAGAAGGAGAATAGAGTGTGTGGTTTGAATAAGATGTGGCCCCAGAGGCTGAAGTATTTGAACCCCTAGTCCGCTGGTGGTGCTGTTTGTGGAAGGTCATGGGAACGTTAAGAGTGCTGCCTAGCCAGAGGGAACGTCGCTGGGGCACTTAGAGACTTCGTAGCCTTGCTCCACTTCCAGTTGCTCTCTCTGCTTCCAGCACATGCTTGAAGATGTGAATTCTTAGCTTTCTGCAGTGGCCACCTCTATGCCATGACTCCCTGATATGATGGACTTCTACACCTCTGGAGCCATAAGTCCAAGAAAATTGTCCCTTCTATAAACTGCCTTGGTTATGGTATTTTATGACAGTGGGAGAAAAGTCACTAATACATGCAGAAAATCCTCCAGCACAGTCCCTGACAGCCCTCAGGTTGAGGAGACTTTGTGGGTCTTGATACCAATTTTCTAGAGCTGAACTAACTAGTAGCAAAAAGTAAAGGAGCTACACCATGAGAGACAGAAGCTGGGCTTGGAAGGAATATGAGACACAGGAACACTTTCCATTAGGGAGCTAGAGACAAATGCTTCCAGCTAGATGATCTCTGAAGAATCCCTTTGAATTATACTCAAGGGCAACAAAGATTCACATGATTAAAAAAAAATAACTCACATGGGCTGGAGATGTGACTCAGTGGTTAAGAGCACCTGCTGTTCTTCCAGAGGACTTGGGTTCAATTCAGAGCACCCATATGGCAGCTCTGTTACCCTCTTCTGAGGGTGCTACACACATACTAGTATAGATATAAGCAATCAAAATACTTGTTCAAAAAAATGAATTCACAATTCTTCCTATACTCTTCCAAAACTTGAAGAAGAAAAGTTCCAAATCACTCTAAGATACCATTATTATAATCTTATAGCCAGAAAGCTATCATAAGAAACCTACAATTCAATATTCCTTATGAATATAGACACAAAAGTCTTCAAACAAAAAAATCAGCAATATATAAAATATGTTTTATACCATGTACAAATTAATTTAGGGATTCAAGATTGGTTCAACGTATGAAAATCCATCAAAGTAATACACAGTATTAATAGCCTAAAGGACAAAATGATTATCTTAAGATAATCAGGAAATATTATGAAAAATACTCAGTGCCCTTGATTGCAAAAATGCCCAGTAAACCAAGAGTAACTGATAAAAGATATTGCTAATTGATAAAAAAAAAATCTCACAGCTAACATTATAACTCAGTGCTGAATAAATGAAAGCTTTTCTCCTAAGACAAGGAGCAAGAAAATTATGTTGGATTTCATCACTTCTGTTTAACATTATGCTAAAGCTTGTAGTCACAGCAATTATACAGGAAAAAAATACATTCACATTTGTCAGAGTCATATACTTTAAAAATAAAACCTGCCCAGAAACAGTGGTATTTAATATAGTGTCTGAATTCTTCACCAGTATAGGAATAATAATTATGTCAGGCATAAATTTGGATGGAGAAGACAAAAAAGGCTGCTTTCAGATAATATCATCAAATATCAAAAGTAAAATATCTAAATTGACAAATAATAATTAATGAGAAAATTTAGTAAGTTTATGTAAACTAAGGTCCTTTGAATATATGTTGAATATCTTCAAGACTGGTTGACTGATTAGAAATTCTATGAATGTAGAGAGTTAGAATCTTGAAGATCTGGAACCAGTACTTTGGGCTATTTTTAACCCCTTTAATTGTCATTTTTTGCCCTTTCTCCCAACACGCTCCCCCTTTATCTGTCCCAGCATCATAGCCTCCTTGTGACACTCTTGTGAAAACTTTTGAGGTCTATTAACAGACCACTAGTTTCCACTGTCTTCTAAAGGTGAAGTGTACTCAGGTAGAACCGAAATTATTCCAGAGTGTCTCTCACTTTCCTGTATCTGTTCACCCTGTATCTGAAATTTTCTTGATTTACTACTTTTGTTCTATAACTATAAAATTTCCATGAAATTGTTTCCATATTGAAATATGGTATTTGGGGTATCTTGAATTTGTGCCATTGGATCATAGTCACTTGTTTGTTTATTCCAGAATAAAATCTTATTCTCTCTCATTGAGGTGAAATCTGTGTTTTTTTTATCAGCCATTTCAGAGGAAATTAAAAGCAGTATATAAAAATCAAGAGCATTTTCTATATCAGAAAAGAATAGAAAAAGACAATAAAATGTATATCTTTCAAGTCTGAGTTCCCTCATTTAATATAACATTTTCCAGCTTTATGCATTGTCCTGTAACTTTCATAATTACATATTTCTCTATAGATTATCAAATTCCATTGTATATATGTATCATATTGTCATCATCTTTTCATCTATTGATACTCATCTAGGTTAATTCCATTTCCTTGCTCTTGTGACTAATACATCAATAAATACAAATATGGAAGTATCTCTAAGGTAGGATATAGAGTCTTGGGGTATATACTCAGGAGTGGTATCTGGGTCATGGAAGTCCTGTTGTTAATTTTTTTTAATTTTTTTATTAATTTGTATGTGTATGAATGTCCTGTCTGCATGTACATTGGTGCACCTATGTTGTGCAATGCCGCAGAGGTCAGAAGAAGGCGTCAGATTCCCCTGGAACTGGAGTCAAAGACGGTTCTCAGCCGCCATGTTGGTGCTGGGGATCGAACCCGGGTCCTCTGCAAGAGCAGTCGGTGCTCTTAACCTCTAGGCCATCTCTCCAGCACCATGTTGTTAATTTTTGAGAAATATCCAGATTCCTCTTTTCAGCATTAAGAGATTTGCAAATCACTTCTATGAAGAATATATGATTTTATTTTGATCATTTTTTTAACTTTACTAGATTATTTGGTCCATCATTTGAAAAAAATAGGAATATATTCTGTGCTCTTAGATGAGTTCCTTTAACAGGAGAGTAATTTCCCCCAATTAAATATACAAACATATTTGAACCCCAAATCGATTCCATTTAGAATTTTTTAAAGAAAAATATATTCTAAATTCTACTTAGATAACTAAAAGTATGTAAATAAATCAATAACAAAAATGTTCTAACTGTATGATTATCTCTTGATAAACTAAAGAGGCAATTAATAAAAAATCCCAAATTATGGGCTGGAAAGATAGCTTAAGAGCACTGGCTACTCATAAAAGACTCAGTTTTGGTTCTCAGCGCCCACATGGTGGCTACAAACTGTCAGTAACTACAGTTACAGGATCCAGCGCCCTCTTTTGGCCTCCAGTGGGCTTTGCTCAATGTGGATGCACTTAAATATATGCTTGCAACACACACATAAAATACAAATAATAAACAAAATTAAATCACACACCATTTCATTCTTAATTAAACAGTTAAGAGAAATTTCCATTCTAATGGGAATAAGAATTAATGCCCATTTTAACCATTATCTCTTGCTTTTCTAGAAGTTCGGGCCAAATATTTCAGCAATACATAGAAAACTCAAGAGAACTGACCTAAAGTCTACCAGCAATAAAGATTTACTTCAGTAAAGAATCTAAATGAAACTGAAGTACAACAAAGTGAATGACAATTTGACTAATTCATGGAAGAAAAATAACAAAATTATAAAATAACCATAAATTGCTTTAACATATTAAATGTAAATGAAAACCAAAATTTTCCTAAAGAATATATATTTTGTTAACAATCAGATTGTCAAATATTATCAAGACAGGGGTTTATTTTTGTACAGTAAAATTTTAGACATGGGTCTGGAGAATGGCTCAGCAGTTAAGAGCACTAGCTGCCCTTGCAAAAGGCCCAGGTTTGATTCCCAGCATCCACAGGGCAGCTAACAACAGTCCTTAACACCAGTTCCAGGGGAATCTAATGCCCTCTTCTGACCTCCTCTGGCATTGCATGAGATGGATGCACTTATATACACATGCAGGCAATATACTCATACACATAAAATAAAAAGTAATTAATATTTTTTAAAACTTTAGACTAAATCAAAAGTCAGAAAATGTACTTACATTTATATGGATATATTGAAATTTGAATAAATTGAAAACATTCAGAAAATTAAGGATATATTTTATAACACCTTTAAATTTAATCTTGAGCTATAATAATTAAAATATAAACTTTGTTCCCAAATCACCAGTAGAATATGTCCCTGACACTTGCAGTGTTTCAGTATATAATAAGTGAATCATGCAAGATGACACTGGACATGGAAAATTATCTTTGAGAAAATTAGTTGAGGTGCTGGAGAGATGGCTCAGCAGTTAAGAGCACTGCCTGCTCTAGCAGAGGACGCAGATTGAATTCCTAACACCACATGTGGCTAACCCCAATTCCAGGGAATCCTACACCCTTTTCTGACCTCCCTAGTCATTGCATGGCAGGAGTCCACTTACACACAGGAAGGCAATACGTTCGTTCATATATATAT
>VZQC01010352.1:3580084-3622655 GCA_009823505.1 Rhizomys pruinosus | reverse complement strand
TGTCTCTATTCTCTCTCTCTCTCTCTCTCTCTCTCTCTCTATATATATATATATATATATATATATACATATATATGTAATTTTTTAAATTTTATTTATTTTTTATGTGTATGAATGTACTGTCTGCATGCAAGTCTGCGCACCGATGTCGTGAAATGCCACAGAGGTCAGAATAGGGTGTCGGATTCCCCCCAAACTGGAGCTCTCCTGGAATTGGAGTCCCAGATGGCTCTCGGCGCCATGTGGGTGCTGGGGATCGAACCCGGGTCCTCTGCAAGAGCGGTTGGCGCTCTTAACCGCTAGACCATCTCTCCAGCCCCTATATATGTAATTTTAAGACACAAAAATAATGATGGTTTGTTAAATATGTGCATTCTCTGATTTCTTAGTTAAGGCATAAGACACATGTTGACCATAGAGAGCCTCCAGAAGGTAATGATGTCAACTGAGGGGCTAAGTCATTGCTCCCTAGGCAGACATGGAGAGATCTCATGGAATTTTGATACCTTGGTATAGTGGACCAGTTGTGCCGTAAGCTACTGATAATAGCTAAAATAGTAATGACTGAGGATAGATGATGATAGATAGATAGATAGATAGATAGATAGATAGATAGATAGATAATAGATAATTAAATTTGCTACTTACTCTTTTAACATTATGACATTTCTGAATGTTACTCTTTTATAAATGTTACTGTTTTCGGTACTAGATGTTAAATGGATAGTACAGTATATTGATTCTGAATCTAATTTTCATTTCTTGAGTATTGAAGATAACAGAATACAGAATTTAGAACATTCCAATGCTCCATGAGGATTTATTAAGAGCATTTTTTACCTGAAAAGGGGCATTATAAATAAGCACATTTAAAGAGTTCCTACTAAAAAAAATTAAGTCTATGCAAATTATTTGTTATTAGAGATATCATTAGGCAGGATTGAGGAACTAAATTTATTCTGATAATCATTACAATGATGGAAAATTCTTTGCTTCAATAATTGATTTATTCTTCATCTAAATGTACAAAGTAGTTTCAATATAATTTCTTATTAGTTCTAATGATGAATTTTAAAGTATCGTGACTCTGAAATAAAGATAAAAATTCTCCGTACAACTTATTGCATTTAAATGGATTTGATATTTAATATTTAAAAAATCATTTGATGTAAATAGCCTTCATGAATCACTGCCAATATACTAAGATGTAATTAAATGGTTTTTCCTTTTCAAATGCATCTACTTGCTTCATAATAAACTATTTTTGTTTTCTTTCTTCTTTTAAGTCATGTTATCAGCAAATTAAAAAAGATCTCCTCCGAAAAAAAAAAAAACAAGAAAATCAATTGGTTCACACCTATATATTTCAATATAAGTTCTATATTCAATGTTAAGTATTATGAAAGTGAAGTATAATAAAAATAGGACATTTTCCGGTGTTTTTCCTGCCAGGCTGAGGTGCAAGAAGACCAATAATGAAGAAACTGTTCAAGACTCTGTTATAGTTTGTTTTCTGTTACTATAATAAGCACCATGACCAAAAGCAACTTAGGGAGAGAGGGTTTATTGCAGTTTATACTTCTAGATCACAGTACATCATTGAGAAACTCAGGACAGGAACCCAATCAGAAAGTGAAGGAAAAAATATGGAGAAATGATGTTTAAGGGCTAGACTCTTCCTGCTCAAGCTCAGCCAGATTTCTTAGGTAACCCAGGACCACTTAGTCAGAGTTGGGTGGGCTACCCACATCAATCAGCAATGAAAACAATTTTCCACAGACATGGTCCCAGGCCATTCTGATCTGGGAAATCCCTCAAATGAGATGCTCTCTTCCCTGGTTACCCTCAATTGTGTCAAGTCGTCAATGAAAATAACCTAGGACAGCTGATGACAGAATGCCTAGAAATGGTCTGACCTTGCCCTAAGTAAAGACATTCTTCCCATCCATCATTCACCTTCTTCTAGAATGTCAATTTCCTACCCGCTACCTGAGGACTTTGCCCTGTTTATATACATTTTCATATGAATATCTCATATGATCTTTCAAGGACTCATTTAAAAACACCCCTTAACAGCATATCCCAGCCCTCATCTACTTAGTGAGCCTACTGTTCTTGGGTCTGAACCAAGAATTTCGTAGTAGAGCATCAAATAGGAGACGCTCCAATTATTTTTAGAAGTTCACTGGTTATGAAATTTCATAAGCTTTGTGTATATGAGAGAAGAGAAGTCTGTGCTGAAGGGTTAGCCGTCAAAGACGGCAAAGAATGGGTCCTGTGTGGGAACACACATCAAGAAAGAATGCGTGGGGTCTGTGGGACATACCGATAATTCTATTATGTGAGGGGTAGCAAAAGGAAGCTCAAAGGTTCAAAATCAAACTCTGTTACCGAATGAGCCATGAGCCAAAGGCCAGCCTGGTCTACGTGAGACCCTGGAGAAAGAGCAAGTAGGTACGGGGAACGAGAGAGAGAGAGAGAGAGAGAGAGAGAGAGAGAGAGAGAGAGAGAGAGAATAAGAATAGGCAACAAGTGCACAAGGTACATTATGGTTGAATTAACTCTTCTCTTGTCTTAACAGAAGCGTCCAGTCAGCTCTGGACATGCCAAGTTTGAGACGGAAGTATCAGCAGGATCTTGTCTGATACCTTCAAAGTACTAAGGAAGAATCTGTTCGAGACTTCTCTCAGTTTCTATTGGTCCCTTACCTTGTGCCAGGGTATTTTCAATCTTCACATGGTGTTTTTCTCCATGTATCTTACTGATCCCCAATTTCCATTTTTTATAACCATAACATGTTGGATTAGGGTCCACCTTAGTGACTTCATTTTAACTTGATCACCTCTGATAAGATCCTGTCTCCAAAGTCACATGCTTACTCACCAGAGACTGAGATGCCAACATTCCACGTCTTCCAATAAGGCACAGATGAGGAAGGAGGAGCTGTATTTTATGAACCAGTAGAAAAAGAACTGCTGTAAGGCAAGGTGGCGCACGCCTTTAATCCTAGCACTCAGGAGGCAGAGGTGGATCTTCGTGAGTTCAAGTACAGCCTGATCTACAGAGTGAATTCCAGGCCAGCTGGGGCTACAGGGAGATCCTGTCTCAAAAAGATTTAAAAAAAAAAAGAATAAGAACTGCTTAGTGATGCCTGATAAAATAGCCTAAGCTAATGATCTGCATTCAAAGAACAAATAAAATAACGGAAGGAAGAAAAACAAATGTATTTACCAATTGCATAAAAGTTAAAGTAATAGAGTCAGAATAATTTAAGCTATAACAATTTACATGTGTTTTGTTATTTTGTCATTTCTTTTGGAAATTGGGAATTTGTAGCTCAGGTCATGGAAAATCTACGCTAAAACACAATTTTCAGAAGAAGCAATTCTAGAGCTACCCAGAAAAGCTGAACCAACAGTTTAAGAAAAAGAACCATAGCAAAAAAATCTGGAGGAGATACAACCTCAGAAATTTTGCATGCTCTAACAATGAAGAGCAGATGGTACTAAGCCCAGAGAACATCGGTAAATAAAATAGCCAATGGTTTCAATCAGTTGAAAAACTGGAATGTTAACTCCAAATCCTATGTAAACCAGTTTTCACAGAAAAAAATGTTTTTTTTTTCTTTTTAAATGAAAACATATTTGCATTTTAATGGCACATTTCTTCCAAGGCTTTCAAAGCATTTCCATGGGTAGGTTTTGCACTCCTATGAGTCATTCAGAGCAAGATGGTATTATGGGGTTGTTTTTATTATAAATGTAGGGTGCATATTGCAGATACACTGCAATTTCCAGAGATCCAGGCTGGCTTTCCTGGGAAGGTAATCACCATTTATCGTGATGTTTTTATATGAAAATGACTAAAATGTATGACTAAGGTACAAACTGCAAAAGTAAGAGCAACTAGAAACTAACAGACTAACAAATGTATTGCCATAAGATGTACCCAGTTCAGTGTTCTTCAGATCTTATTGCAGAATGTAGAAAGGCTTGACAAAATCAGTGAATAGTAATAGACCATGCAAAAATGAATCCAACCCATTAACAATATCAACTCTAAAAAAATACCTCTAACATGGGCTATATTAAAAAACAAAGTTCATAAGAAAAATGTGATTGCCAAATTGGCCACATTAACTCCTGAAACCACCCTTAAGCATACACTGTATTATGTGTGCCCTCTCTCACAATCTGAAACCAAATTGCTATTGCATTTTGCTTCTTTTCTATTTGAATGGACGACAAATTAATTAGCTACTGTATAAGGTCCATATGACATTAGACAAGCATTAGGTAGATGATTTTTGAAAACAAACAGTTGCAGAGGAACCTGTATAAATGACACAATGTTCCACTGTCCTCTTAAAATACTCAGCATGAATTTACTTTTCTTCTTCTCTTTCTTCTTCTTTTCCCTCCTCCTCCTTTCTTTTTGGTCTGCTTATTGTTTTTTTGAGTTTTTAAAAATTGTTTATTGAATTTTTGCATAGTTCATAAATAGCATCTCAGTCAGTCTTTTTTTTTTTTTTTTTTTAATTTTTGTATGTGTATGAGTGTACTGTCTGCATGTAGGTTTGTGCACCCGTGTCGTGCAATGCCGCGGAGGTCAGAAGAGGGCTTCGGATTCCCCTGGAACTGGAGTTCTCCCGAACTGGAGTTTCAGACGGTTCTCAGCCGCCATGTGGGTGCTGGGGATCGAACCCGGGTCCTCTGTAAGAGCGGTCGGCGCTCTTAACCGCTAGGCCATCTCTCCAGCCCCTCAGTCAGTCTTAATCACCATCGTATCCCTTCTCCCTTGGCAACCTTCCACGCCCACCCCACTGGAACTCAGATATTTTGTCATTGTGTTGAGGCCTATTGTGCCCAGTTAATCTTCCCAGCCGCTCCTCAGTGCAAGTTCATCCACTGAGCTCTAGTCAGCCTATCCAGGGTCCCTCACTTTAAGACCAGTTCTCCCTCACCCAATAGTACTCAGCTGCCAATATTTCTTCAGCTAAGGACCCTAGGAGACTGGTACTATCAAGGGAAAAATAGGGGAAATGGGGACACTTTAAATGGGAACACAGGGAGGAAGGGTTAGACAGGGAGAGGGAGAGAGGAGAGATAAATAATTCCTAGCTTATGTAAAAAACCTGAGTGATCAAATTAGTCTAACAATCACATACAATATCTCTACATGAGTCCATTGGCATAGCTAAAGTCTGCATAACAAGAAACACTTCATTTTTACTCATGTTGATAAAATATCTTTGAATTCTGAGCTAACATGTCTCTATCCCTCTTCCTGTGTTCCTTGTCTGTTTCTTGTGCCGAATAGCTTCAGGGTGAACTTGACACCTGAGTTGAGGAAGCCTCAATTGAGGGATTTCCTCCTCTGGACTGGCCTGTGGCCACATCTGTGGAGTATTATCTTGATTGTTGAGCAATGTGGGATTGGTGCCACCCTGGGCAACTTGTTGTGTGTTGTATAAGAAAGCAGGCTGGGCATGGGCCAAGGGAGCAAATCAGTAAGCAGCACTCCTCCATGGCCTATGCTTCAGCTCCTGCCTCCAGGTTCCTGCCTTGAGTTCCTATGGTGGGCTCCCTCAGTGATGAACTGTGACCCAGAAGGTGTGAGCCAAATAAACCCTTCCCTCCCCAAGTTGGAATTGGTCAGAGTGTTTTGTCACAGCAATTGAAAAGAAACTAGGACACTTGTTATGTCTAAGTCTTTGTTTTTCTTTCTGTCTTGGTGCCCACAGGTCCTATAAGGCATTTGCTGATTCTTACAAAGCACAAGAGGAAGTGTTTTAGAACACGGAACACAGCAATAGTGGAGGCAGTTTCAGACTTAACCAGACTCTGTCACTGACCATTTAGAAGGTTTGAGATCACTGGACCTCTCTGATCATTACCATAAAGTCAGAGATAGTGTCTCATTTACATGGTTCGTGCATAATGCATGACTAATAGAACCTATGTCTAGACAAACAGGTAGATACATAGATAAAATGACAGCAGTTCTAATAGACGAGTAAACTGAGTCTTAGAAATATTAAGCTGAAGATTACACTGATATGAAATGGAGGTCTACGACTTTAATTCAAGCCTTTATAACTTCAGAGATAAAGGTTTTCAGCACTCTATATTCATGATTAAATAAGGCTCTTTCTCTTCTGCTCTCTGCCACCTATTTCTGAAGGTTTTATGCCTAAATTGCCACATTTCTGCAAGTTCCACAAGCTACTTCAATAGAATATGGGTGGTACAACATACATATGAAACTATTAAAATCACCATATGATGAATGGAGAAATTCAACTAAAATCCATCAACAAAACAATTTACTCCATAACTGTCCCATAGATTGCTAAGCCAGTTTTTGTGACTCACTCCAGCATCTCCTATAAAGAGGACACATTTAAATTACTGTTAGTGTTATCTTAAACATTGTATTACTTTAATGAAATAAAAGCAATAATAAAAGAAATTGATCAAAATCTAAATAAATCATAAGCAATATTCTCAGTAATATTAGGCACAGATAAAAATAAAATTACTACATACCAAAACCAATTTAGAAAGAAAACTTCTCCGAATTAAGTAAAATAGGAACAAAATTTAATTGTGCTATTTCCTTTAGATTCTAGCTAGTTCAGTTTTGCTTGTAATAATCTTCTAGGCTGTACACAGATTTCTCGTGGAGTGAGCATGCTTTTTAGATTCGGAATTCATACTCTTGGGCAGAACAAGCCCTGGCACATACATAGTCAAGTAGCAAAGGCAAATGAGAGGGACTGAATTTCCAGGTGATGCTGACTTAGAAGTAATTGATACCGCATCTATTAACGGGCTTCAGAATTTGTTCTCCCTCCAGATATTAAAAATGACAACCATTAAAAAGGATCATAAAAAGCACATTTATAAACCTGACCACAAAATGGGCATATCTTTCTTGAAACTTTCCATATTGGAATAGCATGGGTGGCTAGAGAAATGGCTCAGCACTTAGGAGCACATATTCCAGAGGCCCTGGGTTCTGTTCCCAGCACCCACATAAGCAGCTAACCTTGTCCATAGCTCCAGCTCCACGGTATCTGACACCCTTTCTTGTTCTTCTCAGGCACCACCATGTGCATGCTCCACTTACACACATGCAGACACAACAGTTACACACATAAAAAACAATAAGTACAAAAAAATTCTTTTAAAAAGCATGGCAGGGACAGTGAACTTTTTCACAGTCCACTTGAAAACTTCAATTTCCTTTAAGCAATGTGAACTACTATGGTTAAAAAAATGACAAGTAAAATAAGAAAAATGAAAGCAAAATCCCTAAGCAAGTTGCCGATTAAATTTTGGTTTTAGATTTTTATTGTTGTTTCTTTTGTTGTTTTGGTTTTTGTGGTTTTGGTTGGTTGTTTGTTTTTCCTATGCTGGTAATGGAACCTAAAGTCTTACCAGACAACATTCTACTTTAATTTTTATTTTAAATAATTTATAGCTCTCAAATGTAGAAAATCTGTGGAAAATAGATAATCATTCAGTATGAGCCACACCAATCTCATCTGTTTAACAGATAGTAATTAAATTAAATTAAATTGGTTAATACAACAAGTGTTTATTTAAAGCACCAATTAAACACTAACTTTCAGCCACTTTTATCCTTTATGAGAATGAACACAACAAATTTAAAGTTCTGCCCTGAAAGAAGCTACATGCTTGTGAAAGAGGAAGGGATGAGAAATGCCTGAACAATTTTTTAACTGTGTAGCATTTGAAAAGGTGATAAGTGCTTTGAAGAAAAATGAAGCAGAGAAGGAAGAGACTGCCAAAGAGTAGAAACTACTGGAATTTATGGGGGTGGTCTGGGAGGTCTGCTACCAGCAAAATGATGGATGGGTAAGAGCTAAAAGAGACAACAAAATGAGCCAGGCCTAAGTCTGAGAAAGCTAGTTCAGGCATTTCTCATGTGCTCGTTGTCACTGGCTCAAAGGAGAAATACCAAAAGAGGCTTTAGCAATAATGGTACTTTCCAATTGCAATTTAGAGCTGAGATTACTGCCTTACTATTTGTCATAAATGACTATCTCATCACACATTTAAAGTATATGCAATCATGGGGCTGGAGAGATGGCTCAGCGGTCAAGAGCACTGACTGCTCTCACAGAGGACCCAACTTCAATTCCCAGCACTCACACAGGGTCTAACAACTGTCTGTAACTCCAGTTCCAAGAGATCTGACACCCTTTTCTGAAATATGTGCAGACTGTGAATACAGAAAGACTTAATACACATTCAGTCAATACACTCATACACATAAATAAAAATAATAAATAAAATATTAAAATATCCATTGGGCATGGTGGCACATACTTCTAGTCAGCACTTGGAAGCAGGGGCAGAGGCAGGAGGATCTCTGTGAGTTCAAGTCCAGCCTGGTCTACACAGTGAATTCCAGGCCATCTGGAGCTACAGGGAGACCCTGTCAAAAAGACCAAGAAAATAATAAAATAAAAAGTATATGCAATCAAGCTTATGTTAACTTGGACCAATCTCTTCTCAACTCCCAATCAGTATTTTGCAATCACTGTAGTCTCTAGGAGAATTCAGTAAAACATGTGGAATAGCCACAAACAATTTAGCTTTATTTGAATTATAGCCTAATGATAGAGTCGTGTACTTTCAACCTACATGAAGAATTGCAGGGCATGTGTGATTGTGTGATGATAACTGGCATTTGGCATCTGTGCTTTGCTGAAGGAGCTACAAAGAATGGAAAAGGAGAAGAACAGCTCCTGTGTGTGTGTGTGTGTGTGTGTGTATCTGTGTGTCTCTTTGTGTGAGAGTGTGTATCTGTGTGTGTGTCTGTGTGTGTGTGTGAGTGTGTGTGTATCTGTGTGTGTGAGTGTGTGTGTACCTGTGTGGTGTCTGTGTGTGTGAGAGTGTATCTGTGTGTGAGTATGTGTGTGTGAATGTGTGTATCTGTGTGTGTCTGTGTGTGAGTGTGTGTATCTGTGCATGAGTGTGTGTACCTGTGTTTCTGTGTGTGTGTATCTGTGTGTATATATGTATCTGTGTGTGAGAGTGTATCTGTGTGTGTCTCTGTGTGTGAGAGTGTGTATCTGTGTGTGTATCTGTGTGTGAGTGTGTGTATCTGTGTGTGTCTGTGTGTGTGTCTGTGTGTATGTGTGTGTATCTGTGTGTGTCTATGTGTGTCTGTTGTATGTGTGTCTGGGTGTGTGTCTATGTCTATGTGTGTGTGTCTGTGTGTGTCTATGTGTATCTATGTGTATCTGTGTGTGTCTGTGTCTGTGTGTCTCTGTGTGTATATGTGTATCTGTGTGTGTCTATGAGTGTCTGTGTGTGTGTCTGTGTCTGTGTGTATGTGTATCTGTGTATTATGTGTATCTGTGTGTGTCTGTGTGTGTCTGTGTGTATCTGTCTGTGCCTGTGTGTGTATCTGTGTGTACGTGTGTGTATCTGTGTGTGTGTGTGTGTGTGTGTGTGTGTACAGAGGGTGGGAGGCCATAGAGGGAGGGGGAAAATAGGGAAGTGGAGAGGGAGAAGTATACAGAGTGAGTTTTGTGAGGTAAGGTCTCATGTTGCCCCAAGTAGGCCTTCAACTTGCTACATAGCTGACGGTGACCTTGAACTTGCTACACAGCTGAGATTGACCTTGAACTCCTGATCTTCCTGTGCCTCTACCACTCAAGTGTTTGGTTACAATAAGTGAGCCACCAAGCTCAGCCTAGAATGTTCTAAAGAAATACAAAATTCGCTGGGGGTGGTGGCGCACACCTTTTTTTTTTTTTTTTTTTTTTTTGGTCTTTTTGAGCGGAAGGGTCTCCCCCCCAGCTGTCTGGCATCTTCCTTAGCCAGCTGGCCTCAAACTCCAAACGTCCGCCTGCTTCTGCCTCCCAAGTGCTAGGATTAAGGTGTGCGCCACCACGCCCCAGATCAGCACTTGGGAGGCAGAGGCAGGCATATCTCTGTGAGTTCAAAGCCAGCCTGATGTCACAAGAGCATTCTCCAGGCCAGCTGGACTAAGGGAGACCTCTCAGACACAAAAAAAAAAAAAAAAAAAAAAAAAATAGCCAGTATATGGTTATATTTATTTATTTATTTATTTGTATGAATGTATTGTCTGCATGTAGGTCTGTGCACCCGTGTCATGTAATGCCACGGAGGTCAGAAGAGGGCGTTGGATTCCCCTGGAACTGGAGTTCTCCTGGAACTGGAGTTATGGATGGTTCTCAGCTGCCATGTGGGTGCTGGGGATCAAACCCGGGTCCTCTGCAAGAGCAGTCGGCGCTCCTAACCGTTAGGCCATCTCTCCAGCCCATATGTTTATATTTTAAAATAATATAAAATTAAAAGAAAAAATCTGAACTCCTGAACATAATAGGAAGAAAAAGAAAGGAAGGATGTGTGGGTGAAACTGATTAATGAATACCAAGTTGGTTACATACAACACGATGCTTTGGTGTACAATTTTACAGTAAGATAAATATAGATGTGATGCTTCGTGGATTTCAAAAGCTGCAAAGAAAGAACTGTATAATTTTGTTCAGAACTGTGGAGCTTTTAACCACAAAGAAATTATACATGTTTAACGACCTAGACATGTTCAGCAGTTTTAAACAATGTATATATGCATAAAACATCTTGTGACCCTATAAATATATACAACTTTATATTTGTATATGTCAGCCAAAATAAATTAAATAAAAAAATACCAAAAAAAGAAATACAAAATTCTACAACCCAATCTTGATTTTTAATGATGGCAAATTTTAATTAAAAATTAAACATCAAATGCTAATAATAGAAAGCTAGGTTTAGCTCTGATGTTTCCACTTAAAAACCCTGAGCATTGACTTAGAAGCATAAGTGTGGGATTATTTCTTCTTTGAAATGGGCTCATCACTCAGAGCAGCTGAGTACTTAATGGAAGGGCCTAAGTCTGCAGCCCAGCTTCCCTGAGGATGCTGACATTCAGGAGATGCTGACATACCATGGAAGGTGCACCACACTTTGGAATTCTGGGACTTAGAGAGGGGCAGAAAAGTATAAAACGCCCACCACATGGGACTGGACTCTCTCTTGCCGCATACCAACGCAGGCAGAGGGCACAGGGTATTGCGCTGGGTGGCCATGTTGACCTGGGGAACCAATTGCCTCTCCGCTAGAGTGACTTTTCACTTTCTAACCATTACTTTGTTTACTTTGCCTAGCAACAAGGGACAAGAAACTAGCAGAGGCAGGGTGGGGCTGTGGGACACTGCATGCTTCACTGTGCACCGTAGCGCTTCCTGCCCTGAGAGGAAAATTTCTCTGAGACAATAGTCATGAATATACCTTGGACTTTACTCAAACAAACCACAAAAAGACCATTTGGATTTGATACAATAAATCTTGGAGAGACATGAACTAAGTATGTAGACTCATGACTTTAAGATCAAAAACTAGAACTACATTGTCGCTTGTCAGAGATTTTTTTTTTATGTGTATGAATATACTGTCTGCATGTAGGTTGGTGCACCCGTGTTGTGCAATGCCTCGGAGGTCAGAAGAGGGCGTCGAATTCACCTAGAACTGGAGTCAAAGACAGTTCTTAGCCGCCATGTGGGTTCTGGGAATTGAACCCGGGTCCTCTGCAAGAGCAGTCAGTGCTCTTAACCACTGAGCCATCTCTCCAGACCCTTGTTAGAGATTTTAAAAGATTACAAAATCTGTAGCTTCAAACAGTATGTAAAGATAAGTGCATAAAAATTTAGAGTTATTGGATAAATCTGTGATGTCCAAGTCCCTCACCATCAATGGTGAGAGATTCAGTGTCAGCTTCATTGTGGACAATGCTCCTGAATAGGAACCTAGATTCCTGACATGTCATGAATTTATATAGGAACTGGACAGAAACCAAGGTGGACAGGAGCCAAGGTGGCCATGTTGTCTGTTCATGATGTCAAGAAAAACATTCTGTTCCGGAACACCCAGTGCCTACATAGACTGCATAGGAGTGGCCTGTTAGAGAATCAGTAGCTCATGAAAAATAAGTCCTCTGAGACACACACAATTCCATTTCTCCTTAGTTATAACAGCTCATTAAATTGAGACCTTCTCGCCAAGCAGATATAAAATGTTTTCAACTTTCCTGGCCAATTTTCAATCTAATCTACTCCTTGGGATAAGCTGGGGTTACCTAAGCACATGAAAATCGCAAAGAAAAAGAAAGATATATATCCTATAAGTCCATACCTTTGTAGGATCACATCTACACTTAAACTCTAGGGAACTTATGAATCATGATTTGACTACAAAGATGGCTCTAGAAGCAGGGGTGAGGGGGAAACTTCAAAGATAACATGAGGTTCCAGTTGCTCATGTAGTTGGTAATACTATCAAGTACTGTCTCACGGCAAGCATCATCCAAATTCTTCACCACATAATTCTCTAACCAAATTCCCCTCAGTGCTAGTTTGTTTCTACAGAGGACATCTTTTAGGATTGTGCCCTTAGTAATTCAGCCTTGATCTGACCATGCAACCAGGTCATTAATAGCATCTCATGAGAATACAACTTAGATTTTTGGCCATTAGAAAAAGAATACATAACACTGAGGCCTCAGAATTGGAATTTTCCATTTGAAGACTGCAGCAGCCTGCTAAGTACAGCCACCTCAGAGTATCCATCAGAGAATCAGTTTTTCTTATTAAGTTTTAAATGGAAAGGCTGGAAAAAGGGCTCAGTAGTTAAGAGCACTGGCTGCTCTTGCAGAGGATTCAGGTTTGGTTTCCAGAATGAACATCGTTGCTAACAACTGTTTGTAACTCCAGTTCCAGAGTCTCTTCTGACCTCTGTGGGCATTGCATGATACAGGTGTACTTACATACACTTAGGTAACACACTCGTATGTTTAAACTAAAAATAATAAATAAATTTTTGAAAGTTTTAAAGGGAAAGATCTTTTTGAGGTGTGTTTTAGGAAAACCAAGTATGTATACATTTTCTCTTTCAATTCTTATTCCTGAAATTTACTGAGTTGGGAGACTGGTCTTATTCCTTAATTTGATACACCATTTTATTTTATACTAGAATATTCTCACGTATGTCCTATGTACTTCAACTTAAAGTAAGGCTACTAATTTTGTTTCTCCATGTCAATTTCTAATTCATTACCATCCCATATGATGACAGAAGTGTTATTTAAGCTTCCCTCCTTTCTCAAGGTTGCCTACAGGTTATAACAGGCAACAATCCTTAAAAACATTGAAAGAAATTTGGTTGTTTCCTTGTATTTAGGATGGCATCTACCCACTAGTCTTTTGTTTTTCCATTTAGATCCAACACGTGGAACTCGTAACTGATTCATCGCTTGTTTCTAACAAGACCTCTTTAGATTTTGTAGTTTCTTAGTCGTATTTCTGCTGTTTAAGTCTATTAAATATTTTTTTCTCAGAACTTATATATTTGTTATTTTTCTGTTGCTGTGACAAAACTCTATGACCAAGCCATCTTCAGAAGAATTTATTTGGCTTACAGTTCCAGAAGGATAAAGAGCCCAGCATGGTGGGGGGCCCTGGGGGCCGCCCAGCATGGTGGGGGGCCCTGGGGGCAGAAGCAGCCAGAGCACCTTCAAGCATTCACACCAAACAAAGATACATTGGAAATAGTGCAAGCCTTTGAACTCTCAAAGCCTGTCCCCAGTGAAATGCTTCCAAGGCCAGACCTTCTGGAAATTCCATGACCTTCAAACTCCCCAACTGTTCAAATACTAGACGCTGATAGAGGACAATTCTCATTCAAACCACGAAATTCTACTCCCTGGCTCCCATAGGCTCATGGCCATATCATAATGCAAAACGTATTTAGTCCAACTTTAAAAGTCTTCATACTCCTTCAAAATCATGACACTATTCAAATCTCTGGAGTAAAATCTCTTCTGAAACTTGAGTAATTGCTTAACTATAAACCCCTGTAAAATTTAAAAGCAAATCACACACTTCCAACACTCAATGGCACAGAATACACATTTCCAATGCAAATGGGAGAAATGGAGGCATAGTGAGAAAATATGGGACAAAGTAAAACCAGAAACCAGCAGGACAAATGTCAAATCCTGCAGCTCTACGCCCAATGTCTAAGGGGTTTAGATAGCATATCCCCTTTAGCTTGACTCCCTGCAACATACATCTCTCACTTGGGCTGGTACCACTCACTGCATACAGACCTCCTGGGCAGACGTCTCATGCCTCTGGCATCTCCAACATCTTGTAAGCCAAGCTTGACCACAGCTTCACATAATGGCCTTTCAGGGCCTCCAGGCCACCCAGGGCAGCCTTCTCACAGCCCACTCTCTGACACCAACTTCTATATTACCTTTCTGTTATTGTGAAAAAACCACCATGACTAAGGTAACTTACAGAAGGAAGAGTTTATTTGGCTTACATTTGTTAAAAATGAATCTGGAGTCCCAAGGAAATAACAACATATTCCAAAGCTGAACAGGTATCTAACAACTATAATGAGACTAAGATGGCAGCAAATTCAACAAGAAACATCAGCGAAGCTACAACAGCCAATAGTGTGCTTACTGCCAGCAGCCCCACGCCACTTTCACTGTACTGAGACCCCAATAGCTATACACCTGTACTATTTTACTGCCACTTTTCTTACACAACATTTTAAATTTTGTGGGTTTTTTTCATTTTGTTAATTATGACAAGAGTTCTAGTGTTTTATTTTTTCTTTCTTGATTTTTTATTGAGCTTTTGTATGTTTCATACATTTCTTAATCTAAATTCAACCAATTCCCCCATCCATGTGCCCCACCCCCCACTCCTGCCAGAGCTCACGCATTCTACCATACATGTGAAGTCTTGTCTTGCATCTTTTTCTCAGTCATTTTTAACTTTTTCGATACAGAAGTTTAGCAATTCCTATGGAAAACAGTGTGGAGAATGCTAAAAAGACTAAAACTGAACCTACCATTTGTCATACCACTCCTGAGCACGTACCCAAAGGATTCATCTTATAGCAAAGACACATGCTTTATTGCTGCTCTTTTCACGATAGCAAAGAGCTGGAAGCAACCCCACTGTCCCTAAACTGATGAGTGGATAACGAAAATGTGGTACATTTACACCATGGAGCTCTATACAGCGATAAAGAAAGATAACATGGGGGCTGGAGAGATGGCCTAGTGGTTAAGAGCACTGACTGCTCTTGCAGAGGACCCCAGTTCAATCCCCAGCACCCACATGGTGGCTGAGAACCACCTTTAACTCTCGTTCCAGGGGAACCAGACACCCTCTTCTGACCTCCACGGCATTGCTCGAGTGCACAAACCTACATGCAGACAGTACATTCATACACATTGTGGAGAGCGGGCGTTGGCCAAAATGGCGCTTTGGACCCTGGCCAGGTCTTATCGCCTGATTGTGGCCTGACTGCCCAGCTCATTCCCCAGCCAACAAGAGAATGCCAAACCTGAACCCTCATTAGCATGTCCGCTGACTTCCATATATTGTGCATACTGCTTACAGACCAATGAGAGACCGCCACGGTGCTCGCACCCTAGCAGGAGGTGGGGTTAGGGGGAAGAGATTATTAGTAGGGGACACGGGAAGGGGTAAGAGAGATGATGATGTAAGAGTTGCCTGAATAAACTGTGTCTGGAAGAACAAGAGTGTGTCCTCTCCTTTTTCCTGCCGGCCGGGAACAGAGCGACAAGGAGAGCAACAACACATATGAAAATAAATAAAATAAAAATGAAAGATAACATGAACTTTGCAGGTAAATGAATGGAATAGAAGCTATTATGCTAAGTGAAGTAACATAGACTCCGAAAAACAGAACAACATATGATGTCCCTCATTTGTGGATCCTAGCCCCAATCCTTATATGTAAGCCAAGGTGGGTGATTAGTTAGTAAAAATACCACTTTAACTGATATTGCTGTAGAGATAGCTCTGGAAGTTTATGTATGCCTCTATTTTCCTCAATTCTAAGATTTATGAGAAAGAATAAATCTCTTTTTTAAAAGTACGTTAAAATATACATCAACTTGCTATGTAGTTTAGGAATGTAAAGTTATATTTCTTTTTACTGGCATGCAAGTTTACTGTTAAACTGTGAATCCCTAAATGTCTTTTGGAATGAACCTATAGTTTATTTTCAGACTGTAATTTGGTATATGTGTGGAGCATATATATGTACATTTTGGAGTAATATAAAATTAAATGGGACAAAAAAATTTAAATTTTAAATTGTTTAAATTTATTTTACTTAATCCCTGTACTGCTGATGATGATCAAAGACAGGGCTTCGTGAGCAACTGGGAAACTCCCTATGATTGAACCTCACTCGCAGTGCCTATCACACCTAATCGAAACAAAAAGGAACACCTGACCCAGAGTCAACCACAAAAAAGGACCCATTTCCTAGAGAGAGGAAAAGTAGAGTCTCTCTGTCATAGGCATTGAAACAAATGAAAATAAAAGTATAGTTTATGCACACACTAGAAAGAGAATACATGGCAGTGGAGAGGCTGAGAATCCCCAGGCTCCTGAGACCTGTCTCCAAGCTTCTGTAAAGCCAAGCAGCATTCCTGTCTTTCATTCCCATGAAATGTTTTCATTCATGATCAGTTGCATAAACCAGCTTCAGGTGGCTTCTTTTAGTTAAAGTGCAGAAAGTCCTAATGATTTTAGACAAAAGAGAACAACAGAAGAGATAATTGAGATTGTATCTAAAACTTCCAAGCAATAAACTACAGGGAAGAGTGCAAGAAAAAAAAAATAGGTGAATTGTGTGAGTGGCATGCAACAAGCTACTATTCTTATATTTTAGAATAGATCATACCAGATGCTGGAGAGGTTGTGGGGCAAGGGGAACACTCATCCACTGCTGGTGGGAATGTGAACTCATACAACCACTCTGGCAAGCAGTGTGGAGAATCCTTAAAAGACTCAAAATGAGTCTACCACCTGACCCAGTCATACCACTTCCTGGGTATATACCCACAAGACTCATCCTATCACAAAGATACATGCACATCTATGTTTATTGCAGCTCTCTTCACAATAGCGAAGAGATGGAACCAACCCAAATGCCCCTCAACTGATGAGTGGATAACAAAAATATGGTACATCTACACAATAGAGTTCTATGCAGTGGTAAAGAAAGATGACATTGGGGCTGGAGAGATGGCTCAGAGGTTAAGAGCACCATTGACTGCTCTTGCAGAGGACCCAGCACCCACGTGGCAGCTAAGAACCATCTTTGACTCCAGTTCCAGAGGAATCCAGTGCCCTCTTCTGACCTCCACATCATTGTAGGACATGGGTGCACCAACCTGCATGCAGACAGTATACTCATACGCATAAAAAATAATAAATAAATTTTAAATAGAAAGATGACATTATAAACTTTGAAGGTAAATGGATGGAACTCGAAGACATTTTGCTAAGTGAAATAACACAGTCCCAGAAAGAAAAAAAATACTACTTATATTTAGACATTGTCATTACATTACATTAGACATTGTCCATATATGGGTGGAAAAAAAAGACCTACCACTTATATTCAGACATTGTAATTACTATATATGGGTGAAATATATGTATTCATATTCTAGAGTAATATAAAATTAAAGGAAAAAATGTGAACCCCAAAACATATTTTGGAATTAACATACAGTTTATTACCGTCAGTCATAATTTTGGTACATATGCATTGTTTATATAGGTGTAATTTGGAGTAATACAAAGGGGAGGGAACAACAACATAAGGACTAGGTAAAAGAACTGACTGATACAGTTAAATTCTCCTCAAAACGAGCCTCTGCAGAAAAAAACATCTTTGGGAAGACTGAGAGAAACATGAAAGACAAATATGGCAGAATTCATAAACTGGGGTGGGGGAGGGACAGAGAGAGTGAAATGTATCCAAATTGGACTGAAAAATGATGGATGAAATACACAAAATGTCAATTAAAAAGAACATAAAAAGGAATAGATCATAAAGATAAAATATGCAATCCTATGCAGGTGAACTGACATGTAAAAAGATCTAGATCTTGACTATGGAGTCCGTGAGGAAATGGGTATGCCAAGGTTCAGAATAGGGATAGGATATGATTTTGGAGAGACCATTTAGTGAAGAGAATATTCAGAGTATCACAAAATCTGGGAAAACTAAATCCCAAATGCAGGTACTGTGGAACAAATCCCCAATCTCAAGACCCCACAGAGAATTTAATCTGTGAACACCAGAGATGGAAGATTGAGGGAGGTGGGCAAGATCATGTGCTTTCATAGGAAGACCAAGTGAGCCAGGCTACCTGCACTGTCACCTAGATTAGGTGAATCTTTAACATTTGTTGGAACAAAGAACAAGTGACTGTTTTCTATGTGCTATAGCTCACAGAGCTAGTGTAACATCAACATGGTATTCTGCAAGAGAAAGAGATCCTCCATCCAAGGCTGATGGAATGAAGGACAAGCCAAAGACTAAACTCCAAATGTGCAAAGCTTGGGAGGCAGTAAAGAAATGTGCTTCTCTTCCCTCTCTTCTCTCCCCTTGCCTCATCCCTTGGGGGCTAAAGAACGTCTACTGGAGAGAGGAGTAAGAGTGTAGGTATCCTAGACCTTGCGAGAATATGAGAAGTCATGCAAACACTGAAGTGCTATTTATTAGCTTGGACCACATACTGACCATATTTGCACTATGTCTGCTTTCTTACATAAATGGAGTCCAGGATTGGCTGTTATCAGTAACTCTAATTAAGAAACTGGAGAAAGTCCTTCCTTCTGCATAAAGTTGTAAAAGAAATGAAGACAAATCATTCCTCAAATCCCAGGAGACATGCATTCAGTTTATCAGTGATATCTACTTACTATCCGTATGTAATCTTCATTATAAATGTGGTTTTCAGGTTTTAAGACATCTGCAAGTAATTGTGTATGCTTAATTTAAATACCATAGCTATTATAATTATATTCATCCATTTGTTATGTAATCAGTTCTTAATAAGGAATGGATAGTTCTCAGTCTGTGTAGAGACTGTGAGACTGACACCTCACCACATCACCACTGATCTGTCTCTGAATTCACCTTTGGGTAAGGTAAATTTCCCTACAGGCTGACAACATTCATTCTCACAGTGATGTTATTCTGACTAGTGATTTGAGATGTTTAGCAGGGCAGGAATTGAACAGAGATAAAAACTTGTTCCCTCTGAGGTACAAGACAGAGACAATAAGGGAAAGCCTGGTAACTATGTTTTCTACTATAAACTCATATCTGTCTATCTCTTCATCTCCCTCTCCTGTTCTTTAAAGTGTTTAACAATGCATACTTTTCTAAAGAAAGATCTTCAAGACCTGTTGTCCAGTTACAGCCATAAGGTACAAGACTAGGTACAGACCCAGAACTAAATGCAGGAAAACACCCCCGCTCCCCTCCAACACCCAAAATTCTGGGAACTTCTCTTTAAAAATCCAACTTCTTTTGTTTCAAGTTGGCTATTATTATGGTCCAAAACAGTGACAGGAGAGAGGAGGTCATGGGAATAAGAGAGACTCTTCCAACTCAAGAAGGTTATGGAAAAAGGAAAGATTTGATGGTGAGGAATGTATCATCCTCACTTTAAGCTTAAGTCTTATTTAATAAATCATATTTAATAGGTTGAGGGAAAAGGCAAAACTGGAGAGCTTAGAAGATTAGTAAAGCATACTTCTGAGTATTATCTATGAGAACATTTCCATAGACCATTAACTAAGAGAAAAAGACTCTCCACAATGTATTGTGGGTGGTACCATCCACTAGGCTGGGAGCCCATATGGAATGAAAGGAAAGCCTTGCTAAGAGAGGACTTCCCCCATCTTCTTCCTTCCTGGTAACCTTAAAGTGAGCCACCACACAGCCATGTAGTGGTATACTATATACTCTTGTCATCATGATATTTTGCCTCACTATAGGCTCACAGCAATGGAACGAGCCAAATCTGGACTGAAACCAGAAGCCATAATAAAACTTTGTAACTTTCAATTTGCTTAGATGTTTGATCACAGCAACTTTAAGCTGACTACCAAGGGCAGAGAAGACAGGAGGAGGAGAACCCAGCAGAGACTAGGGAAGTGAAGAACAGGGAAGGCGATAAGAGGTAAAACACATCTAACCATTGCCTCATTATCTACACTTTTAAATGGTGGAAAATTTAGGACTTTCTGTAACCACAGGATTCAGTAGCAGGGACAGCAGTGGCCTCCTGGACAAGTCACCCATCTGTAGAGCTCAGTAAGGATGCAAAAAGCAACTCTATGGCTCTCATGAAGATCTGAAGTCTTCCCAACCACCAGAAACCCTCTGCCCACCACATTTGACCTAAAGCCCAAGCAGACAATTTGACGAGGGGATAGAATATGCATTTTTCTCTCTGAGATGGTCTTTGTGGACCATCACCTATGGAAAGGCCTCCGAATGCCTACCTTCACAGAGATGTACTGCTCCAGTGTTAGATCATGCATGGGAATCAGAGTCAGATAGTGTGAAGCTAATTAATCAAAAGAACATAAGGTTTACATTGGGCTAATTAACTTCAAAACAAGCATAAATCTTGAAATCATGTTCTGCACACACTAGCAGCAATGGGTGGAATGTTTTAGCATTACCCCAGCTTCGGCTCTGTGATATTTCAAACAGCCTTTCACTCCCTAATAGAAGGTAGCCAGGTTTTACTTTAAAGTTGTTATTTTATACTTAATGGCAAAACAATGACCTGGAAACCAAAATATGCACTATATCAATGAACCACTTCCATAAGGTTGCTTTATTTTATATCCACATTTTGAGCTGTGCTTCTCACAATACTAAATGAACTGAAGATTGTCTCCATACCATACACACAATCTGAGTTGAGTTAGAAGGATAAAGCCTGTTTCTACTCTCAATAGAGATGCCACAGCAGAAGATCCACAAGTTATAAAGAGCTATGAGTAATTTGTCCAGAAGGTTATAAAATTGGACCCAGAGGCAGCTTGGCTTGTGAGAGAAGCCAAGTCTGCAGCACATCAGACTGCAGAGTGTGAGATTTGCAGGAAAACAGATCCTAATTGAACATACCTGGTTTTGTTCCCTCCTTGGTGAAAGATTAATAATGCTAAATGACTTAGGTTTTTATATACAAGCAACAGACTTTGATCTGAGCCCAAAAGACTTTAATTAAAGGATAATGGCAGAGACAATGAAGAATGAAATTCAAAGACTACCAACTCTGTAGGAGCCACCATGGACAGATATCCACATTTGCTTTTCAGATGCCATGGCTGCCTCTGGAAAATGGACATCTCCTACCCGTGCTGCTTCCGTCATCCTCCATCTTAAATGATTTACTATGACCCTGTGTCGTGGGCATCTGTTCCCATTTAAACTTCAAGGTCTTGGGCCTACATTTTAGCTCGAGAAAATCTAAGGAAGTAAAATAGAAGCTAGTGTCTGTTCACCAGGCAGCTATAGTTTCCCTGAAATTACATACGTATCAATTCTATCCAAGAAGAGACCTTGATCCCTACTCTAGGGCTGGCATGTAATGCATGCTCAGCAAAAAGTTGCTAGTGATAAATAATTACAAGGGCAGAAGTGGATGAACAGCATAGCTTAAGAACTTATACTATGCACATGTCATAGACAAGTAATGAATGCTTTATGTCCCACCAGCCATTCACGTTGTTAGAAACCTGTAGATTGTTTGTATCTGGCAATGAGAAAAACAAGTTTTCTGACTTTAGCTTAATATTTTAAATATGAACTATGGTTGCTTTAATAACAGTTGAGGAACACAATGAAATAAGCACAGGTTTGCCAGAGTTTATTTTGATGAATATTTTTTTATTTAGTAAGTTCCACAGTATTTATTATGCATTTGGCATTACTTTTATGTACTTAACATTATGATGATAAAATTACATGCTCCACAATAAGACTCTCATAATCCATCTTTAATTAATATTTGGATGTTACATGTGTTACATATACATCTGAAATTCCTTCTAATCCATGTTTTAAACATATACTCTGTTCAGTGATGAGGATTGCAGAATTACTGTCAACACTTTGAAAAGCATAAGCATAAATGATTAATAATCTTTCATTTTTAAACAACAGTATTTTCATTTTCACTAAAAATCAGTACCATTTTCAAACATGAAAAGTGGCTATTAATTGACTCATTTGTTATCCTTCATTTATGTAATGAAATACTCTTATCCTCTAAAGAACATTTGCTGTAGTAATTAATAAAGTGATTTTTATGATGGGCCAAATACTCGCCCTAGCCAATTGCCAAAATGTCATAGTTCTATTATAAAGATGTTATAATTTTCCAGGAAAGGCACTGGAAAAAAGTAGAGGGAAGATAATTTACTATAGGAACTGAAAATTGTTACCTACCACTGATATTTGGGGGTTTATAAAATTACAAAATAAATGCAAAAGCAATTCAAGATGTTTTGAAGCATGGTGAATCAGAATTAAACAGACCATGCAACAAAGTTATTTACTCAGTATAGCATTTTTGGCCATCTGGATCATCTTTAAACCCAACCAGGCAAAACATTAAAACACACAGACAGGATTAAAGCCATGTGCAGCCAAGTCTCCAACGCTTAACTCAGCTCTGTGCATGGTCCTGGAGATGGAGATGACACAGGACAAAGTTCTAAAGAAAAAGCTAGTTTTCCACAAACACTCTTATTTAAAAAAAAGATCACCCTTTTAATAGGTGCTAAAGGAAAATACAAATCATGAAAATCACTGTAATTCTACCACCAGAAATCCCCACTGTTATCATTTGTGTGTATTCCCCTGTAATTGCATGTGTATGTGTATATACATGTGTGTGTATACAGATCTTATCATTGTGCAGTTGTTTAGCATAACTTAATTCCCCTACCCAACAATAGCTTGGCCTCATAATATTTCATTGCGTGGTGCTACAAGTGTGTTTATGCAATCTTATCCTTACACATTTAGGTCAGCTGTAACTCTTGTAGAACTATGATAAATATACTAGAATACAAAAAAGAAAATCCAACTTCATTTTTTTTTTGATGTTTGGATGATCTCAAACACACCCTCCTCTTTGCCCCACAGCTGAGCAAACCCATTAGAAAATCTGGGTGTTATTCTTTTGACAACAGAGGAAAACTTCAGAAACCACACAATGGCACAGAAACCCTCACCCGAGCTCCAGTCCCCAACCACAAAGCCACCTGTCCCTCCGTTTGTTTGAGCTATTCCATGCAATCCTGTTATTTGGGCATTAAACTTTTTCCTCTCCTCCTTGTGCATGTCTGGAATCATCAATTTCAACATCAGAACCAATTTTGAGTGAAGGCTTAACTCAGCCCTCCAGGGGGCAACCACAGCACAATTGGCAGTGTGAGCGGGATGGCCTGGGCCATGCTTCCACCGCCTGAGAGCTTTATCCTGTTTCCTTTGGCTGGCTAACTAGATCATGGGCCTGCTGTGAGCACACATGCGCAGTGGGCTCTAGGGCATCTGCTGCCCACTGACAAGCTTGCATTTCAGCTACCCTGAGCTTTCATGCATGCCAGTCTTTCATTATGAATTTGGATCATTCATTTTAGCAATTTGCATTTAGGATAAGGAATAAGGAAGGACATTCCACCTCGAAATGGATGTAGATCTGTCTTGACTGGTATCCTTCTGTGTAGCTCAGATGAAATCATGTCCCTTAATCTAGAATAATCTGTAACTTAGGGTAGGCTTATTTAATGGTGAGTAAATTGATTCACTTTGAACTGGAACCTTTGAAAAGAAAAAAAAAAACCTTCTGGAATCTATCTAGGTTGTATACATCTGTACACACTAGGCACTGCCATTAGCAAATGAAGCTTCAGTATTTCAGTCCCCTTCTCTCATACTTCCTGGGATCACTGGGCCATTCGTGATGGCCATAGCTGTCCATGATTCTGTACAAGAAACTTTCCTCCTCAAGAATCTTCAAGTAGATCAGAAATTTCTGATTTCATTCGAGATCTTTCTAGGGAGAAGTCTTCCCACAAGCTTGATTCTGTGAGTTCCCAAAGCCCATGAGGACTATGTCTTGGGTTGTAGGGACAGCAACCTGAAGAACAAACAAGGCCAAAACCCTTATTAAAATGGAAATCGAACATAAAACAGAGCCAAATCCAGACCCTCTAGGATATTTTACCTGTGAGGAAACAGTGTAACTTCCCATTCCTTTGTCATACACAATGACACCAAGGGTCCCACTGGCCACATGGAAGTCCCTAGGAAACAAATGAGTGCCAGACAGGGAGTTTATGGACATCCGAAGTGTAATGGGGCTCTTTGGGGAGCTGCTTCTATCAAGCCCCACACTGGGCTATCCCTGGTCAAACATAAGATCCAGGTATCAGTTCCATTTTATAAGCTGATCAAGCCACAGACAATTTTCCTCACACTTGAGAGTGCCCTTGGTGACCATTGCTCCTTCTACACATTTTGTACTCTCTTGAGCTGGCTGTTCCAGTCAATGGCAGCACAGTTGCTCCTCCAAGGATTTTCTAAAGGGCTAAAGAACCTTATAAATCCTTTTTCTTGCAGTTATTTAAAATAGAAACCAAGACCACATGTCTTTATATGGACAACTACTATAATGCAATACTTCACCAGAGCACACCTCCATGCCCTCAGCTCCAGACCTTATTGACAGTGACCAAGGTCCTCGTTTTATTTCTCAACATACACTTTCATATTCCTTACCAAATCAGGGCACAGGCCTCACATGATGACACGATGGCTGTTGAAAATAAGTTCCCATCTTGATAAAGAGACACAGCATGCTCCATCACCAGTCAGACAGCAGGAGTGAAGTGATTTAGCCTGACTCCAGTCTTGCTGTTTGGGGGAGGGCAACATTTTTAAGGGACACACTCCTTTGCTCCTTTTGCCCCACATCTGGGCAGGAAAACCTCTCAGTGTGGGCAGGTAATTCAAACCATTCAAGTGACTAGCCCTGCCCAGGAACACTGGCCCCATCCCTGCTCCCTAACCACAATCCAAACCACAGCCCCTCACCTCTCTTTGCACCGAAGGCTTTGCAGAGCAATGTGGATGCCTGCCCTGCTATCTGCAGAGGGTCTCATTATGAAAATTACAAACCTTTTCAGACCCTCTTGGTGTGTGTGGTTTCATCAGCCTCTACATCTGAAACTATTTTTGGTGAGCGGTTGATCCTGCCCCCAAGTGGCAACCACAGAACACGTTCTGGTATCTGAGCTCTTGTCTAATTGCTTCCATAGGACAAATTCCCAGAGGCAAAATACTTGTAGCTTGTGATATTTTTTTATTTTTTGTATATTTCATACAACAATTCTTAATCAAATGTCCATGCCTCCCATCCTACCAGAGCTTATGTATTCCACTATACATGTTATTAAGTCCTATCCAGTCAAGCATTTGTGCCCAGATGTCCTTTGGTCCAAATTCATCCACTGGAGTCTAGTCAACCTATCTAGAGATCTTAAGAAAGGCCCAGTAGAAATCAGTCTCTAATAGTTCCCATTCTAGGGCAGCTTGTGATCTTTAATACCTGATTCTTTACCTAGCAATATAAATTGAGTCTCCATTTCCTGCAACTATCAGGTAAGGACCCCTTTATCCTTGCTGGTCTGAGAGTTGGCAAATAATGACTTAAGTAGCTTAAATTTTATTCTTACTGTTGTTAAAGATGTTTTCTAAACATTTTTATGTCATTCAATTTGTCTTTTGTATACTTCCAATTTATAAAATTTGTCTTCATATAGTTTTTGCATTATATCACTCTCAATTCCCCTCTAATTCATCATGTCTCCTCCACCTTCTCTCAGCTCTTTTCTTTCTTTTATTATTATTGCTATTTATATATATGATGCTTACATTTATAAATATATGTATATTATATTATAAATATTTATTATAACTATTATTTAATATATTATATACTTTTATATTTATTAATTTATACATTTTTATCAAGTACAATTCAAAAGGATGTTTTCCTTGTGTGAGATGCCACTTTCTTCTTCTTTAATTTTTTTAGGAAGCTGCTCATTCATTTGTTGCCATATAAACATGCATCCCCAAATTTAATGTCTTAAAATAATTGCCAGTTATCAGTTTTGACAGTTATGTGGGGTGGGATCCTTGGCTCAGTCTTCTATTGGGATCCCTGGGCCATTCCACACAACTTCACACCTCAGAAAGTTCTGCGAAGTGTGGTAGTTTACCAATTGTCTGATGGTCCTTTCGTCACATTTGGCCACAATCCACACAATCTTCTTCCCTTCTAGAACCAGGCTTGGCAGTTCCACAGGACTGCAAGCTTCAAAGCTGTCTCCTGCCTGCAGACCGACAGTCTCTAGGCTTAGCTCTGGCAAGGAGCGGGGAGGAGACCATGGGGAAGTTACCCAACAGAAAAGACAGACACAGACTAAGAGAAAGCCTGGGAGATAAAACTCTCCCATTTATTCATGCTAGCAGTGTGTTTATATACCAAAAGTTACTGTGCTCTGGGCAAGGAAGTGGGGGCAGACAGAAGGGAGGAGCAAGCCACCTTGGTTCCTATGGGGGGCGGGGGGTTGCTGCAGAGCTCCTGTTTGTATAACTGGTAAACTAGAGGTGACATTTTGCTCAATACCTCAAGGGAAGGGGCCCTCTGGTTCTGGAACTTTGCAGAGATAGGCAAGGCAAGAAAACACTGTAATATCCTGGACCTTTTGGAGCTACAGATAACTCACAGAGACAACTGAATGCCACCGAGATATTAGATAGATCTTGGAAGTTTTGTGGGACAGGTCTTACAAGTTCTTGCCTCAAGTCAGGCAAAGTTTCATTCCTACAGTGAAGCTCTGGACTGGGTGGAGAAGGATGGGTCTGTGTCACCAATCATCTTTTATCTTCAAAGAGGCTAGACAGTACCTCTTCACAGGGCAATGGACTCTCCCAAAAGAGCGAAAATAAAACCTGGAGACCTCTGAAGCACTCATCCAAAGAGCCATAGAGTGTCATCCTTGCCATTCAAAGCAACCCACAGTGCCAGCCAAGGAAAAGAAAGTAGACTACATTTCTTTTTAATTATATTTATTGAATTTCTGTGAATTTTATATGATATATTTTGATCACATTTAGACTCTCTCCTCATCTTCATCTCTCTTGTAGCACTCCCCCTGCCACTGATTTTATACTTTGTAATATATGTTAAGACTTATCGAGCCAACTTTTTGTTATACTTCTTGATGGAAGCACCTATAAAAGTGATGCAGTAGCGGGAAGTAGCCACAGCGAGCCATGATTCGGCATGCACCGTGTCACAGCAATCGACCCACTAAAGCAGTTGTCAGATATTAGAATCCAGGATTTAGCTTCATTTAAAAAATATTTTCGGGGCTGGAGAGATGGCCTAGCGGTTAAGAGCGCTGACCGCTCTTACAGAGGACCCGGGTTCGATCCCCAGCACCCACATGGCGGCCGAGAACCGTCTGAAACTCCAATTCCAGGAGAACTCCAGTTCCAGGGGAATCCGAGACCCTCTTCTGACCTCCGCGGCATTGCACGACACGGGTGCACAGACTTGCATGCAGACAGTACATTCATACACATACGGAAATAAATAAAATTAATAAAAAAAAATTAAAAAAAAATATTTTCAAACTTTTAGGTTTTACTTTCATTCTTCTGGGAGAGTCCATTGCCCAGCGAAGAGGTACTGGCTAGCCTCTTTGAAGATAAAAGATGATTGGTGACAGAGGTCCATCCTTTTCCACCCAATCCACAGCTTCACAGAACTTTTTGTGACTATCACACATGAATATTGTTTTTGCATTATATTCATTCCTCCCAGTCCCCCCTCTAACTATCCCTATGCCTTCCACTCCCTCTTCTTTATTATTGTTACATATACACACATATATTTATAAATATACATAGTGCTGGATAGATTAGGTGTCAACTTGACACACCAGAGTTGAGGGAGCCTCAATTGGGAAATTGCCTCCATTGGACTGGCTTGTGGTCATGGCTGTGGGGCATTTTCTTGATTATTGAATAATGTGGGAGGGCCCAGCCCACTGTGGATGGTGCCATCCCTGGGCAGGTGATCCTGGATTATATAAGAAATCAGGCTGACTGCTGGGTGTGGTGGCACACACCTTCAGTCCAGCATTCGGGAGGCAGAGGCAGGAAGACCTCTGTGAGTTAAAGACCACCCTGGTCTACATAGCCAGCTTGGGCTACAACAGGGAGACCCTGTCTCCAAAAGACCAAAAAAAAAAAGCAGTGTGAGCATGGGCCAGGGGAGCGAGCAAGCCAGTAAGCAGCATCCTTCCGTGACTTCAGCTTTTGCCTCCAGGTTCTTGCTCTGAGTTCCTACTTTGGGCTCACACACACTGTGTGTGTGTGTGTGTGTGTGTGTGTGTGTGTGTGTGTGTGTGTGTGTGTGTGATACTTCCCTTTAGTTGTGTTCCTGTATACCTGTGTTTGGGGATGCTCGCTTTAGATTTTATAACCTTTCAGGAAGCTAGTGCTTGCAGTAAACTCCGTCCCTCAACATCCATTGACTGCCGTAGCTCTTTATCTTAATATGGGATCCTGTGAAATTTCTACTATCTACCTTAATATGTCAACTGATTTTGTCATTACATCCAGCTCATGTTGGACTACCATACTGTTAAGGTTTTCATTGGTGTACCTTCTATATGATGTCTAGAAGTAATTAAATAGCAGCAGGTGTCTTGTCCCTCTGGCTCTTAAAATCTTTCCAAGCCCACTTCTGCAATGTTCCCTGAGCTTTAGGTACAGAGGTTGCATTGTAGATGTGTCACCTCACAGACACTTATTCTCTGATCAGTTGTGGAACTTTGTGATTACAGGAAGAAAATTCTTTGATGAGGGGTGAGAGGTACACTTGTATATAAGGATGTATATTTAACCTGCTGTAAGAAATAGCATTGGTCTAGGGAAATGACAGAAGTTGGTTTTTCTCTAAGGTCTAGGACCTCTCCAGCCATGTATACTTGGCTATGTTTACAGTACCACTCATATATTCCTTCCCACTGAGTAGGACTTAAGTCCAATTAGACAGCTGTTGATATCCCCCAAGATAAAAATGCTGCTATTATATCAATAGGGATACTTTGCTGTGCCTGTGATTGTTGTGATTCAGAGACTTTATGGCTGTGTAGAATCATTGATTGGTTTTTTGTCTTGGCAACTTACATACTGTCTTCTGATACTATGAGAGCTAGTCTTCAGAGAAGAAGCTTTCAAGTCAGTTCTAGCTTAATTGCTCCAGGTCCTGTGTCCAAAGTATGTCCTGTCTTCGACAGAGTCATACTTAACTTCTAAAAGGCAATTAAGGGCTGTGGCAACAGCCTGTATTATTTTGGGAGTCTCTTGTATTAGCCTAACCAACAACAAAGTAGGTTTCTCCTGTAGGCCTTCAGCTATACACATGAACTCATATCTATGCATATTTTTATTAGTCTTATAAACTAAGATATTTTCCTTTGGTTTTCTTCTTAATGAACTTTTTCAGTAAATAATCTCTACGTTTTCAACTTTCCTCACTTTTAATCATTCCTCCATTCTAATTATAGAAGATTGTCTTCTCAAATTAGAATGCAAGCTTCAAGATGACAGATTTTTTTATATAATACTTTTATTGATGTTTTGTGTATTTCATTCATTTTTCAGTTCAATTTAAACATATTCTCTTTTACCTTCCCCCCACCCCACCCCAGTTCATGCATTCTTCCATACAAGTCCTGCATCTTTCTCTTAGTCATTTTAAAGTGTTTCTTTGCAAAGGTTTATTGTTTGTGGAAGAATTTAACTGTATCAATCGATTCTTTGACGCAGTCCTTATGTTGTTGTTGTTGTTCCCTCCCATTTGTATTGTTCCAAAATATGCCTATATAAATATCATATATGTACCAGAATTATGTTCTCTGGGAATAAATTATATGTTAACTCCAAAATATGTTTTTTTTGTTGTTGTTGTTTTTTTTTTTTTTTTTTTTTTTTTGAGACAGGGTCTCCCTTTAGCCCCAGCTGTCCTGGAACTCACTCTGTAGACCAGGCTGGCTTGAACTCACAAAGATCCGCCTGCCTCTGCCTCCCAAGTGCTAGGATTAAAGCTCCAAAATATGTTTAAGAATTCACATTTTCCCTTTAATTTTATATTACTCTAAAATATGAATATATACCTTCCACCCATATACGTTACTTACCATATCTGAAAGTAAGTGGTAAGTTAATTCTAGGGCCCATTAAGAGATTCACATTGTAACATCACAGTTGCTTTCAAATAGAAAGAAATATAACAATAACATTGCTCAGCTTGCCTTTCAATTGGGGGATTTGGTGCTAGCATCTACAAATGAGGGATACCATTCCTCATTTGTTTTTCTAGGACTGTGTTACTTCACTTAGCATAATGGCTTTGAGCTCCATCCATTTACCTGCAAAGTTCACGATGTCATCCTTCTTTACCACTGCATAGAACTCCATTGTGTAGATGTACCACATTTTTGTTATCCACTCGTCTGTTGAGGTGTATTTGGTTTGGTTCCAGCTCTTTGCTATTGTGAAGAGAGCTGCAATAAGATGACAGATTTTTAACTTTACTTCTTCTGCCCAGCTAAATCCATCATACCAGGAGCAACCATTCAGAGCAAAGAAGATACTTTATAAATAGTTGTATAATGAATTCACAGATTATATTCTACTAGTGCTACCTTATTTGATTTAGAACAGTCAGAAAAAAAGAACAAAGTGGAAACTATTCTAAACTAGGATTTCTTAGATTTTTTTCTACCTGTGACAACTTGTATTCATTTCTTTTTTTTAATTTTTTTTAAATTTTATTTATTTCCATATGTGTATGAATGTGTTGTCTGCATGCAAGTCTGTGCACCCGTGTCGTGCAATGCCACGGAGGTCAGAAGAGGGCGTCGGATTCCCCTGGAACTGGAGTTCTCCTGGAATTGGAGTTTCAGACGGTTCTCGGCCGCCATGTGGGTGCTGGGGATCGAACCCGGGTCCTTTGCAAGATCGAGTCGGCGCTCTTAACCGCTAGGCCATCTCTCCAGCCCTTGTATTCATTTCTTTACTGTTGCTATGACAAAATGCCTTGACTAAAGTCAGTTTAAGGGAGAAAGGGTTTATTTGACTTACACTTCCAGAGGGGTAGAGTCCCCAATGGTAGGGAAGACATGAGCACAGAGCCAGGAATCTGGCTGATCACATTCAGGAATCACAGAGAGAACTAGAAGTGGGATCACACAGACTCCTCAACTTACAATATTTCAAGTTTGTGATGGGCAAGAGCAAATGAATTCAGAAGCCCACAAACTAATTTTGTTCTTTTCCTAAGATAACAATATGCCTTCTCATCCTCTCTCATAATGTTGGACTGCAGCACCAGGGATCAGCTTCTAGTCAACCAGTGATGATCATGAGGATGAAGTACTAACCCTGTGTCACTAAGCTGTGATAGTGTGCCCAATGGGTTAGGTATGTGAAGTGCATTTTCAACTTACATATCATCCTCTACTTACATTGGATTTATATAAAAACTCTACCTTAAGTAGAAGCACATCTGGTTATGTGTGTCAGTGTCTTGCTAATGATCTTTGTTCTGACATTCTAAAGCAAAGGGCAATATATACATAAAATGCAAATATCTACATTCTTTATTCTCCCATTTTTTATTGCTTTCTCCTTAAGCATGAGTTGGGGTTAATGGCTCATTTCTAGCAAATACAATAAACCAACAGAACAAGATTTCAGAGAGCAGGATACAAAATGCAGGCACCCATCTCATTCTTGATGTTTCTCAAATCATATCATTCTGAAAGAAGCCTGATTCCATATTGCAAGCTGCCTAGTGGAAAGGAATGTGTCTCTAGAAACTGTGGTCTCCAACCTGCCACCAGTGATGTACTTTGGCCCCTATCTTCATGAGTGACCTCAGGAGTCCATCTTCCAGCCCTCAGTGACCTATGTAACTTCAGCTCTGGGCTGACACCTCAACAATGTCCTTGGAAACATGGAACTATAACCACCCAGCTCTGCTGACACAATGCCTTATTTCACATTTCACAGAAATTATACAACAGTAAATGCTTGTTGTTTCAGCTGCTGAGTTTAAGGACAACTGGTTTGTACCCGCAGAAGCAACCATTGAGCCAACCATTCTGCCTTGAGAAATAGGAGAAAACTTAAAGTATTTGAACTGAGTAGAGAATCATATGTACTAACTTTCTAAAAACAAAAGGCATATTTTTTCTCTTTTAAAATATGAGAGCACAAGGAACATGAGATATTGCAAGTTTGTACTGATATAAAAATATACATGTGTACAACTTATGAACATAATTCAAAACACATTACTTGCTTAACAATGTCAAAGTATATTTTGTTTTTCAATTTCCAACTTTATTTTGAGAGGCCATTCTGATAACCACAAATATTAAGCTTGATTAAATGTCATTACTTTTAAATAATATGGAACCATTACACAAAGAGAATGATGTGTGTTCATCCATAAATACTTTGCAAAAACTAGATGAACTAAGTGGCCAATAGCAGTCATTCATCAGCTCATCTTTTTAATACAAAACATTTACAGGCCTCCCATGCCATAGGCTGTATACTCCAGATAGACAAAGTCCACAACTTGAATTAGCTGATCTTAAAACAAAATCATGTAAACCTTCCTGATCTGACCCCTGGCCTATGATGCAATCTTCAATATCAAAGAAGCTATCTACTTTCTTGGGATTTCTAGCATTTTGTTTCCCAGACTGTATAGCATGTGATAACTATTACCTTTATTATAGTATTATGCCATTTGTCTAATTACCCAACTGAGCCATTAGTTCCCTGATCCCAGAAAGAGTATCTCACTAACGGTTTAGGAGTTCTGTGACTGTGTAATATTATAACTGATGCTGTTTTGAGTAGATTTAAACGAGAAAGAAGATATTAGCACTACAGAGATACAAATTAAATATTACTATATGTATTTGTAGATAAGTATAAAGATCATAGCAATGACAGATAAAGAGAAATGATAGCAAGATAGAGGTACATAGTGGGTGTGCATTATTTTGTTTCTTCATCTTCTTTCTGGATACACTGAAATTAAAATGGAAAGTGTGCTGGATAGCTTTATTGTCAACTTGACACACCTGGGTTGAGGGAGCCTCAATTGGGGAATTGGATCCATTGGACTGGCCTGTGGCCGTGTCTGTGGAGTATTGTCTTGATTGTTGGGCAATGTGGGAGGGCCCAGCCCACTATGGGTGGTGCCACTTCTGGGCAGGTTCTTATGTACCGTATAAGAGGGCAGGCTGGGCATGGGCCAGGGGAGCAAGCCAGTGAACAGCATTCCTCCATGGCCTGTGCTTCAGCTCCTGCCTCCAGGTTCCTGCTCTGAGTTCATGCCTTGGGCTCCCTGAGTGATGAACTGTGACCCAGGAGATGTGAGCTGAATAAACTCTTTCCTCCCCAAGTTGGTATCAGTCAGAGTGTTTTGTCACAGCAATTGAAGACAAACTAGAACAGAAAGGAATTAAGAAAATGAAAAATATCTGAGGAAAGACTATTGTGTTTTAGTACAGACCAACAAATAATGGCAGACTTAGGGCAAAAACACATTGTATTTAGATTGTATTTATTCTACTTAGAACTCTGTGAGTTGAGCAGATTAATTTCCCTGAAACTTAGTTTTTTTGATAAATAAAAATAATTAAATCAATCTATCGACAGGGCTCCTGGGAGGAATAAATACATGATACACGTAAAATGCATAATCCAGTTCCTGGTACAATGTAGGTGCTTGATAAATGCTAACTGGTGCCTGGCGTGGTGGCGCACACCTTTAATCCTAGCACTAGGGAGGCAGAGGCAGGCGGATCTTTGTGAGTTCAAAGCCAGCCTGCTCTACAAAGTGAGTTCCAGGACAGCTGGGGCTACAGGGAGACCCTGTCTCAAAAATACCAAAAAAAATTTTTTTAATAAAATAAAATAAAAAAATAAATGCTAACTGGTGGTGGCACCCACCTGAAAAAGTATTTTGCAAATTGATTTAGGGATTAAAAGATGGAAATAGTCTAGTACTATGAGCTCTTGCCCCATGGCCTTCAGTTCCATTTTTGTGGAGTTTTTAGTGATCTTCTTTAAACAAGAACTACTTAAGCTTCATGTAGACAGATTGGTAAAATGAGATTAATTCCTAACACAAGGAAATGGCACCTCAGGGTGATTTTTCCTGATTTGCATCCTGTTTCCTATCTCTGATATCTACTTCTTTCATTCTGGGGAACTTTAGCTCTATTCTGGAGACCACATCACAGAAATTTACCCAGATTCATAGGACTAGAATTCTAATCCTTAATTCAACTTCTTGAATGCTTATCTAGGACTGCACATCCTCAACACCCTTCCCAATCTCTGAGATGACCTTCTCTGAAACAATGATTATTAGGTGCTCCATGAATACATTACACCCTCTTCACCACCTGTGTGCAGTTCCACTCCTTCCTATTTCTAGGATCCTTGAAAACAAATGAATAACATCTTAATGTTCTCCTACTTTCTGAACAATAACAAACAGCTTGCACTAGGCTGAGGATATTAGCTTCTTTTTTTTTTTTTTTTTTTTGAGTTTTTGAGACAGGGTATCCCTGTTGTAGCCCAAGCTAGCCTGGAATTTGCTCTGTAAACCAGACTGGCCTTGAACTCACAGAGATCTGCCTGCCTCTGTTTCCTGAGTGCTGGGATTAAAGGTGTGTGCCACCACACCAGACATTAGTTTTATTTTTAACAGACATGACACAAAGAAGCTAGGGAGTTCAGGTGAACCTATTTCAGCAATAAAGACATTTGCATCAGAACAGTTGGGGTTATTTTTATATTGCTTATAGAACTTCCTCGTATGTTAATATGGATGTGCTACTCCTTGTTTAGCATCTCCTGGGCTCATCTCCACACAGATCTGTCCCAAAGCAGTCTCACTTGCATTCTCTTTCAAACACCATTTCCTAAGAGCCCTCTCAAGCTCCCAAAGGGAGTTCTATGGTGAAGAAGGTAAATGGTTGTGGCAAGAAAGAATGTAACAGGGAAGAGTTTTGTCAAGGCTGGAGCTTGTTGCTTAGGGTATGGAGAAGCTCTCTGTATTAGATGCTTACAAATCAGAAGCCAGAGAATGTCCCACTCTTTGGAGCATGGGTTTTGATCCAGCCTCTAGACAACCACAAATGGAATTTCCTAAAATACTGATGCCATAGTTAGAACCTCAGGTGTGCGTATTCTGGAACTCAATAAAATATATGCCAAAAAACTAAAAATAAAAAAATAAAAAATATATGTCAAATGATTTCAGGATTCTGAAAAGGAGGCTCAATCTATCACTTCCACTGACTATCACTGAACTGTAGATTAAATGTTCATCATAGGCCAGCAACTATGTGAAATATCAATATTTAGTCCTTAGTAAATTCATTTTATAGATGTGAAAAATTAGTTTCCTGAAGATTATACAAAAACTAAAGTCAAAATTGGAATTAAAGTCATGAGTCTCCAAAATCTGAAGCCATTCTCAATCCTTGATATGACTTTTCAGTGTTCCTGACTCCTGCTGCTGTTACATATGCATACCCTCCATTCTTTGTTCATGGGGGCATCCCTCATGACCAAAGGCCTAAATCTCTAAGTAGTACTGAGTCCAGTATGTACTACATCTGTAGATACTATGATGTTTCCTACACACATACACACACACACACACACACACACACAAATGTAATGCCTCTTCCATCTCCAATCTTTATTGCATTCTGTGACTGTAATTTTGCTGTTTGAGGTAAAGCTAACACAAATTTATTCTTCCTTCTTAGCAATCTCATAGACAAAAGATTAATTCTTACTATAGATCTAGAAACCTCGGCATATTAATTTTATCTTTTTCTTACTAAATTTACAGCACTTACCTTTTCACTAAAAGCAATCACTGTCTGGCTTCTCTTTAACACATCTAAATTGCCAGCATCACTCTTCTTACATTTTGGAGTCACTATTAAGTGAAGAGTGATTGATCTGATAACAAAGATAGTCCATAAGTAGCTAATGGGTAGGTAACATACATAATGTATATACACTGAACAAAGGATAATTCATGATCAAAGGAAAATGAATGAGCATCTGGGAGATTTTATTACAGTACTCAGTTTAATTAAAATCTATGGATTACTTATTGATAAAACTATCCACTTTATATTTTTAAACTTTATTTGATGAGGACAAGTGATTCTACAGAAAGTATAGCCATCTATGAAAGGATACCATTGTGTAAAATTAAATCGTCAGGGTCTTAAAAATAATTTTGAAGAAGACTTAGCTCAACCATTTCACCTCCCTAAATTGCGTCAATCCTAAGACAGGATGCAAAGGGCATGCTAAAGACCTGTTCAAACTTTTCTGCACATTAACCTCAAGTAGAGAAACATTCTCTTTAGGAGAAATTCCTCACACTTGTCTCACAGTATGATGCTGACATGTATCATCTTACCTGAACAGCACCCAAAGAAAACCTGGGACAGGTTGTTTTTGAGCTCAGCTAGCCAGGTCTGTTGATATCTTGTGTGCCATGTGCTGACAAAGAATATTCTGTGGTTTAAACTTTAGAGATGTTTAGAGAAAACTTTAGATCATGAAACCAAATCACTGCAAAGACTGAAATTGGAAGGTGAATTACTATAATTTCCTTCTGAATTCTGAAGCTCGTAGTAGGTTGCTTTAGCATTTATTTAAATGAGAAAATTCTATCTGCTGAGTAGCTAACAAGAGACTCAACTATTCATAGCATGATCATTTTCAGAATTCAAAGAGTCTCAAACACATGTGCAGCCTAAGCAAAGACTTCATCGCCACTTCTGCTCCAATGCACCGATACACACCATGTCAACTGGAAAATGATCAGGACTTTGTCTCTAACCACTAATGGGGTAATGGCATGGGATGAGCTGCCAGAGAGGCAAATGAATGCACAGCATAAGAAATGTTGGAGCATCTTTGCCCAGAATTTATGCTGCCTGGTAGATCCATCCATTCCTACCATGAACTGTCAGTACACACAAGCCAAGCTTCCTTGGAATCTGCAGCAGCTGCCAAACAGCATCCTGAGTATCCATTAGTCAATCTGTTCAATTTGAGTGTGAAATAAAGTCTCTAATGCTTCTAAAAGTCCCATGACCTGGACCAGTCCCCCACCATTGTAGATCACATTTACATTTATCTTATCTTTGAAATCACGAAATTATCTGTCCTCTGCAATTTACGTGCTTTATGCTAAATAATTTAGTTTTTCTGTTACAAATAGTAATCTATAGAGAAATATTCTTTACTGTTTTCTTTCTTATCCAATTATCACATACTAAATGTCATGAGAAAACATTGTCTCAAAGCCTCCAAAGATACCAGTAGCAGCACACAGTACTTTATTTTGGTCTTAGGTATAAAAACAAATCCTAACTTAATCCCTTGTTCACCTATGAAGGCTGTGGTGGTTTGAATGAGAATGGCCTCCATAGGATTCAAGTATTCAGACATTTAAATTTTTTTTAATTTTATTTATTTCTGTATGTGTATCAGTGTACTGTTTGCATGCAGGTCTTTTCACCCGTGCCATGCAATGCCACGGAGGTCAGAAGAGGGTGTCAGATTCCCCTGGAACTGGAGTTCTCCTGGAATTGGAGTTACAGACGGTTTTCAGCCGCCGCCATGTGGGTGCTGGGGATGGAACCCGGGTCCTCTGTAAGAGCAGTCGGCGCTCTTAACTGCTAGGCCATGTCTCCAGCCCCTATTCAGACATTTTGTCCCCAGTTGGTGGCGCTGTTTTGGGATATCTTAGAAGGTATAGCCATGCTGAAGGAAGTACATCACTGGGGGGGGGAGCTTAGTGAGTTCAACAAGCCTTGCAGGCTCCAGTTGCTCTCTCCTGACTTCCTGTGCTCATTGGAAATGTGAACCACAGCTTTCTACTCCATCCCTGGCCACCATGCTTCCCACCACAATGGACTCTAATTCCCTGGAACCATCAATTTTAAGTTCAAATAAACTCTTCTTTTTATAAGTTCCCTTGGTCATGGTGGTTTTATCACAGCAACAGAAAAGTGATTAATACAGTTAGTTGGTACCAAGAGTGGGGTGTTGGCTGTGAAGAAATTGACCATGTGGGTGTTCGGAGAAATGTGGAAGACTTTGGTTTTTTGCAGTTCTTAGCCTCAGCCTTTAACAGCTGTGCTATCCCCACAGCCCAATGTGGAAGACTTTGGAACTTTGGGCTAGAAAAGCTGTTGACTACTATAAGCAGAGCTTAATGGGCCATTTTAGTAGAAGCCTAGAAGAAACCATTACTGCTGAGAAAAATGTATTTCCAAAGGAAAATAAAGACTTAAGCAGCAACTGGGATATTTTGACAGAGTCTGGCTGTGGTTTGCCCACAGCCCAAATGCTTGCCTGATGCTAAGTTGAAAAGCAATGGATTAATTTCTTTGGTAGAAGATATTTCAACACAGCCTAATGTAGAAATGGTGGTGTAGCTATTAATGGTAAATAAATTTTAAAAAAAATGGGGCAGAAAGAATTGCAGAATGTACAGTTTGGATTGGAAAAGTGCACTAGGGAGATTCATGTTGGAACCAAGGCATGTGAAGGAGAGGATCCACAGGAGAACTCCAGTTCCAGGGGAATCTGAGGCCCTCTTCTGACCTCCATGGCATTGCACGACACGGGTGCACAAACCTGCATGCAGACAGTACATTCATACATATACAAAAATAAAAATAAAAAAATTAAAGTGATTAAACCAGGTGTGGTGGTGCATGCCTTTAATCCTAGCACTTGGGAGGCAGAGGCAGGTGGATCTCTCTGAGTTCAAGGCCCTCCTGGTCTACAAAGTGAGCCCCAGGCCAGCTGGGACTAAAGGTAAACCCTGTCTCAAAAATACAAAAAGATAAATAAATAAAAATAAAATAAAATAAAGTGATTAAAAGAGGCCTAGATGTTTACAAGTAAACAATGAAAAGAGTAAGATTAAAGTGATTAAGGAGATGCCTAGGGATTTACAAGTAAATAATAGAAATAGTACCTTCAGGGCAAAACCACTCCCAGCTAAACCTCCAACTTTTGAAAGGAAACTACAAAAAGGGGAGAGAAAAGTTGTGAATGTGGTTGAAGTAGGCTAGGGTTCATCCCGAACTTGCAGCCAAACTCAGAAATTTCATTCACATAGTGCTGGCTTTAGAGGTATGAAGGATGCAAGAATGAAGGGGTCATCAGTTCTTCCTCCGTAGTTTCAGAGAGCAGAAGCCAGGCAGAGTGCAGCAGGGACATCCATGAATAAAGAAGGCCCTGATAGGTCATTGTATGAAGCTGTGAATGTGAAGCCTGGTTGGCAGCAGAGACCCCAAGAAGACACTCAAGATGCCAGAGCTGTGAGATATTTGCCAAGGAGAGCTGCATACAGGGAGTGGTATCAGCCTAAAGAAGAGATGTGTGTTGCAAGCAAAGCTGGAAGAGCTGAACCATCTAAGCCCTTTGGAAGTAAAGTCCCAGAAGTCACACATGCAGCTACTGGACTTGGTGTTTGCCCTGCTAGTTTTCAGTCTGTTTTGGTCAAGCATTTCCTCACTATGCCTGTATTCCTTCCTTTTGGAATGGGAATGTGTATTCAGTTCCACTGTATGTTGGGAATATGTAATTTGTCTTTTGATTTTACAGGAGCTTACTTAAGAGATTGGCCTGTGTCTCAGAAGAGACTTTGGACTATAGACTTTTTAATAGAATTGAGACTAGTAAAGACTATGGGGACTTTTAAGGTTGGACTAAATGCATTTTGCATTTTATATGGTCATGAGCCTATGGGGGCCAGGGAGTGGAATGTGTTGGTTTGAATGAAAATGAGACCTCCATAGGCTTCAAGTATTCAGACATTTTGTCCCCCAGGTGATGGCGCTGTTTTGGGAGATCTTAGAAGGTGTGGCCATGCTGGAGGAAGTAGTCACTGGGGGAGGGGGCTTAGTGAGTTCAACAAGCCTTGCAGGCTCCAGTTGCTCTCTCCTGACTTCCTGTGCTCATTGGAGATGTGAACCTCAGCTTTCTGCTCCAGCCCCAGCCACCATGCCTGCTGCCACAATGGACTAACTCCCTAGAACCATCAATTGTAAGTTCAAATAAACTCTTCCTTTTATAAGTTCCCTTGGTCATAGTGATTTTATCACAGCAACAGAAAAGTGACTAATACAAAGGCCTTGTGTAAAGTAGATTTTCCTCTTTAGAAATAGATCACACTGTCTTCAAGATCACAGGTCATTATTTGAACAATAGTTTTAGAAACCAAAGAAACTCAACAAATTTCACTAAAAGAAAGAGCAGATTGAAGGTGTTCATTAAACCTCCAAGTCAGCAGGCTTTGATTCCCATAGGCAAGGGAATCATGGGAGAAAAAGTTGATGGCAAGGATAATGCCCCATGACTGCTGAATGATTGTCCTTCACTTACAGTTCTGATGCTCTGCTCTGTTACTCTTACATTGAGCATGTGTCACAGCACTGAGAGGATACTCCAGTATCATATAGATAGATGATGTAGGTCTCCAAATGACACACAGCTTCATTTATTCAATTTGCTTCTATGTTGGGGCCATCTTTCTTTTCCTTTTTATAGAGATTACTTTTATAGAGTTCTTATATATTCCTTGCCCTCCCTCACCAGGGGGCACACAGTCTTTCTCATTATCAACATCTCACACAAGTGGCCACTTTGTTAGAGTCTATGTACCTAAACAGACAGCTTATTATTTTCCAAACTTCCTATTTGACATCTGGGCTCACTCTTGGTTTTATATATTCTATGTGTCTAGATATCTGGATAATGGCATATACCTACCATTATAGTATTCTACAGAATAGTTTCATTGCTATAAAAATGTTATTTCCTGTGTCTGAAGTTTGCCTTTTCAAGACTGTCACCTGGGGTTCATGCTGTGTGAGATATTTACAGATTGTATGCATTCACTTAAATTTGCATTTCAGATCCTTCCATTTCCTTTCATGGCCTTATTGCTCATAAGTTTTGGAGCAGAATAATGTCCTACTGTGTGGACATACCTTTGTTCATTCACGATTGGAAGGACATATTGGTAATCCTTGAGTTTCATCAATTATGAATAAAGCTGCAGTAGAATCTGTGCAGATAGACCTTTGTGCAGACATAAGTTTTCAACTCATTTGGACAAATAATAAAATACAACTGAAGAATCTGTCAGGCTGTATTAAGAAGCTGGCCTTCATATCTCCCAAAACAATCCTTGTGTCTTTTCACTCAGGAAAATTATCTTTCAGCTCCAAATTTCTTCTGTTCTTTACATTATCATCCCTAAAGGACACCTCTAAATAGAGCCAAGCCTCTGGCAGGTACATCTTTTACTTCTTTACTATGTAGGCAAGCCCTCTGAAAAATATGCCAGCATTGAACAGTACAACACTAATCAGGTGGTCAAAAAATCATATCCAGAAACTTCCAACATCTGCTTCACATCAGGGAAAGGCTACATGCCAAGTGCAACTCAGTCAACATTTTGTATTGGCAACCACTTCTCCTTATACACAGGCCAAAATTGAGGGCTAAGATTTGCAAGAACTCTGGAGTAATTTGCATGTTTGGGGCTGCCAGGTTATTGTCCATCAAATGCTTTAGGGTTTTCTCAGTTTAAGAACTACCTTGCTGCCAGGCATAGTGGCACATGCCTTTGATCCTAGCACTTGGGAAGCAGAGGCAGGCAGAACTTTGTGAGTTCAAGGCCAGCCTGGTCTACAGAGTGAGTTCCAGGACAGATGGGGCTACAGGGAGACCCTGTCTCAAAAAGACAAAAAAAAAAAAAAAAGAAAGAAAGAAATACCTTGCTGTCATCAGTTAAACTGAGGTTCTAGCGCAGAAGATAATCTCCAGTTCATTATCTATGTACTCAAATGTACACATGTGCATGAATCCTTCACAAACAAATGACGGGATAGATAGAAGCACTCTCCACTGACACCTCTAACACACTGACTTAGGTATCTCTCTCCTTCAGAAATTCAGATGTATGTGGCACACACACACACATAAACACAGAGGCATGCACACACAAATACACCTTCTTGTGTATCCAAAGCCTTGTCACTAAACCTTTCTATCTCACAAACAATGACAAAATCGTAAATCATTGTCACTCAGACATGCTCAGAATTCTCCTCAAAATGTATCTTTGATGACTGGTGAGAGCCACAGTTATCTGTGAATTTAAGACTAAGCATTTAGAATATAGTAAGAAATTACATTGGTTTGGGATAGTGGCAGTAGAAGGTTCTCTTCTGAGGTCTATGACCTCTCCAAACATGTGTTCTTGGCTATGTTTATCATGAATGGATTCCCACCTATTGAGCTAGTCTTCAGGGAGAAGGCCTCCAGTTTAG
>VZQC01010352.1:3532076-3579440 GCA_009823505.1 Rhizomys pruinosus | reverse complement strand
ATATATATATATATATATATATATCAGTACTCATAGATGACATTCTTAAAAGATAAATTTTTAAATTAAAACATTCAAAAAATTATCACTGCCAGAAAATGTCAAAATATTAATCCCATAGTATAAAGAGCTAAAGCAGGAAACCTGGAAATAGGGGACGAAATGCATAGAATAAAATCTATGCATCTACACCACAATGAGAGGTCCCCAATTATTAAACTATCAAATAGCACATAATTTTGGAAATTAAGATTAGCCAATTTATTTATTTTTACTGGGATTAACCTCGGTTGTGGAAATGTAACATAATTTAATTTGGTTAAAATAGTTTCTGTAACTGTCCTGCTGATGTGTTTTATTTTTTATTTATTTTTGACAAGGTCTCCCTAGTCCCAGCCCACCTGGAAGTCAGTACATGGACCACGGTGGTCTTGATCTGGCAGAGATCCACCTGCCTCGGCCTCCCACCGGCTGTGATTAAAGCTGCATACCAGCATGCCTGGCATTGCTAATGTATTTTTTAAGTCCTCTGTTTGAATTGCACTTGTGAATATTGTACAAACAGTATCAGTCAGGATCTTAACAAGCATGTAGCAGAGTCAAGCTGAGTAGTAAAGAGAGCTTGGTAGTGGGTGGCCATGCACAATTCATACCAGAATAGGACAGAGATCTACAGAGTGTGCCGTTACCACTCCCAACTGGAAGGGCCATAGGAAAGTGGGATTGCTGGGCTCCAGAGACAATACAAAGGAATTTTGGACAGAGTCCTTGACAAAACGTGGTCATCCTGAAGCATCAAGAAGGAGAGAGAATAAAACCCAAATCCACCCTCTTCTCAACTTCCATATTCTGCTCTGGGAGAGCCAGGGACCCTGCAACAGAAATCAACTCAAAAGAGAATTTGTTTTACTTAAGTTGAAATCTGTGCAAGCTCTGCTTCTCATTAGCAAAAATCAAAGCTTGTCCCTTTAATATTCAACTGCTTAACTAACTTTTTGGTTTAATCACATAGGAATGTAAGTTTCAACCATAAAGTTTTTGATAACCACAAGCCTTGTAAAATATTTGTTGCAGGATGTTATAATCACTCACCTTAAGAAAAAAAAAAAATAAGTTGGCATTCAGAAGTTAAGTTTACACACTTGGAGCCAGAGAGATAGTTCAGCAGTTGAGAGCACTAACTGCACTTCCAGAGGACCCAGGATCAAATCCCAGCAAATACATGGTAGTAACAACCAACCATAGCTTCAGCTCCAGGAGATCTAACACCATCCTCTGTCCTCCATGGGCATTGCATGACACAGGTGCACTTAGATGCATGCAAGCATTACATTCATACACATAAAATAAATAAATTTTTTTAATCCTTAAAAAATTTTACACACTCAAATGTGCTTACCAATATCAACTTCGTAGTGAGCCTAGACCTCTGCCAATGAACACATGCTTCTTGCAGATTTTTCTCATAAGCAGAGAGTGTTCCCTTGCCTCTTCCTGTAGCTATGGAAAGAGGAACTTAATCTCACCTCCAATATATTAATCTAGATAACAGGAATAGTGGGCTTTTAATATGAGAAATCTCTCACATCCTCTGCTTGGAGAAGTTACCCATCTTTTAATATTTATGGTCATATTTTTTAGGCCTTGAAATGTAGAAAAATTATAAATCACTGAGAATTTATATGGTAAATTACCTTTGCTTACAATGACCCAAACAAAGGCGACTTCAGACTATCACCAAATGTTCAGAGTAAATATCTAGGATCAGGAAACAACAAAAAGTGTTCTTCTTTTGATAACCAACTTTGAAGCACAAAAAAATTACAAACTTTTCCAAATATCCTAAAAAGATTAATAAAAGTATAAATCAAGAGATCACCCAGTACTCTTACAGAGGACTCAGGTTTGATTCCCAGCATCCACATGCGGCTGACAACTATATGTTGTAGGGAAATCCAGCTTGAATTGTGGGCTAGCTTCCCAATTAGCATGCCTCAGGACACCGCATGGCCAAGAGTCTGGCTCCATCCCAAGGAGGAGCAAGCAGCATGGCCTAGGTACATGATACTGGGTGGAGAAAGGTGTACAGTGGTGCAGAGTTGGGGGGCTTATGACTGGTCCTGGGAACTGATGTCATTTGGTTTATAAAAACAAGTTACTAAAAAAATAAAAAATAAAAAAATAAAATAAATAAAAATGAATTAAAAAATAAAAGCAAGCTGTGGCAAGGAGTAAATTTGAATTTCATAGTAGCATCATCACGGGATTCTGGGCCATTATTTTTAGCAATTATTGTGTGCATACATGCTAAGGTAGGCCTGCATTTTGTTCAGGTGGCCAATGCTCAGGAGACAGATGGTGGACCTCGGTGAAGACTCAAGCCCAACCTTAATTGTGGAAATTACCTTTTCTCATTGAGTATAAGACAATAATGTAACTTTCTTCACACAGATTGATCTCATGACCTTTTTTCCTTTGTACATATCTTTGTGTATGCTTGTATGTATGTGTGTGCATGCACATATGTGTATGGATGAATGAGTATTTTGTTTTAACCCCTATAGCTTTCTAAACTCCTGTGTTTCAAAAAGCATCTGAGCTGGAACTGGCCACTACAATTTGGATGCAGCTCTATTAATTAGTTAAACTTCTATGGTCATTTGTGTAATTTACTTGTCTTGGTTAAAAAATTACTGATTGTACAAATGCTGTCACAGTTAGCTACTTTATGGGTGCATGCTACCACTATCAACTACTGTAAGAGAGGCCCACACTGACTCCATTTTGAGTATAGCTGCCATTTTAAGCAATTACTGAAACCTGCCCAATCCAGGAAAAAGGTTGATTGCTCAAAGACATTGCTCAAGGCCTCTATAACAGCTAACTTAAAGATAACTGTTGGTATGTGAAGGCAGATGGACTGATCTAACATTTCCTCATTCCAGTTGCAGGATTGTGTCTAAAGATAACTGTTGGTATGTGGGGTGCTGTTGGACTGACCTAACCATGAGCATAAGCCTGTTATTATCCAATAAGGCTAGAAGTTACCCAAACCCCACTAAAATTCCCCTAGACCCTGTATAAAAGGCCTGCGAGCCAAGTTATTGGGGTCGGAGCATTTTCCCTCCCACCCCAGCATGCTGGTTTACTTCTATCCTGAAATAAAGTCTTGGTTTTCCATCCTTCGGTGTGTCTGGTGTGGATTCTCGAACCCTAACACCACACTTCCTCAATGTCTGAGACAAAAACTAAAATTGGTTTTAAGAAATAATCTTATTTTAATTTAGAATATAATTTAAAGCTCAGGGGCTTTTTAGAATTGTACAAATGCATTTTAACATTTACATAAATCCAATTAAAGATTGTTAATGCCAAAAAGTATAAACAAAGTTTTGTATACGTTGAATCTGTAAAGCGATTTATAGTTGACCTTTTAAAACACAGGAGTTTAGAAAGTGGATGGAACTGGTAAATGAAAAGCCAAAAGGAGCCAGGGGCTCCCCTCCCCCCCAAACCTGAGTGACCACTGAGGACCAGATCCTCAACTGACCTTGAGAAAACAAAAACCTTACTTAATCCTGGCTAACTGTGTGGCCTTAAACATCCAAAAGGAAAGTATAACCAGAAATAAATAATTAGTTAGGCCTGAGAAATTGTACTTCAGGTATAAAACTTAAGATCTTAGTAAAAAGACAAAAACTAAAATAAAAAAAAAGAAAAGAAAAAGCACTGTTGTTTTCCCTGTTTTCAATTCTTACTGGCAAGTGCAGCTTCCCTTGTACAAAGCTTTCTTTTTATGCCGAACAGTACCATGCGGCCCTGTTAAGGGCAGGGGAACACTGTGGGGAGCAGCCCACTCTGTGCAGAGGCCAGCTGGCTACTTCCTGTAGCCCAGCCTGAGTGGTACTTCCAACTCAGGCCCTTAGCCTGGACCCACGAGACACATGTTCCACATGGACAGGAACTTCAAGCTGATGGCTGTTGGCTTCCCTTCAGCCTATGCCCACTCACAACACCAGCTACCCAGATTGGTGGTCCACAAAGAGAAACTTTTTTCCAACCCGCTAGCCACCTGAAACAAATGCAGGCTTATCTTAGCCTGTATGTGCAAAATAATTAATAAAAATGGCCTGGAATTCTGTGATGATGTTACTATGAAATTCAAATTTACTCCTTGCTATAGCTTGCTTTTATAAGCCAAATGACATTAGCTCCCAAAGCCAATCATAACTCCCCCAACTCCATGCCACTGCACACCATTGCCCCACCCAGCATCAAGCACTATGTTGGTTGCTTCTCCTTGGGGTGGGGACAGACCTTTGACCATGCGGTGCCCTAAGGAATGCTAGCTAAAAGCTAGCCTGCAATTTAACCTGGATTTTCCCACATCTCCCCGTTTTATTTTTTGAGAGGCAGACAAGCCCATGGGAGAGGTTGGCATCTATAAAGGAACCTGTTATTAAATACATGATTGCTTAAACCTATCTTGAGTGCCGGGTGGAGGCAGGACAGATGTAAGATTTTAATCTTTAGCACTAAAACCAATTTGGTCTCAAAAAACCAACAATTAAGTAATAATAAGTAATAAATAATGAATACATGCATCCTTCATGTAAAATCAATTTGCAAGCAGCTTTGCCCAAACTTATACAGTCCAAGGTCCCCATTGTCCAGCTGGAGGGTCTTTTATGTACAAGCATGTTGATCGAATGTGTCTAGTCTGTATTGTTGTAGTTTCAGCACTTACATTCTACCATGCCTCCTCTTCCACAGATTATTCCCTAGGCTTTGGGAAGGGGGCACAAGTGGGCAAGAGCAAAACAGTCTGCTTTCTCTGGAGATGTCATTTTGGACCCTGATAAGTTCAGGCTCTTTCCTTTCATGGTTGGCAGTTTATTCAGGAATAACCTTTTAATCCTATGATGAAGCACAAGCAATTAGAAATACAGTCATTTAAAACAGTACTAATTATTATGGTAAGTTACATTGTAGGCATAGACACATGTTTAGATGGTATGTTAATCCATGAACTATAGCTTTTCTGTAAAAGATGACAAGGTCTTACTGTGGCTTATAACATCTCCTAACCACTAGAGGACGTAAGCTTGTGGCATCAGCCATGAATTATTCCTCCAAGGAGAGAGCTAATAGCCAATTAGATTTGGGATATACAGACATATGGCTGCCACTGCTGCACAGTATTTCCAGGCAGGTGAGGTGTAGCCGACGCTGATGGTCTTGCTTGATTCAAGGAGACCAATATTTGCTTTATTGATTTGGTGGCCTTTGGCGACACTCTCTGGCATTCCAGAGGCCAATTGTACACTTGCAAGTGTGGTCTCAATACATCTTTCCCATGATTACACCAGGTCTTCAACAGCAGGGCCTTACCTCCACTCTTCTTGTAGGTATCCCAGTTTACAGGCAGAAAGCCTTTACCTTTTGGAGGCTTGAATCTCCTATCTAATAGCTCCTTGGCAGAATAATCCACTGCTGATACCAGAGCTCTCCTGTATAAATATATTTTGCTTAATTACACAGCTTATAATGACTTTACTATTTGGCTTTGAATAGAGATTTATCATTTCACAGCTCTTATGTCTATCAGTCAATTAAAGAAAGTAGTTATACCTGGTTTATAAGAAATCACTACTATAATATTTGGCTCAAATTTACAGTTAGGGAATGAACTAATTACCATTATGTTTTTCTTTGTTCTATGAAAAGGAGAAGTAGGGACATCTCTCATATTAAACTTTGTGGCACCTGGAAGGTAACTTCATTAGAGCACATTATAAACAGTTATTACAAATAGGATCCACAGAGATGTTTGATGCCTGTAGCAGTCTGAGTTTTTTCTTCCTTTTAATGTTGAGATGGGCCAACTTTTCTGCTGGTATTTCTTGGTACATCCTGCACAATGCAAAACTGTATCTTTTCTTTCTCAGCCATTAAGTTGTTGATGTTTTGACCTGTGGGAACATGCAAATCTTTTCCCATGGTCAGTTTTAAGATTTAAATTGAAAAATTTGAGAAAAGGTTTAATATATAACTGTATCCCCCCCTTTTTTATTTAACATTTCTATTTTTTGACCCATAAATCTCTAAAAGGCAGTTGTATTACACATACCAATAGGCAGGAAAAAAGGTGTAAATTTTCATTAAATTTACCCAAGCTGTTTATCATTGACTGTATGTTGTTAATTTGGGAAGCAAACTTAATTCCTTTAGTTAAATTATCCTACAGGTAAAAGAAAATGTTACAAGATGATAGTGTACAACACAAAAATTACAGAGAACATTTGTATGCATTAACCCCAAAGTTGTTGTTATATAAATTATAAGTAAAACAAATGTGGACAACAATTTATATTTCCAATTAGCTTACATGTATTACCATTTTTTTTAAATCTTTTTAACTAATGTTGTTTAATATAGACATTTTTACTTTTACTAAGTCCTAAAATACCGTATAATATGTAGACAAAGTTTTGGCAAATTTGGATACCTGTTAAACACACATCAATTAGATATACACTGTTTCTTAAAATTTTTTTCCCTAGACTGAGACTTCAGAAAAATCAAGTCCATAAACTTATATTTATTTATTTGTATTTCTGTATAAATCTCTACTGAAATACCTCTATATAAATGTATAATATTTATTTTAAACATATCACTATAAGTCTTACAAGGTGGGTTTATAACAATCATTTTTCTTTCAGCCTTTGGAGGTGGTTTTCCAGGCCTGACATGAGACATAGCTTTTCTTTTTTTTTTTTTCCCTTTTATATATATATATATATATATATTATATATATTATATATATTTGTTTATTTTAATTGACCCGCGTCCCCATCCCCACCTCCAGACTCAATGCATTCTGCCAACATCTTATTCATATGCTCTTTCTCAGTCTTTCTCATATTTATCCATGTAAGTTGATCTGTTTGGACAGAAGTTATCCTGTTTCAGTCAGTTCTTTGATCAGTCCTTCTGTTGTTTGTGATGTTTCATATGAAATCAACTCCAACTACTTGGAACGAAAGCTCAAGGGCTCAGCACGAAGAAATACTCAAAAGATAAGTGTGCACAGCAATCACCTCAGATGAGGGATGTATCATTCGTTTTTTTGTTTTCTGGACTGTGTATCTTCCTTCAGCAGATGGTCCTCTAGTCCAGCTTTATCCATGCAAACGCTCATGCATAGTCAGAGAACAGCATTTTCAACCTTACAGTGTGGATTGAGGACTCATGTCTCTCCAGGGATCCTCCAGGCCTTCAGTGCCAGATGGGGACTGCTCAGGTGTCCAGCTTGTGGACTGGGCAGCTACTGGGGTTTCGGACTCTTCAGGGTGTGGACTGCCATTGTTGGACTACCCAGGCTGCGTCATGGGGGCCAGTGCAGGGGGCGAATCAGGATGCAGGAGCCTGGTTTCTGGACCTCATTTGGCAGCCATGGGAGAGGGAAGGACTCCAGTGTGGAGCATGGGGACAGGACTGGTGGTTGTTTGGGCTTTCCAGGGAGGAGCTTCAGGCAGACTCTCTTGGGGAAGGCATAACATCATTCACCTTAATAAAGAAAGAAAAAAAGACAAACATAATAATAAAAGAAGTCATAAGTGAAGATGCTAAAACTATGAATCATAATCATGATATATGATGTGTATGGCATGCAAGTATCTATATTTTGGAAGTGATTGCAAATGGAGGGAACAACAACAACTAAAACAACAAAAACAAGACTGGGTCAAAGAAATGACTGAAATGGTAAATCCGCCCGAAAGAGTGGTCAAACTTTGGCATTGAAAATTTTCAAAGAGAAACTGAGAAAAGATGGAAACAGTTTGATGTTGGCGAATGCAAAGCTTCTGGTGGGGTGGGGTGGGGGGAGGGAAGGAAGGAGAAATCGGGTCTACATTTGATTGAGAAATTGTGTATGAAATGCACAAAGCTTCAATAAAAATTGTCTTTGAAAAAAATTAAAAATACCAAAAGCCAAAAAAGAAAAAAATAATATTTTTTATTTTTTTTTTTTTTTTAAAAAGAAAAAAAACAGAAGTGCCTTATGGGCTCCAGGCCAGGCCTGCATCTGTCTGAGCTCTCTCTGCTCCCCTCATACACACACACACACACACACACACACACACACACACACATCCCTGATGCTTCTGATCTTAAATCCACCTCATTTAATAATATTGCTGTACTCTTTGTGTTTGCCTTCATATGGTCTCTCATCTATTTTTCTTTTTTATATATTTTTAAATATTTATTTATTTATTATGTGTATGAATGTACTGTCTGCATGCAGGTCTGTGCACCCGTGTCATGCAATGCCGCGGAGGTCAGAAGAGGGTGTCAGATTCCCCTGGAACTGGAATTCTCCTGGAATTGGAGTTACAGACGGTTTTCAGCCGCCGCCATGTGGGTGCTGGGGATCGAATCCGGGTCCTCTGCAAGAGCAGTTGGCACTCTTAACTGCTAGGCCATCTCTTCAGCCCCTCATCTACTATTTTTCAAAGTTTCTTCTTCTTTATTAAGCCGACTATATTTGGGTATTTTTAACTGGGTTTCAATTCTTCAATAAGACAAGCCAGTCAGGTTATATTTAACGTAATCATTCAGATACTTTATTTAGTTCCCTAGATTCTCTACTTAATTCCTTACTGGCTTGTTCATTTTTCTTTTTAACATTATGATATTCCAGTTTTCCCTGAAGCTAATTTGAAGTCTCTGTTTTTTTCTAGCTGAATTTGCTTGATCTTTTCCACCGTTATTTACCTCTTTATGTGAAATGAAAATGAGAAATGTTTTTCCATACTGTGATGTGCTTTTTCTCCAGTTTTATTTCCCTTCCCCCAAGAAGCCTTTTCCTCTTTTTATTGATGCAGGTGTGTCAGAGCTTCTCCCTGTATCATCTACTCCGCCTAAATTCTGCTTTTCAGTGAGCACTTAGTAATTGCAGTGTTCTCTCTCTGCATGTCTCTTCATTTTAATAGCTTGTATTTTGGATAGAAATTGTTGTTCCCTTGATATTTGACTTTATTTCATTTACATTTTTGCTATTTGAATATATTTACATTTACATGTGAGAATATCTTTTCCATGCTTCTTCATTTATAAAACAAAGAAGGGAATTGTAGTAATGACTTTTATAATATACACATACTCTGAACAAATAACTTTTACTTAACCTTGAAACCAAAAGTTAACCTTATCTTACTTTATTTATAATGGAGACAAGCTCACTGAGCCTTGTGCTCCTTTTGTGACATGAGACGATAGCCTTAGTCCCTCCTAGCCTTTCCTTCTCCTTGACCCAGAATAGGTATAAACGTGTATACATATGTTTTAAATACCGAAGCACTCCAAACAGTGTTCTCATCAAAAGAAATGAGAGAAACTGATGACCTCTGTTTGTGGTTCTGTGTATGTGTGCTATTTTAAGTCAATAGGTCAGAAGAGACATAATCTTCTGACAAGGGCTCTATTTTTCAATTCTACATTTTATGCTAGAAATGCTGTTTCAATAAAAGAAAAAGTAAGTTCTTGTTCATGAGCAAAGTACCATTACAACTCTGGAGGAACATGTTCTAACCAGTTTGGGACTTTTCTTAGCTTGAAATACATGCTAAGTCAGATTGTTCTTATTCAAGCATAGCTTAACATGGAGGGAGGGGCAATGACAAATCAACACTGCATTTATGTACACTTAAGGTTTATTGCTTGTCATTCACCTCTTTGATATTTCTTCTTCTGTAACATGTTTCTGTTACTGTTGTTGTTGTTTTTTTTTTAATCTGGTGTCTTTCCTATTTGGTATAACTCCTTGACAAAGTCTACATATTCTCATACATCCAAGGAAACACGTCTTTTTATTTAGATTTTTAAATTTTTTATTATGTGTATGAGTGTTTTGCTCATGTGTGTAAGTGCACCATGTGCATGCAAAGCTTGTGGAGGATGGAAGACAATGTTGGATCCCCTGGAACTGGAGTTACTGATGGTTAGCCACCATGTGTGTGCTAGAAATTGAACTCAGGTCCTCTGCAAGAGCAACTAAAGTTCTTAACTGATGAGCCATTGCTCGAGTCCTTTCTTTGTATTTTTTAGGTATTGATTTTGCCAACATCTTCAGGTTATGATTTTCTTCCTTTAGTAGCCTGCAGAAGTCAGACAACTATTCTCAGGCTCATTTTGCTTCCTTTGCAAAATACCCTATTACTTTTGATCTGGAAATTTGCAAGACTTGTCCATCCAGGTTTCATCTTCTCAAACATTTTCTCAGTCTATTTTTCAAATTTCCCAACTTTTTCTTTCCCACATTTTCTTGCATTTCTTCTAATTACTTGGAACATGCCGGTCTTAAATCACTATTGTGTATTTTGTTGCAGTCTCTCTTTTCTTTTTATCTCATTTTGAAGCAGATCCTCACTCTGTAGCTCAGGCTGGGCTGAAATGCATTACAAAGCCCAGAGCTAGCTTTGAACAAGAAAGCCTAGGCGCCTTTCTTGTTGCACTCCTTCGATGAGAAGCATGCTCTTAATGCTCGCTCATTCACATAGTCTCTCATTGTGTTTCATGGGCTCTTCTAGGCGTCAGCTATTCAATACTGTATTTTCAAAGAGATAAAAATTTTGGCGTTATTGTATTATGTCATTTTCTTATATATTATGTCATCATTTTATTATACTTATTCTTTCTTCCTTTCACTAAAACCTCCTTGCCTCCCTCCAATCGTCTGGATCTCCTTCAACAAAGATCAGGAATGGACTGTATTCCTTGAACCCATGCTGACCTCAGTTCTCTGTGCCTGGTGTATTTGTTATTGAACAATGTACCTTTGTTAATTCTAAAGTGCATCACATGGAGTTACAATGTCTGAATTGAAATACCTACTTTGGTTAAGCAAATTGCCAATTTGTCAACTTCCAGAGTCTTTTTATTGTGATAAGACAAGCTAACATCTCCTAAATTAGCAAATTTTCTGTGTGTATAATACAACAGTGTTAGCTTTCTTCTACATGCTACATAAGTTCCTACTGTTCTACAAGCTACATAAGTTCCCACTGTTATCAGTTAGGATGCTATCTTGCAACAAAGGAAAACTCCACTAAAAATTGGCCCACATAAGAACGATGTACGTGGTAACTGAAATGTCCCGGGAGCCTGATTTCGGAGCTGATCTGATGAGGCCTTTCATTGAGGACCTGGTTCTTTCCCTTCTCTCCTGCTTCTCCACCATCAATTTCGTCCCATGTTGAAACAGTACCTGCTGCACCTTTCTCAACATGAAAATTATCTTTCAGAAGAATGTTTCTGTTCCCCCCAAAACCCAGCAAACAGCCCATCATGTCTAATTATATTTAATTAGGTCTTTATCCCCTTTATAAACAATCCCTGTCATTCTGGTAATGCCACATTCTGATTACACTGGGCCTTGAACCAATCCTTCTACAGCAGTGTAAGATTACTTTCAATGGCTATATTAAACCATGGTTCATCCCCGAAGCTGAGATTGGATCAACTTCATAGGAAAAACATCAGCAACATGACAGAAAGATGTACAGGTACACAAACAAAACTCAGGGTGCTATTCAGAAGAGGGAGTCAATAGACAAGTGGCAATCATTATTAGTCTCAGTTACTTTACTGACCATGAATCAAATTCTGTGTCCTTTAAAAGTTTTGTTTATGGTAAGTTGGGGTATTCCAACCCACTACCCAAACCTTTAACTAACAGCTCTCTCGGGAGCACTCTCAAATCTGTAGCTTCAGCTTTCATTTATTTTTCTGGAATTCAATTTTTATTTCCAAATATGAGATAATTATCTTGGCTCACACTTAGCTTATCCAGGACCTGAAGAGATATAATTAGTAACCCAAGACAAAAACCTTTGATTAATAGTTATCCTTTTGCTTATAGCGCTTTTTTCCCAAAATTGAGGATCTTGTTCATATACACAGCAAATGAGGGCAACTTCTTTATCAATATATACTTTGCCTTACCTTATATTCCAGCCATTAAAGTACTGAAAACCTTACCAAGAAGAAATATAATGTTGAACATTTGTTTCTAATTGTATCCTTTGTCCTGAAATTCTATGTATTTTCACAATATCAAGTCAGCATAATAAGTATTTTAGCAGTTTAGGAGGATGAACATAATTACCCTGTATTATTAGCCTTTACTTAGATATTTGACCATAGGTAATCAACTGAAAATACAATACCTCTTCAAGTCTTTGTATCATTGTTTATCACTCATGCCTCAATTTTTCTATTTCCCTTGTACTCTATGTGAAATCTTAATTTACTCATCTTAACCTTGATAGAGTTACTATCTTTCCAATATTTTTATATGGTCTTGATCTTTTATTTTAGAGATTATCTTCTCTTTTCCAAATATACTACATTGCAATTATTCAATTATTCAGTTTGCCTCTCTCCAGAACAGACATCCATGTCCTTGATGGGTAAGTAATGGTACGATAAATATATCTAAGAATGGCAGGTGGAATGGAAAAAAGAATGTTTTGTATAAAAATTGTAATCTTATAGTCTGTCTCACATAGTATTCGCCTGAAAATTTTTCAGTAGACAGATTCTACATGGGAGAAATGGGAATCATTTGAGCATGAAAACAAATATCGGAAATCTAAATTTTTCTATCAATCACATGTACTAGAGCCCCTAGACCACCAAAATTTCTTTTCTTTTAATATCAATGATTTATAAGTGCAGACGATTCCCATCAGTCAGACATTGTAGGTTGGCTATGCAGCACAATGGGTATGCAGTTCAATGAAAATGTTACCACTCAAATGAAGCATAATACATTGGTAAGATGCGTCTGGTTTCATGAACCACACAAGGTTCTTCACAGACACTAAATCAGACACAAAATTCGCAAGAGGAGAGCAGATATCTTTCTGCCCCATTTAACAAACACAACTTTTTCTTGTTTCTTGGAGATTGGGCTCATGTTCCCATTTCCTGTAGCCTATCAATCAGCTAAAGAAGACATTTCCAATTGTGTTTCCTTCACGAAGATAGAAATGCTGGCGGCGGTGGCTGGCACTCATCTGAAAGCTCCATTCTCAATTACCTTTGTCAGCCTATGTTGAAAGTTAAAGGCATACTGCAGACTCATTTGATGAAATCACAAGATATACCAGCCAGCCAAAGAATGGAAAATCCTTTTCATTTACATGCTCCATTAACTGCACTTCACTGAAAAATCAATTTCAGTGCACTTCTTTACCTCGCTCCTCTAATTACAATATACAAATTCCTTCCCTCAGTCTTGCTATCTCTCATAAATCAGGAAGCAAAAGCATTTGTAGCTGAGTTGCTGCGTCTTATTTAACATGATATGCTTCTATGCCACTATTATGCCAAAGACCAATAACATACCAAGTCACCATGGAAACCAGGGCATGACAAGGTGAAAAGCCTCCCTTTCAAATATGGGGGTTGGGACTACAGAGTCCATGCTCCACAGTGTCAAGAGTCTGACTTTGGGCAAATTCCTCAGACTCAGCTGAGGTTCACGCCAAAGAATGATTAGTCCATTCTGTTCTCTCTCAATTTAACCTGCAATTGTTTCCCACTCCCTCCCACTCAAAGAAATATTGCAAGGTAGTCATTCATATTACACAGTCTTCATTTTATAATCATTGTCAAGAAATAAAGCACATGACAAAATAGTAAAAGAAAAACGTACTAAAGAGATCAAATGACAGTTACTGCTACCAGTGAATTAACATACTTGATTCTGCAAAAGAACTCATTCATCACAACATTCTATAAAGTGCATTTTCCAGCTCCTAGGTCCCCATAGATGATAGACCATTTCAAAAAAGCAAAATGCAAATTTTATCAAAAACAAAAACCAGATACTTCTGTAGGAAGAGATCAGAAGGAAGGAATTATTCTAATTTTTTTAGAAAAATAATTCCCATAGTCTTTCAGTTATAGTCTGTTTCCAGTGAGGCAAACCTATTTGAGTAAATATAACCATGCTTCTATAACTTATATTCAGAAAAGAGCTGCTATTTGTTTTTTTCTGACCCTCAATAACTAATTTCTGTATCTTTTCCATCTATGCCTTATTTCATTGGCTTTGGCCTAATACAAACAGATGTGAATTAAAAGAAAAGAAATGGGAATGGAGAGATGGTTTAGTGGTTAAGAGCACTTACTGCACTTCAAGAGGACCGGACTTCATCTCCCAGCACCCACATCTTGTGACTTACAACTGCTTGTAACTCCACATCAAGGGGATCCAGCACCCTTTTCTGGCCTCCACAATTACCCACATACATGACCTATATATAAATAAGCACACACACAAACACATAAATAAAAAAGAAACTAATTAATTTCCACCATAATGAAATATTTTTAGAGGTGAAGGTAAAGTAAAAAGACCACTCGAAGATAAATACAATATATAATGACTCTGAAAGAAAGTTAGTTCAAGCCAGGTATGGTGGCGCATGCCTTTAATCCTAGCACTTGGGAGGCAGAGGCAGGTGGATCTTTGTGAGTTCAAGGCCAGCCTGGTCTACATAGTGAATTCCAGGACAGTTGGAGTTACTGGGAGACCCTGTCTCAAAAAGACAAAAAAGAAAAAAAGAAAAAAAAAGAGAGTTAATTCAACTGTATGCATGGTAGTAAATATCATCACTCATTCATTTTCCTAGAAAGTTTTGTTCATGATTTCTAGAAAGAACACCACAATCTCTTCTGTTACAGTTCTACAAAATTTAAAGACGAAAAAAAAAAAAAATCAGTGCACAAATTCCTTGTTGGTGATCAGAGAACACTAACTATTTCATACATGTTGATTTTTCTTGTGATCTGAAATACTCCTAACAGTTTTGGATTTGGTAAATTCAAAACATATTTTATGGAATTTTTGGGTTCTTCCATTTTGAAACCATGTGAGCATTAATTAAAAACTAATTCTGGAGAGTAAAGTATCAGCAGAACAAGCAACCCACAGAGTGAGAGAAAATCTTTATCAGCTATAATTCAGGGAAGAGGCTCATATCTAGAATTTACAATGAACTAGGAAAATTAAACAATAACCCCAAACTGTCAGTCAACAAGTGGGTTAATGAAACTAACAGACATTACTATTTTTAAAGTGTTCAAGGGACATGGAAAATAAAGTTTGTAATTATGGGAAAACTTCTTCCCTGCTGGCTAGCTTTCACAGTACCAGAAGGTATGAAGAAGGCAGCCAGGGTAAAGGGTCATCAACAGTCTTACCCCAAAGTGGAAAATCCAAGCTAGAATAAGATATGCCCATCATTGCAATAGGGACACAAATATTATAGGGGTAATTAACTGCTTTCTTACTGGATTTAAGGCCAGCTCCAAAGGAGGAAATAAATACCAGGTATGGTTAATTTGGCCACATGACTAAAGATCTCATAAGCCACAAGGGTGTTGCTAAATGGACATAGTATCAAACTGTTTTCCGAATTTGTATGTCTATACCCATAGATTACTGCACCTCCCAAAACTACCTCATCAAAGAAGTATAACTGTATAGTTGTTGATTAATGAAGACATTCACAACTGGTCAAAGGGCAGAGGACAAGTGTTTGTGGCATGCTCATCCATAAATGGGACATCTACATTAACTCCAACATATATACAGAAGGCCTGGGGAACATGTCAGAAGAGGTGGTAGAAATAGTGTAAGAATCTGGAGTTGGTGAGGAAAACAAGGGTAAAACTCTCTTCCTTTTTTATTTTTTGTGAATTTCATAAAATGGGTATTGATCATATTTAGATCCCATTTCAAAGCCCCACCAAATTTCTTTCTCTTTTTTTTTTACTTTTTTTTACTTTTTTTTTAAATTTTATTTATTTCTGTATGTGTATGAATGTACTGTCTGCATGCAGGTGTGCGCAAACGTGTCGTGCAATGCCGCGGAGGTCAGAAGACGGTGTTGGATTCCCCTGGAACTGGAGTTTTCCTGGAACTGGAGTTTCAGATGGTTCTCGGCCGCCATGTGGGTGCTGGGGATAGAACCCGGGTCCTCTGTAAGAACGGTCAGTGCTCTTAACCGTTAGGCCATCTCTCCAGCCCCAAAATTTCTATATTCTAATGTGTGTATATAATGACGATATTATCAGGATTGTGTCCCCAAATGCCCTGTCGTGTGGGTGCATCCCCTAGAGCCTGGTCAACCATTAAGAGTCTCATGCTTAAATAACACTGAATCTCCCCTTCCCAACAGTCATCAGTTGCCAGTAGTTCCTTGGATAGGGCTGAGGTTTCTTACCCACTTCCCCAAGGCTATCATGGGGTTTTGTCTGGCTTGAGCTCATGGGACTTGTCCATTTGTCAGCATGCTGTGAGTTCATACAAGTAACTGACCAGCTATCTGGAAAACCCTTTCCTTGTGGTTGTCTATCTCCTCCTGATCTTCCAGTCTTCCCATACCATCTTCTACTATGATCCCTGAGCTTTGGAAGGCAGAAGTTTGATAGGGGTCTTATTCAGGGATGAGCACTCTGCAGCCTCTTTTTCTTTCCACATTGGNTTTGGTCTTTTCGAGACAGGGTCTCCCTGTAGCCCCAGCTGTCCTGGAACTCACTCTGTAGACCAGGCTGGCCTTGAACTCACAGACATCCGCCTGCCTCTACCTCCCAAGTGCTAGGATTAAAAGCATGCGCCACCATGCCCGGCATGTTCTCTACGTTAATCACCACCTGCTGTATAAGGAATTTTCTCTACTGAGAGTTTAATCTATGAGTATAACAACAAGTCATTAAGAGTTTAATAATATAATTTAGCAGAAGAGTTATATAAGACTTTCTCCCATTGCCTGGGGGCTGTCTAGCCTCAAGCTCCTTGGACTGATATCAATGTAAGGTATGGGCTCCATTCTATGAAGTAGACCTAAATCTAATTAGAAAGTAGTTCTCTACTTCATAATACCATGCAACTAGTACCAGTGAAAATGTTTTATCAAGTAATAATTTACATTGTAGTTTTTACAAGTAACCATTTCCTATAAATTTACTCCTATGCTCGAAACTGAGCCCATGAAGAAAAGTAAAAAACGATGACCTAGCAATGTTCACAGAGACAATAGTATCTAGAGGTCATAATGTCATCCTCTCTGCTACCTCTCTGTCCCCCATAGTGGAGAGGGAAACCACATATCCTCACTAGGACCCATCACTAAATCATGAAGATGATAAAGTCCTTTGCTTTCTCAAAACTCACAACCTTTCTATTTTTCTTTTACCAACTTAATTATATCCCTTTGTTCTTTATCAGGGTCTGAGACATCTCCAGACTACCTAAGAGAGCCTGAATCCAGCCTTCCCCTAACAATCTTCCCAAATTTTGCTGTGCCTGCTGTCTAGTAGGGCTCAGACATTAGAGGGAAGCCTGAGAGTTTATGACTGGTGCCTGACTTGGACCTCTTCACAACTCCTGAATAGATGGACTAGAGCCATCTGGTCCCTCCGATATAAAATCAAAAGAGAGAACCTGAAGCCTAGACCAACCAACTTTTCATACCTAATAAGCAAACAACCAAGGCAAAATCAAGAAAAATCAACTCAACAAAGACTTGAGTTTCATACCAGAATCATAAACAACAAAAGAAGACACAATGGAAAAAAATAATATAAAAAACCCAAATAATATATCACCACCAAACAGCACCAGTCATATAGAAGAGTTCTACAATGAAGACCTTTAGAAATAACCCAGGACAAAGAATTTAAAAGAACAGACATAACTATGAACAGAAAGCAGGTCTGGAACAAGAAGATTCCAGGCAGAGCTGAGATGATGATGTTATAGACCAGGGAGGAGTAGTAAAGGAGTCTGACCAATTCAGGTCTGGGAATGCTTTGGGATCTTTGGGATCAACAAAATCCTAACAGAAAAGAGATGGTGGGCACAAGGATGTATGAGAAGGAAGAATATCAAGACAGGTTTGGGAAGGCCCCAGGAGTCTCTTGGCAAAGGCTGAAATCAGGGAGCACAGAGGTGTTTGGGAAAGGAGACTTAAGAAGGCAGGTCTTGGAAAGTTTCTGGAATCAAAGGTTCACAATGGTCCTTAAAAAGCACATCACTTATTGCTAAAAAAAAAAAGGAAAAAAAAACTGAGAGAAAGATGCAGGACAGTTATGGCAGAATGCATGATCTGGGATGAGGTGGGGTGGGGGGAAGGGAAAGGGAAATATGCCTGAACTGAATTGGACAATGATGTATGAAATACACAAAGCATCAATTAAAAAAAAAAAGCACAAGTTGTTGTGGGGCCTGATATTCTATGATGGCTGAGCCATAAGTGAGCTGGCTTTGCCCAGATAACCTAGAAGGCTGGAAGGAGCTAAAGCCAGCTCCCACTTTCTCAGTGGTCACTAGGTGCCTGTAGCCCATCCCCCAGGGTGTGCAGCATGGTGTAGCATTCATATACCTGTGCTTCTGAGGCACATATCAGTCATGGGAACCAAATAGTGCATCCAACATAAAAGCCTAATCTCAGGAGACAAATGGTACAGAACTTGGCCATTGTAAAAGGTCCACATAGACTTCCTTTTTTGTCCTACCCCCATCCTTGCTAAGAGCCCACCAGAACTACTACTATGGTCTTATACCCTAAAACTCTTGCAATAAATGGGTTCTTTGGCCCTCTGTCTTTCTTTGATCTGCCAGGCTCACCTGTGCTCTGAAGCCCCTATTCCCACCTTGACCCTGCCTCCAGCCTGGGATGTGAAATGGCCAGGTGTGCTCCTGAACTAAGGGCCTCTGGGCTGGTGACAAGTGAGGACAGGAATCCTGAACAGAGGAAGCACACAAGATGTGGAAAAGGGAGTAAACCAAGGCTGATCTGGGATCATCTGAACATGATAGCACCATTATACTCATGAACTCACAGCAGCTGTGGATCGCTAAGATCAAGCCAGACAACATTCCAGCATAGAAGGGGTAGAATCTATGAGCACTTCCCTAGCTGAGGAGCTATAAACAGTAGAGAGCTGGTGCTGGGGTGCATGCCAGCACTGACCCCCACCTAGCTCCTTCCTGCTACCTACAGACACACTTCTGGGAGATTCTTCTTTTCTGCAAATCCCATGCAAGTTTCAGTTTACTGTCCTGTGTTATAAGCTTATATAGTGAAAAGGCAGGGATCTTAGAAAGCATGCAAGAAGGGCCAGGATTCCAAAGAATGTGCTTCATACAACAAAAATGGGTGGCAAAAGCTTCATAGATATGCTTTGGATGAATTAACAACTTTGGAGGAAAGGCAGTTAACCATTAAGAGCACATATAAATCTTGGTAAAAGCAGATAAGACAGTTAGTAATAACATAATGCACTTAGGTCCTGATTAAAGTATACACTAACTTGGCCGGGCGTGGTGGCACACGCCTTTAATCCTAGCACTTGGGAGGCAGAGGCAGGCGGATCTTTGTGAGTTCAAGGCCATCCTGGTCTACAGAGTGAGTGCCAGGTCAGCTGGGGCTACAGGGAGACCCTGTCTTGAAAAGACCAAAATAATAATAATAATAATAATAATAATAATAATAATAATATAAAGTATACACTAACTAGAGAGATGTAGATATTAAATCAAAGGAGACTGACCCAGGATAATTCTCCCATGGAACAAAAGAGCTTATGAGCTGCATCCCATTTGGTTTTCCAGTTTACAGTATCTTGGATGAGTTCTGCTATCAGTAGTCCATCCTCTGTCTGGGTCCATCCTGCTTCTCAGAAATTCCTGATCTCCATTTTATTCTAAATCTTAAACTTTCTTCTAGCTCAGCAGAGCTGGACGAAAGGGAAATAGTGGACTTCCCACACCCAGTCTATTGTTGTGGGCCAGAACTAATTCAACTCAGTGGTTTATAAGGACAAAAGAGTATGAATTTGTTGAGTAATATATGGGTGTGAACCCAGAAAGAAGGGTAAAGTAGGAGAATATGATGAAAATATATTATACGTATGTGTGAAAAATCTCAAACAATAAAAATATGATATTAAAAGTTCAAGCACTGGTTCTACATACGTGAATTTTTTCCAAAGTAGGAGCTGGAGCTACAGCTTTTTGAGACCCTGTCTCAAAAAAGACAAAACCCAAAAAAAAAAATTTTTGAGAAGATAAAATAGTTCAGACCTCTAGTCATCAGGGAAATGACTATCATCAATAAATCTGACAGCAGATGTTGGAGAGAATGTATTAAAAGAGGAAACATTCATTTAGGTGGGTATGCAAATTAGTACAGCCATTATGGAAATCAGCATGGAAATGCTTTGAAAAATCAAACCTTGACCTACCACAAACAGACTTATTTGCACATCCATGTTCATTTCTGTTCTTTCTGTTCTATAAGCAATGGCTAGGAAATAGAAACAGCCTAGATGTCTATAACTAGATGAATGGATACTGAATGCAAATATATATCATCTATCTTCATCATATATATATATATATATATATATATATATGTATGTATGTATAAAGGAGTATTATTCAGCTGTAAAGAAAGATGAAACTTCCAGGAAAAATGGATGGAATGGATCTCCAAATTATAATATTAAACAAGGAGACCCAAATTCAAAAAATATATTCTCCCTCAATGCAGATCTCAATCTATAATATATATTACATATATCACATAATATATATATATATATACATATCCAAGTATTAACTGTAGATAAAGTCTAAATATCTGTCGAAAAAAGAGAACAAGAGAGAGTAATATTAGATGATGAAGAAGGATGTAACAGGAAAAGAACATGTGGAACATGAAAGAGGAAAAGAATCTGGTGATCTGGTGGGAAGAGGGAACAAGGATAGTGGGGGATGTGGGAAGATAGAGGAAAAATCACAAAGCACTTTGTTTTAAAAGGTCATGGAGACAGTCAGGGGTGCACACACTCCATGCCTAGTTGCCCAGGTGGGTTTCTGGCATGCAGGCCTTTGGCAGCCCACCCCAGCAGTCGCTGCCCAAAGCTAGAACCATAGAGAGGAACTGTGTGCACGGATAGGACAGCCAGGGGGTGCACACACTCCATGCCCAGTTGCCCAGTTGCCCAGGTGGGGTCCGGTGCATGGGCCAAAGGATTCACACACACACCTCACCCCACCCCCACTCAAGATACTGACACTGTGGTGGGAAGTATAAACTACCGGTGCTGTGGTTTACTGTGGTTGGGAGGATCCAGAGTGTCAGTGATTTGAGGCTGCATAGCCAAAGCTGAGGAAGAAACCATCAGGAAGCAAACTAAGTGACCAACCAGTCCTCCATATTAACATTTGAGATTAGCAACAGAAGGCAAACAAGTAAACAAAGGGGAAACAACAACAACAACAACAAAATACACATGCCAAAGATACAATAGAAAAACAATAGTATGGGAAAAGTTCAAAATAAATCCTCACCAAACTCAACAAATCCTGTAGAATATCCCAAAACCAAGATCTCCCTGAAAGGAAACCAAGACACCAGCTTTAGAAGAACAATTGTAGACATATTCAAAGCCTATAAACAACAAATCAGAGAACTAAAGAGAGAGAATGAAAAACTCTCGAAGGAACTAGAAGGAAAGAATAATAAACTCTAGAAAGAACTAAAAGGAGAGATTGACAAACTCAGAAAAGAACTAGAGTAAGAGAAATAAAAACTCCAAAAAGAACTAGAGGGAGAGAATGACAAACTCCGGAAGGAAGTGGAAACGTTGGAAAGATCTCAGGCTGAAAGGAAAAAAGAAACTGACCAGCAAAGCAAGGAGCTACAAGAAGAGAATGAAAAACTCCAAAAGGAAGTGGAAATACTGAAGAAATTACAGGATTAAATAAAAAAGGAAAGTGAACATTCATCCAATCAACAAGAAAGGATGGGAAAAAGCCTAAGAAGCAGAATGGATAAAGCAGAAAAAAGAATGTCAGATCTACAGGATAACACAACCCAGCTAGAAACCTCAAGTAAAGATTTTGAAAAATTAAAAAAAACACAAAGGTGAAACAACCAGGAAATGTGGGACACTATGAAAAGACCAAATCTCTGCATCATAGAGAAAGAGAAAAGAGAAGAATACCAAGAGAATGGTATTGATCAGATCTTCAACAGAATAATAGAAGAAAACTTCCCCAAACTGAAAAAAGACAAACCCATAGAAATACAAGAAGCACATAGAACACCAAATAGATAAGATCAGAAAAGAAATTCCCCATGTCATATCATAGTTAAAACACTAGATGCTCAAAAGAAGGACAAAATACTGAAAGCCACAAGAGAAAAACAAGTTACATATAAGGGGAAACCCATCAGAATTACAACTGAATTCTCAGTGCAAATCATGAAAGTCAGAAGAACATGGACCAAAGTATTTCCAGTGCTAAATGACTTTAGATGCCAACCCATATTACTATACCCAGCAAAAATGCCAATCAGAGTTGAAGGAGAAAGAAAAATCTTTCATAACATAAGCAAAATGAAAGAACACATGTCAAAAAAAAAAAAAAAACCAACACTTCAGAAAATACTTAAAGCAATTCAAAGAACAGAGGAAAAGGAGCAACTATCCTTAAGCAACCCAAGAGAGAAATTACCAAAAGCATAACAGAGTAAATAAATACCTAGACCAAGAACACAAACAAAAAATAAGTTGAAAGGAAACAACACACATCTCTTAATAGTAACTTTAAATATTAACTGTCTAAACTCGCCATTCAAAAGACATAGATTGGGAGAATGGATTAGGAAACAGAATCCATCTACATTCTGTCTACCAGAAACCTATCTCACCCTCAAGGACTGACAGCACCTTAGAGTTAAAGGATGGGAAAAACAATATTCCAGCAAATGGTACCAAAAAAGGAAGCAGGAGTTCTTATTCTAATATCCGACAAACTAGACTTCAAAGTAAATTGAATCAGAAAATACAAAGCGGGCCATTATATTCTTATAAATGGAACAATTAACCAGGAATATTTCACAATCATGAATATGATTATATAGTTTTGTGTACCAAACTTTATAAACACAATCCTTTAGGACCTCAAGACACAGATTATCCCAGCACACGAATGAAGGAGCTTTCAATACCCCACTAAGCCCCCTGAATAGGTTAACGTACAAAAAAAAAAAAAAAAAAAAAAAAAAAAAACAGAGAGACATAAGAACTGAACAATACAATACACCAAATGGACCTCACAGATATCTATAGAATATTTCACCCAAACAGCAGAGAATACACTTTCTACTTAGTGCCCCATGGAACATTCTCCAAAATCGACCACATACTGGGACACAAAAGAAATCTCAACAAATACAAAAGGATTGAAATTATTCCATGCATTTTATCAGATCGCAGTGCAACAAAGCTCAATATTAACACCAGGGTAAACCCTACAAACTATAAGAACACATGGAGGGGCTGGAGAAATGGTCTAGCAGTTAAGAGCGCTGACCACTCTTACGGAGGACCTGGGTTCGATCCCCAGCACCCACATGGCGGCCGAGAGCCATCTGAAACTCCAATTCCAGGAGAACTCCAGTTCCAGGGGAATCCAAGACCCTCTTCTGACCTCCGCAGCATTGCACAACATGGGTGCACAAACCTGCATGCAGACAGTACATTGATACACATACAGAAATAAATAAAATTTAAAACAAAATTTATAAAAAAGAACACATGGAGACTAAACAACACAATCCTGAACAATGAGTGGGTCAAGGAGGAAATAAAGAATGAAATAAAAGCATTCCTGTAACTAAATGAAAATGATAATAAAACACAAAAAAATCTGTGGGACACATTAAAGTCAGTCTATTTAGGGCTATAAATTTCCCTCTGTGCCCACATTAAAAAGAAAAACATAAAGAGAACAAATAAACAATCTAACACTGCAGCTAAAAACACTAGAAAGACAACAACAAATGAACCCTAAACCCAACAGACAGAAGAAATGATAAAAATCAGAGTAGAAATCAATGAATAGAAACAAAGAAAACAATACAAAAAAATCAATGAATCCAAAAGCTGGCTCTTTGAAAAGATAAACAAAACAGACAGACCTCTAGCCCATTTAACCAAAAGAAAGAAAGAGCAACTCCAAAACAACAGTATTCATGATGAAAGGGGAAATATCACAACAGATAAAGAAATGATCCAGACAATCATACAAGAATACTTTAAAAACATATACTCTACTAAATTGGAAAATCTAAGAGAAATGAATGAATATCAGAAATCCTGGGATTCACCAAAGCTTAACCAAGAAGAGACTGACAACTTAAACAGACCCATAATACTTGAGGAAATTGAATATGTAATAAAAAGCCTCCCAACTAAAAAAAAAAATCCCAGGATCAGATAACTTCATAGCAGAATTCTATAAAACATTTAAAGGGGTCTTACCACTGATACTCAAACTTTTCAGAAGGATACAGACAGACAGAGGGAAATATCCCAGATTCTTTCTATGAAGCCAGCATCACTCTAATACCAAAACCAGGCAAAGACACAAACAAGAAAGAAAACTATAGACCCACATTATTAATGAACACAGATGCAAAAATTCTCAACAAAATATTGCAAATCACATACAGACCTACATCACAAAGATCATCCATCATGACCAGAGATGCAGGGATGGCTCAACATAACTCAAATCAATAAGTATTATAAAACACATAAATGGACTTAGAGACAAAAACCACATGATCATCTCAATTGATACAAGAAACTGACAGCCAACATCATCCTAAATGGAGAAAAGTTGGAAGCATTCCCCTTAAAGGCAGGAACATGGCAAGGCTGTCCGCTATCACCACTCCTCTTCAATATAGTGCTTGAAATGCTTGCTAAGGCAATAAGACAAGAAAGGAAAATTGAAGGAGTACTAATTGGAAAAGAGGAAGTAAAACTATCCCTTTTTGCAGATGATATGATAGTTTACCTAAGGGATGCCTAAAACTCTACCAGAAAATTCTTAAACATGATTAAAAGTTTCAGTAAAACGGTGGGATACAAAATAAACCAAGAAAAATTAGTAGCCTTCCTTTACACCAACAATAAGCAACTGGAGAAGGAATATAAGGAGAACTTCCCAATAACAGTAGCCTCAAAAAAATAAAATAAAATATAAAAAAATACCTAGGAATAAGCCTAACCAAAGACACCAAAGACCTCTACAACAAAAATTTTAAAATCCTGAAGAAGGAGATTGAAAATGACATCAAAAGATGGAAAGACCTCCAATGCTCATGGATTGGAAAAATTAATATAGTAAAGATGTCCATTCTACCCAAATTAATATACAGATTCAATGCAATCCCAATCAAAATCCCCATGAGCTTTTTCACAGACTTAGAAAAAAAGATCCTTAAATTCATATGGAAAAACAAAAGACCCTGAATAGCTAAAGCAACCCTGAGTGAAAAGTGCAATACTGGGGGGATTACATTACCAGACTTCAAGCTATGCTATAGGGCTATAGTCATAAAGACAGCCTGGTACTGGCAAAAAAAAAAAAAAAAAAACAAGATGCAAACTTGAGCTCATATAAATTCAGCCACCTCATATTTGACAAAGGAGCCAAAAAAATGGTCAATGGAGGAAAGATAGCATCTTCAGCAAATGGTGTTGGCAAAACTGGATCATCATTTGTAGAAGAACAAAATTAAACCCCTTCCTCTCACCCTATACAAAAATAAACTCCAAGTGGATCAAAGATCTCAACCTAAAACCTGAAACTGTGAAGGTGATAGAAGAAAACAGCAATCTACAAGACATGGGTGTAGGAAAAGACTTTCTAAATCAAACAGCACCTGCACAGGAAATAAAGACAACAGCTGACAAGTGGGACCTCATCAAAATCAAAAGCTTTTGTACAGCTAGAGAAACAATCAAGGAAGTGAAGAGAAAACCCTCAGAGTGGGAGGAAACCTTCACCACTGATACATCTGACAGAGCATTAACATCCAGAATATATAAGCTACTTAAAAAACAAAGTAAGAAAACAAATGACCTACTCAAAAGATGGAATAAAGAGATGAACAGAGACCACCAATAAGGAAGTAAAGATGGCTGAGAAACATCTTAAAAAGTGTTCAACATCATTAATAATTAAGGAAATACTAATTAAAACCACACTAAGGTATCATCTCACTCCAATAAGACTAGCCAAGATCAAGAAAACAAAAGAGACCAAATGCTGGAGAGGTTGTGGGGAAAGGGGAACACTCATCCACTGCTGGTGAGAATGTAAACTTGTACAACCACTGTGGAAAGCAGTGTGGAGAAACCTTAAAAGATTCAAAATGAGTCTACCACCTGACCTAGCCATACCACTCCTGGGTATATACCCACAAGATGCATCCTACTGCAAAGATACATGCACAGCGATATTTATTGCAGCTCTCTTCACAAATCAAAGAGCTGGAACCAACCCAAATGCCCCTCAACTGATGACTGGATAACAAAAATGTGGTACATCTACACAACGGAGTTATATGCAGCAGTAAAGAAAGAGGACATCATGAGCTGTGCTGGTAAATAGATGGAACTCAAAGCAATTATGCTAAGTGAAGTAACACAGTCCCAGGAAAAAAAGGCAAATGGTTTCCCTCATTTGTGGATGCTAACACCAAATCCCCAGTTGGCAGGCAAACTGAGCAACTTTATTATATTTCACTGTATCTGAAAGCAACTGTGCTATTCCAATGTGAATCTCTTAATGGGCTCTAGAATTGTCATACCACTTGTATTCACACATTGTAATTACCATATATGTATGGAAGATATGTATTCATATTCTAAAAAAAAAGAATGTAAAGTTACACATCTTTTTACCTGCATGCAAATTTACTGTTAAAATGTGAAAGCATGAAAAAATATTTTGAGACATCACTTGCTAATGTACAGTTGGCCTCTAAAATGCCAGAGAGCATTACCAAAGGCCACTAATGTGATAAAGCAAAATATTGGTCTCCTTGAGTCAAGCAAGACTCCTCTGTCAGTATCAGCTACACCTCAACTGCCTGGAGATACTATGCAACAGTGGCAGCCATGTGTCTATACATATCCCAAATCTAATTGGCTATTAGCTCTCTCCTTGGAGGAATAATTCATGGCTGATGCCATAAGCTTATGTCCTCTAGTGGTTAGGAGATTATATGAGCCACAATAAAAACTTGTCATCTTTTATAGAAAAACCACAGCTTGTGGATTAACATACCATCCAAACATCTGTGTCTATGTTCACAGCTTAGCTTGCCATAATAATATTGTTTAAATGCCTGTACATCTAATTGCTTGTGCTTTGTTAATAGGATTGAAAAGGTACCCTGGATAGGCTGTCAACCCATGAAGGGAAACCTGACTAGAGTCAAAAATGACATCTCCAGAGAAAATACTGCTTTGCTTCTCACCCACCTGTGCCCCTCTCCCAAAGCCTAGGGAACAACTTGTGGAAGAGGAGGCGTGGTAGAATGTAAGGGCTGCAGAGAGAGTGGGGTGAATTGTGAGACTACAACAATATGGACTGGACTCTTAATTGATCAACATGCTTGTGCATACAAGCTTCCCCAATTGGACTATGGGAACTTTTGGTTGTTCAAAATATGAACATAGATACTTGAAAATCCACCTTTACAAGTGGGGCTCCCCCTCTTTTTGTATAAAAGAAGGGAGGAGATGCTAGGAGCCAAAGCTGTCAGACGTACATGCTCGCAGAAAATTACTAACTTGCTTATCTCGTGAGTTTACCAGAGCAACTTACTTATCTCAGGAGTTTAGGAGCCAGCTTACTAACCTCAGGAATTTATGAGTACAGCTTGCTTATCTCAGAAATTTACGAGTACCAGCCTAGATCCCAGTGCTGACGATCCAGCTCCTATTGCCGGTTTAAATTTTAAAAATATTAAAAATCACAATTGGAGACATTGATGATGGGAGTATTGTGATGCCATGGGTTGGAATAAGCACTTACCAGCTGTAGAGTAACCCAATGACGGGAATAGCTCGAGCTGCAAAATAGGAGATACATGTCTGGGATACTCATTATCCTAACCATCTACACTTGGGATGCAGCTAGACTGCAAGAGTGGCCCTCCATAGCCTGCCCAGACACTCTGTGAGGCATGCCAGATATTTGGCCCCTACCTCCTCCCAAGAACCAGTTTTGCGGAAAGCAACTCGAGTAGCCTAAGACACAGGGCTCTACCGGTAAAAACCCGACTATGGAGGCACATCACATAGCCTAAGACAGACTCTCCTTTTGTAAAGTAAATAAAATAGGGGGACATGTTGGAGACCGAGACACAGTCCTGCCTGGACAAGCCCGGACAAGCTCTGCTCTCTCAGCACGGATCATAGGACTATGCTGATGTTTGCTGAAGATAAGCCACAGGATGTTTCAGCCCACAGGACATTCCAAGCTTATCTTAAACACGTTTTGCAAGTCCTGCCAGATCACCCTTGCCCTAACTATCCCCACAGCCCTCCCCCTCCTTACTTCCTGCCTTTCTGCAAAGTATATATGTAACTGCTTTTATTCCAATAAACGAGACCTTGACAACTCTAAAAAAAAAAAAAATGTGAATCTCTAAATGTGTTTAGGAATCAACCTATAGTTTATTTTCAGAATTTGTAATTTTGATTTATGTGTGGAGTCTATATATACATATTTTGGAATAATATAAAATATAAAATTCTTTACATAAAAAAATAAATAAATAAAAGGTCATGGTGCATGCCTTTAATCCCAGCACTAGGGAGGCAGAGGCAGGTGGATCTCTGTGAGTTCAAGTCCAGCCTGATCTATATAGTGAGCTCCAGGCCAGCTGGGACTAAAGGGAGACCCTGTCTCAAAAATACCAAAAAAAAAGGTCATAATAGTATCTAACACCTTATATGCTGATTAAATAAAGTGAAACCATGTTTGAAATAATGTGACTAATAATTCAAATCATTGAACACGTATGTGCCAGATAACCTGCTAAGCACACCCACAGATTACCTCACTTAGTCCTCCAAACACTTCAAAGACCAGCAAGACAGTTCATCTGGTAAAGGTGCTTGCTGCTGAGCTTGATGACTGGAGTTGTATCCCTGAAACTCACATGGTAGAAAGACAAACTAACTCATACAAGTTGTCCTCTTACACATGAGCCATGGCATGCAGCATTACTGCACCAACATTACTATTACCTCATCAAAAAGCCTGACTCTTAAATTTAGTTTTCAAGAGTGGGCCCCAGATATGTCTTGGGACTGGCCACCTCCTGGAACTGTGCTGAGGGAACTCTGCCTGGAAACTTATTTTCTATAACTTTATCCTTGAGCCAGGATCCATCCATAATTTTATTCAAAATGGTTTCTCCAGTTCCAATTGGTGAAGTACACGGTTTTTTTTTTTTAATCTTAACAGACCATCCTATCTTTTCATCTCTAGTTCTAGCTCATTCATCCCAGATCCATCTCCTTCCCACTCTTCACATTAGCCTCCTTTCATGGCTTTGATATGTTAACATACATTCATTCATTCACCCATTACCTTTTTGGGTGGAGTACCCAAATTGAGGTTCCTATGAAAGTAGTTCAGATGCCTAGGTCACAAGGCACAAGAGGGCATGGTTTTTCTGTGGTTAATTAAAAGTAATAGTACAAGGGCTGGAGAGACGGCACCATGGTTAAGAGCAATGGATGCTCTTATAAATGAGCTGAGTTCAAATCACACCCAGTACCCACATGGCAGCTACCAACCAACAGTAATTCCAGTTCCAAGTGATCTGATGCCCTTGTTGCCATCCTCGACCACTGGGAGAAAAGAGTGCACAGACTATTGGTTTCCAATGGGCAAAACTGGTTTTAATTTACCTGGCCAGGACAGCATCCCACGGGGATTTTTTGAGAAATTCAAGTAAGACCATAAAAAAAAAATAAATCAAACTCCAGTTCCTGCCTGCCTTCAGGACTAAAAAAGCTAAGATAAGCAGTGGACAGGCTGCAGGAAATTGTAAAAAGAAATTACAGAAGATAAGATGGTTAGTTAATAGGCAGCCACTAGACATGTGGATAAGGGATTACAAAGGTCAAGATAACCAGTTGGCTCTTCCTGGACTTGTTTTTCTGGGCCAGGATTAGACCATTAAAATGGAATCATTAAAACAAAATGGAATTACCTAGGCTGTGTACACCAACATGCTTTCCTCTGATCTCCATGGGCATTGCATGACACAGGTGCACTTATACACATGCAGGCAGTACACTCATACACACAAAATAAAATAATAAATAGGGGCAGGAGAGATGGCTCAGTGGTTAAGAGCACTGACTGCTCTTGCAGAGGACCCAGGTTTGATTCCCAGTGCCCACATGGTGGCTAAGAACTGTCTTTAGAGCCAGGCATGGTGGTGCACACCCTTTAATCCCAGCACTGGGGAGGCAGAGGCAGGTATACCTCTGTGAGTTCAAGGACACCCTGGTCTATAGAGTGAGCTCCAGGCCAGCTGGGACTAAAGGGAGACCCTGTCTCAAAAAAATACAAATAAACAAACAAATAAATAAATAAATAAATAAATAAATAAATAAATAAATTTTTAAAAGTCCTAGTTCAGATTATTTTTATTTTATAAAAGGCATTCCCACTATGGCACATATGAGTATGTGACCACATATATACACACAATAAATAAATATATAATAAACAAATAAATACATGTAATTTTAAAAGCAGTTTTATGAGGCAAACATTTCAAATATTAGATATCTCAAATATTTTCTGAGATAAATACATGTTTTCTGTTAATTCTTTATAATTAATATTAGAAAAGTATGTAAAAAAAATTTGGCCATACTGAGAGGATTTTATTTCAGCTTTCAATATCTGAAAAAAATAGACATCCTAAAAAATCGAAAAATAAAGAAATATGATTTATTCAGAGCATGGTCAAAACCAGACAGCCTGGTAATCTGTGAACTCACAGACAAATAGTCTACATAATAAACATTGTTCAGAATCAATCAAGCAAACTGAAAACAAGAATAAGAACTTCTGCTTCAGAACATACCTTGTCTATTTTTTGGTCTTTTTGAAGCAGGGTCTCCATGTAGCCCCAGCTGGCCTGTAACTCACTATGTAGAACAGGCTGGCCTTGAATTCACAGAGATATACCTGCCTCTGCCTCCTAAATTCTAGGATTAAAGGTGTGCACCACCAGACCTGGCAATTTCTTATATTTTTAATATTCACTATTTCTCTTCATACGCATTTCATTGGCAACAGATTTAGCCATCAAATTCACTTTCAGGGCTGGAGAGATGGCCTAGCCGTTAAGAGCGCCAACTGCTCTTGCAGAGGACCCAGGTTCGATCCCCAGCACCCACATGGTGGCTGAGAACTGTCTTTAACTCCAGTTCCAGGGGAATCCAACACCCTGTTCTGACCTCCGCGGCATTGCACAACACAGGCGCACAAACCTACATGCAGTCAGTACATTCATACACATAAAAATAAATTTAAAAATTAAAAAAAATCACTTTCAACAATGAAATGTGAACAGAAAATAACACGCTTCTATCAGGAGAGTCGATCGGGTTCGGCGTGAACCACAATATGTCCATTTTCCCCTCTCGTGAGACTAGAAATACCCTTGACAGGCCCTTTCCACCCTCCCAGGTCCAAAAATTGATGCAACCCCCTGCAGAGACCCAGCCACCCATGTTCATCACAGGACTGTGAATGAGAAATAAACATTTAGTGTATAAATCTCCTAAGTTTGGCAGGTGTTTACTTCATATTAACTTCTACTCAACAGATACCAACAATGCATGACGTTTGAAAGAATATTAGCAGTCAGACTGGCTGGACTCAAATCAAGACTCCACCACCATTGTTAAATATTAAATTCAGATTTTAAAAAAAATGAATGTATAACTAATTTCATTTTGTACTATGAAATCTTACGTTACATATCATTTAAAAACAAGTAGGGTGACATAATCAGCTTACATTAGGCAAATTAGATTTATACATCTCAAAGTATTTTTAAAATTTTTTCTAATATATGCCATTCTTTGAATTTCAAACTCATAAGTTATTTTAATACCCTAAATCCCTGCAATAGCAAATAATAGCATTATTTATTATTTGAAATACTTATCATTTCTTCTCTCCCTTCCCATAACTGGAATGGCATAACATCATCATGGCTCTGCTTTGATATTCTTTATACTTTGGAGTACACAGTCAAAAAATAATCCTATGTGACTTTCTGGTATGTCATTTTGGCAGAGCTTACAATCATTCTTTATCACTACTTATCACACATACACTTTAAGAAGACAAAGCATATAATTTGTTCAGGTAATTATATCTTGATGTTTTCAAAATGATTTGGAGTTGTTTGCCAAATACAGATAATAGAATAAAAGCAAGGCCGAGAGGGAATGCGAAGAATAAAGTCAGATCTAGCAGATTAACTCAAGGCAAATCATTCACTCCTACAGGATATTTTATGGCTATTAAAATTATTTTTTAAATTTGGCTTTGAAGTTTTGGGTACCCAAAGAAAACATAGAAACAGAATCACTTATCATATGCGTAATGTCCAAAAGGATTTGAAGGTCAGTCATTCATAGGAAGCACAATTTTTCATGTTGTAGAAACTTGTCACATATTTCTTCTGTGGGTCAACTTAAAAGGGAAATAGCATCCTTAGCCATGTCCTTATCAATATTCCTATAAGCATGACAGCAAAATCAGGGAGAAAAAGACTTTCTACTCTGTATTCTATTAAGAGTTGCATTTCATCCATTGCAATTTTACCTTATAACTGGAGGAAATATCCAGTCTAATCTTCTCAGTTACTTCCTTACTTTGAACTTATTCTGTCACTTAGGCAATGTCAAGTTCATATGTAATAGTCCATGTGACATTCTGAATCAAATACAAAAAACATTGAAAAAATTGCTCATTGTTAGAGCTACTTCATGGTATGTACATTACAATTTCTTTATGCCTAGACATTAGGCAAAGATTCTGGTTTATCTGCAAAAGAATGTTAAGTCCCCACAATCATATTCTGTTATTCAATGTGACAATCTCTGTATCTTGTGCCATGAAATTTTTTTTTTCTATTGTCATGTCCAATTCTTTAGCTATTCTGATGTGAATTTTCTGAGGCCACTCTTCTTCACTTTTCAAATGTATCACTAGCTGAGCAACTGATTAAAGGTGACAGTCATGTGGAATCAGTACAGGATACTGTGTTCCTAAATAACATAGCTCATGATGCATACACTTTATTGCTGTTCATGCAGAGATTCTGTAACAGTCTAGCCAGTGACCCTTGTCTTCACAATGCCTTGCTTTCTATAGAGTTTTCTTCTCTACCTACATAAATGCTATTTTTATAGTAAAGTTTTGCCTTTTTAATTAATTAATTTTATATGTATGTAAGTGCACTCATGTCATACAATGGCCTGCGGAGACCAAATGAGGGTATTGGATCCCTTGGAATGGGAGTTAAGGATGACTGTTAGCTGCCATGTGGGTTCTGGGAATTAAATCTGGGTCCTCTGCAAAAGCAGCCTTAGCACTGGGCCATCTCTCTCAGGCCCCAAATTTTGCCTTTTTAAAATGTACCAACAAATCTAGAAAAAGAAAAAAAAGCACAATAAAATAATGAATACATTTGAGTACCTCCTGGAGATATCAAATTCCAATTTGGCGAAGTAATTTTTAAACTTCCTATAAAGGACTGATATAAAAAATTCCTGACAGCATAATAGAATCATCTTGTTTTTTTATACAATTCACATTTCATGTTAGAAACTACTAAAGATACTGTCTATATTGTTGATTATTAAACCTAGGCTGTTGATTGATCATCTGAATCTCTGAATTCATTATTAAGACAGATTACAAGAGCACCTTCCACATGGGGTTGCCGCAAATGTTTACATGCATTAAAATTTATGCACTACTTAGGGCCATGCTTGTCACTGTGGGAATATCATGAAGAATCTACTGTAACAATTCCTCTTGTAAAACAATTTTATCAACTGCCTTTAACTTTTAGGTGAATTCTTTTCTTTTTTAATTGGTCCTTTAGCCAGATGCACACAACTGGAGATGTCAGAGATCTTAAAGAAATCCCCAAGGGCTGACACACCCCTAGGCTGAGGTAACATCTTACTAACTGCAAAAGAGGTGCCCTCATATTTACAGACAAATATCCCAGACACTACTCAGAAAAGAAACTTCTTTTGCATAAGACAAATAATAGTAGAGTCTCACAACTGGAAAAACACAGACATGGTCTATGAATTGCTCATGCCTAGGCGACACGTCTACAATGTAACCTCTACACATAAGCCCCATGCATCATAGAACAAGGACTCAAAAAGGCATTAATTAACCTCTTAATTCTCATTAAGGAAGCTCCCCCATACAACAGGAGGTCAGGAACTCAAAAGGGTTCAATGGCCCAACTAGAGTTCAGGAGTCTACAGAGTGTGACATGGACAGGACACTTATATTCAGCTTCACCCACCCAATGCTCAGGGAACATTGTGTAAGATGGGGAAGAAAAATTAAAGAGCTAGGGAGGTGATGCAAGACCAAATGGAAATGAATCCTACAGCTCCTGGGACCCTGTTCATATGAATACAGCATTGGTATCAGCATGCACAAGACCCATGCAAGCTCAGCTGAACAAAAACTCAGCACAGAACTGCAGAAATGGGTAGCAGAGCCCAATTTTAGCTGAGGAAATATTGCTAGCTCACTGTAGTTGGGAAGAACTGACCTTCTTAGGAAAGGGACTGTAGTTGAGGAAGAACTGGCCTTCTTTAGGAAAGGGACTCTGGGTAGGCTGACTAGATCTCAGGGGATGAGCTGGCACTGAGAAGTCAGTTGGGAGAATATTTTGGCCCAATAGAGCTTATCACAAATGACAGAATGTGTGAACTGCGAGGTGGGGCTGTGGGAGGCTCCCAGTGGAGAAACCACTAAAAAGGCAATTAAGCCTGATTGAAAAATTGTGTGTGAAACACATACAAAATTCAATAAATTATTTATAAGAAAAATAAGAAAATAAATAAATACATCACTTGCAGATGATATCTTTCAATAAATTTTAAATATATATTTTTTATTTTACATTATTCCAAAATATGCATATATACATTCCACACATAAGTCAAAATTACAAGTTCTGAAAATAAACTGTACGTTGATTCCTAAACACATTTAGAGATTCACATTTTAACAGTAAATTTGCATGCAGGTAAAAAGATGTGTAACTTTACATTCTTTTTTTTTTAGAATATGACTACCTGTCTTCCATTCATATATGGTAATTACAATGTGCAAATATAAGTGGTAGGGCAACTCTAGAGCCCATTTAAAGGTTCACATTGGAGTAGCACAGTTGTTTCAGAAACAATGAAATGTAATAATAAAGTTGCTCAGTTTGCCTGCCAACTGGGGATTTGGTGTTAGCATGCACAAATGAGGGAAACCATTTGCCTTCTTTTTTCCTGGGACTGTGTTACTTCACTTAGTATAATTGCTTCAAGTTCCACCCATTTACCAGCACAGCTCATGATGTCCTCTTTCTTTAATGCTGCATAGAGCTCCATTGTGTAGATATACCACATTTTTGTTATCCAGTCATCTGTTGAGGGGTATTTGGGTTGTTTCCAGCTCTTCGCTATTGTGAAGAGAGCTGCAATAAATATAGCTGTGCATGTATCTTTGCAGTAGGATGCATCTTGTGGGTATATACCCAGGAGTAGTATGGCTGGGTCAGGTGGTAAGCTCATTTTGAGTCTTTTTTTTTTAAATGATATGGATTTTTTATTGCAATTCTCAGACTTATTGAAATCTATCACAAATGCTTTCTATTTTGATGTATGAAGTTACTACAGGTTTAAACATACCCTTCTCCTCTGAATTTTTTTATAAATGGATAGACATAGCTTGTGATGTTTTCCCCATATGAGAATAATAGAAATAAGCATTCTCTTTTTATTTTAGGCATTCTCTTTTTTTCCTATTTCTTTATTTATTTATTCATTTTGAGTCTTTTAAGGTTTCTCACACTGCTTTCCACAGTGGTTGTACCAATTTACATTCCCACCAGCAGTGGATGAGTGTTCCCCTTTCCCCACAACCTCTCCAGCACTTGGTATCATTTGTTTTCTTGATCCTAGCCAGTCTTATTGGAGTAAGATGATATCTTAAAGTGGTTTTCATTTGCATTTCCTTAATGATTAGTGATGTTGAGCAGTTCTTGAGGTGTTTCTCAGACATCTCTAATTCCTCGCTTGTGAAGTCTCTGTTCAGTTCTTTGCTCCATCTATTGAGCGGGTCATTTGTTTTCTTTTTTCTTTGTTTTTTGAGTAGTTTATATATTCTGGAAATCAATGCTTTGTCAGATGTATCTGCAGTGAAGGTTTCCTCCCACTCTGTGGGATTTCTCTTCACTTCCTTGATTGTTTCTTTTGATGTACAGAAGCTTTTGAGTTTGATGAGGTCCCATTTGTCAATTGTCGACCTTAATTCTTGTGCAGCTGCTGTCTGATTTAGGAAGTCTTTTCCTACGCCTATGTCTTGTAGTCTGCTGCCAACTTTTTCTTCTATCACCTTCAGAGTTTGGGGTTTCACGTTGAGGTCTTTAATCCATCTGGAGTTGACTTTTGTACAGGGTGAGAGGTAGGGGTTTAATTTCATTCTTCTACAAGTGGTGATCCAGTTTTGCCAACACCACTTGCTGAAGATGCTGTCTTTTCTCCATTGTGGTTTCTTGGCCCCCTTGTCAAATATGAGATGGCTGAAATTGTATGTGCTCAGATTTGGATCTTCGGTTTTGTTCCATTGGTCAACAGGTCTGTTTTTGTGCCAGTACCAGGCTGTTTTTATGACTATAGCCCTGTAGTATAGTTTAAAATCTGGTATAGAGATCCCTCCTGTGTAGCTCTTTTCACTCAGGATTGATTTGGCTATTCGGGGTCTTTTGTTTTTCCAAATGAATTTAAGAACTTTTGTTTCCAAGCCTGTGAAGAAACTCTTGGGGATTTTGATTGGGATTGCATTAAATCTATACAAGAGTTTTGGTAAAATGGACATTTTTACAATGTTAATTTTCCCAATCCATGAGCATGGGAGGTTTTTCCATCTTCTGAGGTCTTCTTCAATTTCTTTCTTTAAGGGTTTAAAATTTTTGTTGTAGAGGTCTTTGGTGTCTTTGGTTAGGTTTGTTCCTAGGTATCTTATTGTTTTTGAGGCTATTGTGAGTGGGAAGGTCTCTTTGAATTCTTTCTCCAGTTGCTTGTTCTTGGTGTAAAGAAAGGCCATTGATTTTCTAAGGTTAATTTTGTATCCTGCCACTTTGCTGAAGCTGTTAATCGTTTCTAGGAGTTTTCTGGTGGAGTTTTTTGCATCCCTTAAGTAAACAATCATATCATCAGCAAATAGGGATAGTTTGACTTCCTCTTTTCCAATTAGTACTCCTTTAATATCCTTTTCTTGCCTTATTGCTCTAGCAAGTGTTTCAAGCACTATATTGAAGAGGAGTGGTGATAGGGGGCAGCCTTGCCGAGTTCCTACCTTTAAAGGGAATGTTTCTGTCATTTCCCCATTTAGGATGATATTGGCTGTGGGTTTCCTGTATATGGCTTTGATTACATTGAGGAATGATCCCTCCAATCCAATTCCTTCTAGGACTTTAAGCATGAAGGGATGCTGGATTTTGTCAAAGGCTTTTTCAGCATCAATTGAGATGATGGTGTGGTTTTTGTCTTTGATTCCGTTTATGTGTTTGATGATGTTTATTGATTTTCGTATGTTGAACCATCCCTGCATCTCTGGTATGAATCCAACTTGGTCATGATGGATGATCTTCTTGATGTGGGTCTGTATGCGATTTGCCAGTATTCTGTTTAGAATTTTGGCATCTGTGTTCATGAGGGAGATGGGTCTATAATTCTCCTTTTTAGTTGGATCTTTGCCTGGTTTTGGTAATAGAGTGATGTTGGCTTCATAGAAGGAATTTGGGAGAATTCCCTCTGATTGTATACTTCTAAACAGTTTCAGTAATAATGGTTGTAGGTCTTTTTGAAATGTTTTATAGAATTCTGCTGTGAAACCGTCTGGGCCTGGGCTTTTTTTAGTTGGGAGGTTTCTTATTACATCTTCAATTTCTTCATATATTATGGGTCTGTTTAAGCTGTCGATCTCTTCTTGGTTGAGCTTTGGTGATTCCCAGGATTTCAGATATTCATCCATTTCTTCTAGGTTTTCAAACTTGGTAGAATATAGGTTCTTGTAATATTCCCATATGATTTTCTGGATCTTTTCCTTGTCTGTTGTGATATTTCCCTTTTCATCACGGATTGTATTGATTTGGAGTTGTTCCTTCTTTCTTTTGGTTAACTGGGCTAGAGGTCTGTCTATCTTGTTTATTCTTTCAAAGAACCAACTTTTGGATTCATTGATTTTTTTGTATTGTTTTCTTTGTTTCTATTTCATTGATTTCTGCTCTGATTTTTGTTATTTCTTCCTGTCTGTTGGGTTTAGGGTTCATTCGTTGTTATCTTTCTAGTGTTTTTAGCTGCAGTGTTAGATCATTTATTTGTTCTCTTTCTTTTTTTTTTAATATGAGCACTTAGGCCTATAAATTTCCCTCTTAGGACTGACTTTAGTGTATCCCGCAGGTTTTGTTGTGTTGTATTGCCATTTTCATTTAGTTCCAGGAATGTTTTTATTTCCTTCTTTATTTTTCTGTGACCCACTCATTGTTCAGGATTGTGTTGTTTAATCTCCATGTGTTCTTAGAATTAGTAGGGCTCACCCTGGTGTTAATATTGAGCTTTACTGCACTGTGGTCTGATAGAATGCTTGGAATAATTTCAATCCTTTTGTATTTGTTGAGTTTTCTTTTGTGTCCCAGTATGTGTTCGATTTTGGAGACTGTTCTGTGGGGTACTGAGTAAAAGATATATTCTATGGTGTTTAGATGGAATATTCTGTAGATATCTGTGAGGTCCATTTTGTTTATTGTATTGTTCAGTTCTGATGTTTTTCTGTTTATTTTTCGTCCAGTTGACCTATGCAGGTGACTCAGTGGGGTATTGAAGTCCCCACTATTAGTGTGCTGGGATTAATCTGTGTCTTGAGGTCCCGAAGGATTGTGTTCATAAAGTTTGGTGCACCAGAGTTTGGTGCATAAATATTTAAGATTGTGAAATCTTCTTGGTTAATTGTTCCATTGATAAGGATATAATGGCCCTCTTTGTCTTTTCTGATTAATTTTACTCTGAGGTCTATTTTGTCTGATATTAGAATAGCCACTCATGCTTGCTTTTTGGTACCATTTTTTTTGGAATATTTTTTTCTATCTCTTCACTCTAAGGTGGTGTCTGTCCTTGAGGGTGAGATGGCTTTCTTGGAGGCAGCATATAGATTGATTCTGTTTCCTAATCATTCTCTCAGTCTATGTCTTTGGATTTAGAGTTTAGACCATTAATATTTAAAGTTATTATTGAGTGATGTGGGTTGTTTCCTTTCAACTTATTTTTCATTTGCATTCTTGGTCTAGGTATTTATTCACTCTGTTATGCTTTTGGTAATTTCTCTCTTGGGTTGCTTAAGGATAGTTGCTCCTTTCCTCTGTCCTTTGAAATGCTTTGAGTATTTTCTGAAGTGTTGGGGTTTTTGACATTTGTTCTTTCATTTTGATTATGTCATGAAAGATTTTTCTTTCTCCTTCTACTATGATTGACATTTTTGCTGGGTATAGTTATCTGGGTTGGCATCTAAAGTCATTTAGCACTGGGAATACTTTGGTCCACGTTCTTCTGGCTTTCATAGTTTGCGCTGAGAAGTCAGCAGTAATTCTGATGAGTTTCCCCTTATATGTAACTTGTTGTTTCTCTCTTGTGGCTTTCAGTATTTTGTCTCTTTTGAGCATCTAGTGTTTTAACTATGATATGACACTGGGAATTTCTTTTCTAGTCTTGTCTATTTGGTGTTCTATGTGCTTCTTGTATTTCTACGGGTTTGTCTTTTTTCAGTTTGGGGAAGTTTTCTTCTGTTATTCTGTTGAAGATCTGATCAATACCATTCTCTTGGGATTCTTCTCCTTCCTCTATCCCTATGATGCAGAGGTTTGGTCTTTTCATAGTGTCCCACATTTCCTGGTTGTTCCACTCTTGTGTGTTTTTTTTTAATTTTTCATAATCTTTATGAAAAATTCTTTGCTTGAGGTTTCTAGCTGTGCTGTATTATCCTGTAGGTCTAATATTCTTTTTCTGCTTCATCAATTCTGCTTCTGAGGCTTTTCCCATCCTTTCTTGCTGATTGGATGAATGTTCAATTTCCTTTTTTATTTCCTCCTGTGATTTTTTTTCAGTATTTCCACTTCCTTTAGGAGCTTTTCATTCTCTTCATGTAGCTCCTTGCTTTGCTGGTCAGTTTCTTTTCTCCTTTCAGCCTGAGATCTTTTCAATGTTTCCACTTCCTTCCAGAGTTTGTCATTCTATCCCTCTAGTGCTTTTCAGAGTTTGTATTTCTCTTCCTCTAGTTCATTTCTGAGTTTGTATTTCTCTTCCTCTAGTTCTTTTCTGAGTTTGTCGATCTCTCCTTTTAGTTCTTTCTGGAGTTTATCATTCTTTCCTTCTAGTTCCTTCATGAGTTTTTCATTCTCTCCCTTTAGTTCTCTGATTTGTTGTTTATAGTCTTTGAATATGTCTACAATTGTTCTTTTAAAGTTGGTGTCTTGGTTTCCTTCAGGGATATCTCATTGTTGGGATCTTCTACAGGATTGGTTGGGTTTGGTGGGGATTTATTTTGAGCTTTTCCCATGTTGTTGATTTTCTGTTGTGTTTTGGAATGTGTATTTTTGTTGTTGTTTTTCTTCCTCCCTTGTTCACTTGTTTGCCTTCTGTTGCTAATCTCAAATGTTAATATGGAGGACTAGTTGGTCACTCCGTTTGTTCCTGTTGGTTTCTTCCTCAGTTTTGATTATTGCAGTAAGCTGCAGCACAAGCAGTTTATACTTTCCACCACAGTATCAGTAGCTTGAGAGGGGGGTGGGGGGATGGGGGAGTAAGTCCTTTTGCCTGTGCACCGGTCCCCACCTGGGCACCTGGGCACAGAGTGTGGGCTCCTGACTGACCTTCTCTCCATACATGCAGTTCCTCTCTATGGTTCTAGCGTTGGACAGTGGATGCTAATGTGGGCTGGGTGGCCAAATGCCTGTATAGCACAAACCCTCCTGGGTGGCTGAGCATGGGTAAATATATATTTTCACTAAAATGGCTGAAACATCTTCAAATATTAATATCATCATAATAAACACAACTGGAGTACAGTCAACCATTAAAAGGTAGTGTTAAAAGGAAACTGGATGTACATATTTATGTAATCTTTGTTCTCAGTTTTGGAAAAACAGTTACTAAGAACCTTAGAATATCTGAAGCAAAAGGTACCTCTTGTCTGCTAATGAGATGATTGGAGAGGCACAGCAAAGCTTCAGAACTGGGATTATTGCCAGAAACTCTAAGGCATGTTTAAGAGATGGGACTTTCAGCCTGAGCTCAACCTCTAGGAAGGAAAAATGGCTGGAGAGGAAATTAGTGAATAGCCAGTGATTCACCCAATTATGCCTACCTAGTGAAACTCCCATAAATGAATACTGGGGAGCCTTCTGGGTTGATAAGCATAGCAAGCCCTGTGAGGGTAACACACTGGAAATTATACCTCTGTATCTGTCTGTTTATTTGTATACTTTATATAAACTGTTGTCCTGAGGATGGTGAGCCATTCTAACAAGTTATCCAAATTGAGGAAGGCAGCATTTTCATGCTCCCACTGACAGACTGAGAGCACAGATTACATCTGAGACTACTTTTAATCAATACCTGTTCCAGTGAGACTGAGTCATTCAACTTAGGTACTCTTGGCTAACTCCATGTTCTTAGTATCAGAATGGAATAGTAAATTTGTTTGTATAGGAAAAATCTCCTCATATACTTGATGTCAGAGTATTTCAAGTAAAAACAGCCAGGAAAAAGTTTTACATTGCTTAGCATATACAAAGAATAATGCAGAGTCACTTAGCAGGCAGAGCCCCATCTTTGACCCTGGTTCTCGCCATCTCAGCCTCTGTTGCAGAACTCTCCCCTCAAGCTCCATGCTGTCAGGACATGGCAAATGCCAGGCACAGGATTCTCCATTCCTCAGTCTTGCCATCTATATTTTGGAACTAGTTTTCGGTTGACTAAAATTCTGCCTTCTTTTTTGTCCAATTTGCTGATTAAACTCATGTATTGAGCTCTTCAGCAATTGAATTTATAGTTCTGTAGGTTTCATTTATCTCCAGAAAAACATCCATCTGCTCTATATTATTGAATTAATAACAGTTATTTAAGGCTGTTGATTTATCACTCCAAACTGAAGCATGTATGATATTATTTCTGTTTTCTGATTATTTCTGCATGGGTTTGTTGTTTCATTCGTTTTGCTGTTGTTATTGTTGTTGTTGTCGTTTGATTTGTATTCCTGGCATTTTTAAATTTGACGGTCACTATGTGGCAAAAAAAAAAAAAAGAAAAGAAAAAAAACAAGTGACCCCTGAAAAGCAGATCTTCAACTGACCTTGAGAAAACAAAGGTTAATCTGGGATAACTGTGTGGCCTTAAGCATCCAAAAGGAAAGTATAACCAGAAGTAAGTAATCAGTAAGGCCTGAGAAATTGTACTTCCAATATAAAACTTGAGATCTTAGTAAAATACAAAAAGAAAATAAATGAGAGAGGACTGTTGTTTTCAATTGTCTTCAATTCTTACTGGCAGGTGCATCTACTCTGTGGCTGGCACTGCTTTTGCTATGCTTCAAAGACATAAGACATCGCTTTTTAACCCTCCAATATGGACGGAAGACTCAAGTCTCTCTAAGAATCCTCAAAACTTTCAATGCCAGATGGGGACTGCTGAGACCTCCAGCTTGCAGACTGAGCAGCTACTGGGGTTTCAACCTCTTCAGAGTATAGACTGCCATTGTTGGACTACCCAGGCTGTATCAGGGAGGCCAGTACAGGAAGATCAAGACAGGACATGGTGCTTACCGGACCTCATTTGGATGACCTTGGGAAGGAAAGTCCCCAGTGTGGAGCACAAGGGCAAGATTCATTGATGGTTGTTTGGACTTGCCAAGGAGGAGCCTTTAAACACTTCCTTAAGGAAAACATGACATCTTTTAGACAAAAAGAAAAGAAAAGAAAAGAAAAATCCTTCAAGAAAATGTGAATTCCTAAACATAAAAAAGACTGAGAGAAAGATGCAGGACAGTTATGGCAGAATGCATGATCTGGGGTGGGGTGGGGGGAAGAGAAAGGGGAATATGCCTAAAGTGAACTGAAAAATGATGTCTGAAATACACAAAACATCAATAAAAGCATTTTTAAAAACATTTTATTTGTTGTTGTTTAAAAAAAAAGAAAGAAAGAAAATCCTAGGGCTAAAGAGATGGCTCAGGGGTTAAGAGCAATGACTGCTCTTGCAGAGGACCCAGGTTCGATTCCCAGCACCCACATGGCATCTAAGAACTGTCTTTAACTCCAGTTCCAGGGGAATCTGACACCCTCTTCTGACCTCCGTAGCATTGCATGACACAGGTGCACCAACCTACATGCAGACAGTACATTCATACACATAAAAAATAATTTAAAAATTTTTAATAAGAACATCCTCCAATTTGAGTGATATGTGTATGTATGTATATATTTATGCATGTGTGTATATATATATTTTAATTTTATTTATAACAATAAAAAATATCTAAAAAAAGAATGCATGAGCTAGGGTGGGGTTGGGGGCAGGGAAGGAGGAAGGAGTCTAAATTGGATTGAGAAATGTATGAAATGCACAAAATTTCAATAAAAATATTTTTAAAAAACAAAATATGCCTATATATACACCACACATATACCAAGATTATGACGTCTGAAATATAGGTTGATTCCAAAATATGTTTAGAGATTCACATTTTGACAGTAGAGTTATATGCAGGTAAAAAACAAATATTACTTTACATAACTACCTTATATAGCAAGTTGATAAGTAACATCAGGTATTATATTTACTACAGATGAAAGAAAAAAATAATTATTCAGTTTGCCTTACAGAGAGAGATTTGGTGCTAAGATCCACAAATGAGGGACACTGTCTGTCATTTGTTTTTCTGGGACTGTGTTACTTTACTTAGCATAATGGTTTCTAGTTCCATGCATTTACCTGCAAAGCTTTCTTTCTTACAGCCAGGTCTCATCTGGCCCACTCTGTGGATCCTTGTTCAAGCCCTTGGACACAAATATACTGTGACAGGTCATTAGTCCTCTGCTGGAGGCTGAGCTTCAGGGTAAAGTAAGCTCTCACCCATTCATTGTCCCCACATAGCAGGGAACACTGAAGAACCAAAATAAATTAACCTCAACCCGTGTCAAAAAAAAATGCTTAAAAACAATCAGTGACGTTATTTTCTTTCAGAAACATTTCATTCTATATTCTGATGCATACCAGAATTGGGGAATGAACATTTCAATTCCACTACGAACAGAACTTATTCAAAGTCCTGTAAGTCTGGGGCTGAGAGGTGGCTCAGTTGTTAAGCTGTTCCAGAGGTCAGGGTCCCAGATCCTCCACGGCAGCTAAGAACTATCTGCAAGTCCAGTTCCAGGAGACTGAATGCCCTCTTCAGTCCTCTAGGATACCTAACTAAGAACTCAGGTTAATTGCCCCAAATTAAATTTTTATAGGCCTATAAACTTCGATTTTTATCTCCTCAGCCCCTAAAAACTTTCCAAGATTTTCTGGTGTCTATGTTGCCTCTTCTCCTGCCTTCTGAGTCCAGACCTCATGCTTCACTGTTTAGTGTCAATAATGAGAGGGATGAGAGGATCTGATTATGACCAAAATACATTGTATGAAATTCTCAGAACAATAAAAATATTTTTTTAGAGTCTGGTAAGAACTTGAAAATACTACGCAAGCTGCTGGGCTCATCCAGTTGTGAACGTACATACAAACTGATTGGTTTCACAGTGGAAGTAACTATAGCACAGAAATAATAGCAATTCACACTCACGTTGGTCTTAACCAATTGGTCCAAAGATGAGCCTCGGACTTTAAGTAAATGTGTCCCATTCCCAGATTCCTGGACTTAAGCCAGCAGTTTCTCTGAACCAACAAGGCTTCAGTGTGTTTAATTTGAAAGTTGCATCTATGAATTGTGTAGGATTGGAAATATTATTCTGAGCAGCTGATAGAATGAAGTGACTATACCAATAGCAGCGAAGATGAAGAGGAAGTGTTGAGAGACCTAGCTTCATTGTATTTTGCTCCTCGGTTCCATGGTGTATGCCTTATGCCTGTAACCCCATAGTTTGCTATCATCTGAAGTGAATTTCTATGATTTCTATAACTAGGAAAAAGTTTAAAATGAGTTTTCCTCCTATTAACTTTGCCTCCCTCTTCCCTGGGCAAACCACTAACAGCTATCACTGTTCTTCAAATAACCTGGTGTGCCATTTTATGAGTTTGATCTTGATCTTAGAAAGAAAAAAAGACAATAAAGTATAGTATTTGGTTTTTGTGCATTCCCTGAATGCATTGTAGTAGAGCAGGAAATGACAGAGAAAATGGAACAGACTAGTGCTAAACTGTTTTAATTTATCCAGATGCATGACATTCCAGCTATTGAATAGTAAATCTCTTAAAATTGCCCTTTACTTTTTAAATTTTATGCATATGAATGTATTGCCTGCATGTGCATTAGTTCACACATATGACTACAGAGGACAGATGAGGGCATTGGACCCTCTGGAACTGGAATTACAGATGGTTGTTAGCCTCTGCGTGGGTACTGGGATTCAATCCAGTGTCTTCTGTAATAACAGTCAGTGCTCTTAACCACTGAGCCTTCTCTCTAGCCACCAATCTTCCATTTTCAACCAAGCCCTGTCCCATCCTCGTGAGTGTTTTTCCTGATGATTAGTAGACCCAGCCACCAGTGCACAACCTTGGCCTTTTTTAACCTAACCAAATACTGTTCCTCGGATCTGGACTTAGAGATCATGTACTTCAGGAAGCTTTCATTTATTTTCCAAATTGAGCTTTTTACTCCTCCTCCATGTTCACCTGCTTTCCACCCATCCAAGGCCTTCTGCAGTCAAATTGTCTGATACAATTCCATTGACAAAATGCAACCCCAAGAAGACAACAATCCTAATCAAAGTGCATCCTGGGTAATTCTGTATCTTCAGTGCCCAAGATAGTGGTTAAGTCAGAGCAAACATTCAAAATTTGATCCTCACTAGGAATAAATTTTGGAGGAGAATTCTATAAATGTCACATAGTCCACACACCCAAACAAGTCACTGATGAGGTACCTCACCTGCCAGAAACAACCTGAGATCATGTGTTTCATTAGAATGGACAGTACATTGAAAAACATCACCTCAATTTTTTTTGAGAAAAAATTGAGGTGATGTTTTTCAATGTACTGTCCATTCTAATGAAACACATGATCTCAGGTTGTTTCTGGCAGGTGAGTACCTCATCAGTGACTTGTTTGGGTGTGTGGACTATGTGACATTTATAGAATTCTCCTCCAAAATTTATTCCTAGTGAGGATCAAATTTTGAATGTTTGCTCTGACTTAACCACTATCTTGGGCACTGAAGATACAGAATTACCCAGGATGCACTTTGATTAGGATTGTTGTTTCTTGGGGTTGCATTTTGTCAATGGAATTGTATCAGACAATTTGACGCAGAAGGCCTTGGATGGGTGGAAAGCAGGTGAACATGGAGGAGGAGTAAAAAGCTCAATTTGGAAAATAAATGAAAGCTTCCTGAAGTACATGATCTCTAAGTCCAGATCCGAGGAACAGTATTTGGTTAGGTTAAAAAAGGCCAAGGTTGTGCACTGGTGGCTGGGTCTACTAATCATCAGGAAAAACACTCACGAGGATGGGACAGGGCTTGGTTGAAAATGGAAGATTGGTGGCTAGAGAGAAGGCTCAGTGGTTAAGAGCACCGACTGTTATTACAGAAGACACTGGATTGAATCCCAGTACCCACGCAGAGGCTAACAACCATCTGTAATTCAGTTCCAGAGGGTCCAATGCCTCTTCTGAGTCTGATCACTTGCACATAAAAACACATGCAGGCAATACATTATATGCATAAAATTTTAAAAGTAAAGGGAATTTTTTTTTTAATTTGCATTTCCTTTTTTGGGGCACTATGTGGATTTATGCATCTTGGAATAATTAAACACAGTTTGGG
>VZQC01010352.1:3275591-3523747 GCA_009823505.1 Rhizomys pruinosus | reverse complement strand
TTCTTTTCTCTACCTTAAAATCAAATCAAATTATTCTATTACAATGTAAATATGTGAGCTGTATGCTATGCAGAAAATAAAATATGATTTAAAATTGTAATTAATAAGAAAAAATTAGTATTTCTATATAAGTCCTCTTCTAAAATTCCTAGAAAATATAAATTTAACCTGGCAGTAAAGTAGAAATTGTCTTCAAAGTATGTTCAGATAACTCTATTTCTATTCAGAATGGAGACAAGGAACTGCTATCTATATCCCACCAAATAAACAATAACAATACCAAATACTGCCCCGTAGGCAAGCAAAATGCAACAACTTGAAGTAGCTCATTGAGATGATTCTCATCTAACTAGCTATTAACTCAGATTTTGGTAATATTGTTATATGTATTACTCCCCCAAACCAAAGAAATGTTTTCCCTTATGTGAGTGGCTCTAGCTATGTAACGAAAGCTCTCTCCAGATATATTAGAAGTGACAGTGATCAAATAAAAGAATAACACAGTTAAAGAAGCATGTGTGCTACTCCGATTACACCAGCAATTTAAGTGGTATGAAACAAATGATCCCCTCACTAGGTGACATCAATCTGACATAAGCAATAGCACCAGGAGAGAAACAAACCTAAATATATCCCTGTCACAGAGACTTAGACTGAATAGAGGCAAGGAGGAAGTCCAATGTTTTAGTTTCTATCAAATATTTGATACAACTTTTTCATCCTGTTGTTGATCTTGGCTCTTGGAACACTACTTTTTCACAGGATTCTAACAATAATGTACCTCACATCTGCAAAGGCATTCTTCATGGTCCGACAGAAGCAGGGCCTCATACCGTGGATATTTGTGATCATGCCTGCCACATGCCTGTTTATTGAACACATATCTCTTAACACTGGGTAGTTGTTAAGAGATATGTGTTCAATAAACAGAGAGACAAATTAATCAAGTGGTTGCTTGGTTATAAACTTTGGGCTTATTTTGGATATTAAATTTATTATTAACATATACAGACAACACGTTGGTAAAAAAGTAATCATATTTAAAAGTATATCTGGTAGCTTGTATTTAAAGTGTATTTTCCTCATAATACCTGTCATACCTGTCTTGAGAGCCACTTTGAGTATTTTGCAGAAGCATACTGCTTGGGTTCAAATGCCCTTTTCTGGATGGGTTCAGTATTTGAACATGAATCTTATAACTTTCAACAAGTAAAGAGATCTATTTACATGTTTTCCCAGAAAATATTCTTTTGTTTGTTTTGTTTTGTTTTGGTCTTTTTCAAGACGGTGTCTCCCTGTTGCCCCAGCTGTCCTGGAACTCGCTCTGTAGACCAGGCTGGCCTTGAACTCACAAAGATCCGCCTGCCTCTGCCTCCGGAGTGCTAGGATTAAAGGCATGTGCCACCTCACCCGGCCTCAAAAAAGATTTTTTTAAAGAAAATCAGAAAAGCAACAAAAATCACTATATATATTAATACATTTAACACCTTTAATTGATAATATTTTTTTAACTTTTTTAATATCAATGTCTTTTCTTTTATTGAATTTTTGCACATTTCATACAACATTTCTTAATAAAATTTAGAGCCATTCCTCCTTCCATACCCTCCACCCCTCCAGAGCTTGTGCATTCTGACAAACATGTCTTGCATCTTTTTCATAATCCTTTTTTTTTAATTTTTTTATGCAGAAGTTTACTGTTTAAGCAGAAGTTTAATGTTTCAGTCAGTTTAACAATTCTTTTTCTTGTTGTTGTTTGTTTAATTTTATATTGCTCCAAAGTATGCATCTATACATTACACATATATACCCAAATTACAGCATCTGAAAATAAACTTATAGGTTGTATTAGTCACTTTCTGTTGAGCCCTTACATTCTACCACGCCCCCTCTTCCGCAGATTGTTCCCTAGGCTTAGAAAAGGGGCACAGGTGGATGAGAAGCAAAACACTCTACTTTCTCTGGAGCTGATGTCTTGGTCTCTAGTCAGTTCTGGCTGTTTTCTTTCATGGGCTGCCAGCTTGTCCAGGCATAACCTTTCGATCCTACTAATGAAGCACATGCAATTAGATATTTAGGTATTTAAACAGTATAATATATAGCCTTTCGATCCTACTAATGAAGCACACTCAATTTGTCTTTTTTTCGGGCAATTGCTTCCATACTTCAGCCAGTTTTTTACTCAGTTCCCCAAAATCTATACTTGGATGGTCAGCTACAATGGTCACTCGATACTCTTTGCAGAACACTGGTAGACAGACATGTTCTTCTTTTTTGGCCTCTCTCTCTCTCTCTCTCATTTTTTCTTTTCCTTCTCACCATACCCATCTGTGTGAAGAGCAGGAAGTGGTGGGGTAGGCGTGGTGGCTCCAGCGTGGGGGACACTGGGAGGAGGGCCAGGTCTTGTCTCCCGAGGCGGCGGAAGTGGTGGTGGGGAACCCCAAGCTCCTCCCGGACTTGGAGTGCCGTTTCTCCCAGTGCTTCTCCTTATCCTTCTTTTTCTTGCTCTTCTTTGACTTCTTTTTCTTCTCGATTTCCCGGTAAGAATCATCTCTCACCAGCTCGCCAGCCTCTAGTTCCCCACCAGAGGACGATTCGGACTCTACTAGAATGGGCTCAAGCCCCAAAATATCAAGGTTAGCGCTGTGCGGCTCTGGGAGCTGGGAGGCATCAGGCACACAGCCTTCAGGGCCAGCAGAGGAGTGTGGGTCTGACGAGGACTTGTGCTTCTTGCCAGCGGCTTTCAGGAAGCTCTGTAACTCAAGTCCTAATAGTAAAGCACCTTGCTCACCAGAAGCTGATTCTTAGAGGCCTTCTTCACAGCAGCTGTTGGGAAAGGTACTGAAAAGTCTCTTCTCCTTTGGTGAGAGAGTAAGTTTCATCTTTAAGCCATCGGGCTCACGAAGGGTCAAGGTCTCTGTGTTCACATAGAGAGGCTTCATTTTTTTGGATTTGTGGGCACTGCCATCCTCCAGGGACTCCGTGCTGCTTCGGTTTCCTTTCTTCCTGTGGTGTTCCTTTGTAGTCTCTGGGTGGCTTGAGGGGCTGGACAACTTCTCACCTGCCTTTCTGGAGGACTTGGAGCCTGCTTCCAGTGGGGACAGGGACGTGACAGCTTCAGCAGGGCCATCGCTGTGTCGGCGGGCTGTGGACTGCACTTTTTCTTTTTCTTCTGTGATGATTCCAAAGACGGAATGTCTTGTGTGTCACAAATGAAGACTGTTCTATGCTGAATTCTCCAAAATACCAACCCTCCATCTCTCCTCCTTCACACTGGTTTATCAGCACTCAGAACAAGAACCACTATCCTCAATGGCAGTAGTCATCAGAGAAGTGCTTCCTTTTCTTCTTGTGTGTGTGTCTGTCCCCAAGAAGTAAAATTCACTGTCCTTTAACTTCTTCTTGGAAGAATTCCTGACCTGAGCAGCGATTTCTTCCTCTTCCCTCAGGAAATCTTTGTATGAACGTTTCTCTTCCCATTAGCTTCGGCCAGCTGCAAGTCCTCAAAGGTGTGATCACCATCAGAGCAATCTTCTTTCCTCATGGAGTCATCATAAACCATGGTGGTCCTTCAGGGCCTTTGAGAATGTCAGTGTGTCCAGGCTCCTTCCCGTCTACAGGACCGGGTGTTCACTCCACTAGCTGGGATCCCGCCTCAGCGTGGCCTACCACTGCCATCTTGGAGAAGATGCTCCTTTGTTTTTAAGTAATTTATATATTCCGTATGTTAATCCTCTGTCAGATGTATTACTAGAGAAAGTTTCCTCCCACTCTGTGGGTTTTCTCTTCACTTCTTTGTTTCTTTAGCTGTACAGAAGATTTTGAGTTTAATGAGTTCCAACTTGTCTATTGTTGACTATTTCCTGCATAGCTCCTGTCTTATTTAGAAAATCTTTTCCTACTCCTAAATCTTGTAGGTTATTGCCAATGGTTTCTTCTATCATTTTCAGAGTTTCAGGTTTCACATTGAGGTATTTGACCCATTTGGAGTGGATTTTTGTACAGGGTGAGAGGTAGGGGTTTAGTTTTATTCTTTTACAAGTGGTGATCCAGTTTTGCCAGCACCATTTGCTGAAGATGCTATCTTTCCTCCATTGAGTCTTCTTGGCCCCTTTGTCAAGTATCAGGTTGCTGAAATTGCATGTGCTCAGGTTTGGATACTCAGTTTTGTTCCATTGATCTATGAGTCTGTTTTTGTGCCAGTACCACATGGTTTTTATAGCCCTGTAATATAGTTTGAAGTCTGATATAGTGATCCCCCTGCATTGCTCTTTTTGCTCGGGGTTGCTTTGGCTATCCAGGGTCCTTTGTTTTTTCATATGAATTTAAGGATTTTCTTCCCAAGTCTGTGAAAAAACTCATGGGAATTTTAATTGGGATTTCATTGAATCTGTATATTAATTTGGGTAGGATGGTCATTTTTACTATATTAATTCTTCCAATCCATGAGCATGGGAGGTCCTCCCATCTTCTGATGTCTTCTTCAATCTCCTTTTTGAGGGTTTAAAATTTTCATTGTAAAGATCTTTAGTGTCTTTGGCCAGGTTTGTTCCAAGATATTTTTTTGAGACAATTGATAATGGTAAGGTCTCCTTATTATATTCCTTCTCCAATTGCTTATTGTTCATATAAAGAAAGGCTACTGTTTTTCTTGGTTAATTTTGTATCCTGCCACTTTACTGAAACTATTAATCATTTCTAGGAGTTTTCTGGTGGAGTTTTTAGAGTCCCTTAAGTAAAGTATCATGTAATCTACAAAAAGGGATGTTTTGACCTCCTCATTTCCAATTGGAACTCCTTTAATTTCCCTTTCTTGCCTTACTACTCTAGCAAGCATTTCAAGCACTATATTGAAAAGGTGTGGAGATGGGGGCAATGTTGCTGGGATCCTGGCTTTAAGGGGACGGCTTCTAATTTTCCCCCATTTAGAATGATGTTGACTGTGGGTTTGTTGTATATGATTTTGATTATGTTGAGGAATGTTACCTCCACTCCAATTACCTCTAGGACTTATGAAGGCATGTTGGATTTTGTTGAAGGCCTTTTCTGCATGAGATGACCATGTTTTTTTTTTTTTGTCTTTCAATCCATCTATGTGCTTTATGACATTTATCGATTTACATATGTTGAATTATCCCTGCATCTCTGATATAAATCCAACTTTGTCATGATGGACTACCTTTTTGATGTGTTCCTATATGCTGTTTGCAAGTATTTTGTTGAGCATTTTTGCATCTATGTTCATTAATGAAATGGGTTTATAGTTTTCTTTTTTGGTTGTATCTTTTGTCTAGTTTTGTTTTTAGTGCTGCTGCTGGCTTCATAGAAGGAATTTGGGAGAATTCCCTCTGCTTCAATCCTTTAATTTATTTGAGTAATTATGGTTGTGAGTCCTCTTTAAATGTTTTATAGAATTTTGCTGTGAATCCTTCTGGGCCTGGGCTGTTTTCAGTTGGGAGGTTTTGAATTACCATTTCAATTTCTTCATATGTTATGGGTCTGTTCAAGCTGTCAGGCTCTTCTTGGTTAAGCTTTGGTGATTTCCATGATTTCAGATATTCATCCATTTCTCTTAGGTTTTCAAATTTATTAGAGTATAGGTTTTTAAAGTATTCCTGTATGATTGTCTGGATCTTTTCTCTGTCTGTTGTAATGTTTACCTTTTCATTTCTATTTTTTTTTATTTGGAGTTGCTCTATTATATGTTAATGCATTTAACAGTTTAAGTTGATAATTTTCTGAAAATAAATACTCAGAATAAGGTCCCTCTAGCAAAGCAGAAAACATAAATGTTTTGTGCCTGGTGTGTGGTACACACATGAATGTGTGTGCAGGTTCTCTCATCCATATGTGTCCCTGGGGATGCTGGCAGTGAATCGCAATTACTTTCATCTATTGCTCTTCACTTTACTTTTCGTGAAAAGGTCTCTCATGTAACCTGGAGCTTGCAGTTTTGGCTAGGCTGCCTTCCAGCAACCACATGCCACATCCGGATCCACCTGCCTCTGCATCCCCAGTGCTGGTGTTGCTGGAATGAGCCACCGTACCAAGCTTTTACATGGGTACTGGCCATCTGAACAGAGGTCCATGTGTTTATGACACAAGCATTTTATCCACTGAGCTATCTCCCCACCCCAGTAAGTGTTTTAAAACCACAAAAGAAGACATTTTTAGCTGAAAATCTATTCAGGTATTCTAAAGCATATGAAACTATATAACAGATGAATTTTACTAAAACAAGTGTTCAAAACTTCACAAGCTTTTACAGAGAGAGGAAGAGGGGAGAACATCTATTTTTGAGAATTCTGTAGCCCTAATACCAATAATACAGTGTAAAATATCACCTTTAGAATAAAATCATGAATAAATTTGAGGGGGAAAAATGAATAGAATACATTGGGGTTCTTTAATGATAACAAGTAAAATAAATTATCTTTGCTCATATGAAGAATCTATAAAACTTAATCTCATAGAAATTTTAAGTAGAGTCGTGTTTGCCAGAGGCTGGGAAGGCATGGTAAAGAGGAGGAAAGCAAAAGGCAGGGTTGACCAGTGAGTACAAATTGCAGTTAGGTTGGAGTAAATGTTCTGGTGGGGCTATCTGGGTAGTTTCCATGGACACAAAAAGGTTTTGCCACTCCTGAAACCTGGAGTTTGGTCACTGGTTTCCACATAGTGAAGGAGAGAACAGACTCCCCCAAGCTGTGCTTTGTCCTTCGCATGCACATTGGGGAACATGTGCTCACACACATGCACACAAATAAATACTTGTATTAGTTTTGTAAAGTTCTGGTGCACTATTGCACAGTAGAGCAACTCTGCATACAATTATGTACCACATATTTCAGAGCTAAAACAGAGTATTTTGAATGTTTTCATCACAAAATAAGATAAAGGTTTGAGGAGATGTGTTTAACCTGATTTAAACATCACACAATGTATACATGGATTAAAATGTTAGAGGATACAACATTAATACGTACAATTTCTGTTTAGCTCACAATATACAAAGGCTTGTTTTTCTATAATAGCAACAGATAGTAAATGAAATCTAAGAAATAAAGATTAAATACCCAAAACGATAAAAATTTTTAAACCATAACTATTCCATGGAGAAAACTGTAAATCATTACCAGAAGACATTTTTAAATACTTGCATTAATGAAGAGAGATTGAGGTGCAGTGCTTCTCAGACACTCCGGCCATTCAATGGAACCATGTGAAATTTTACAAACATTAACTGCTGGGTCTCTTCACTGGTACTTTGATTTAATCTGTCTGGAATACACCTGAGCTTTGGCAGTTTGTAAATCTCCTCAGTTGAATCTACTGTGCAGGCAAGTTTAAGAACCAATGTTTATAGGATGTTAGAGTGTCCACCCAGATCCTACTGTAAGACAGACATCCAGTCCTCCCGTTGCTCGAGGCAAGGTTAGTACTAAAGAGCTCTCGCCAGGCATGGTGGCGCATGCCTTTAATCCTAGCACTCGGGAGGCAGAGGCAGGTGGATCTGTGTGAGTTCAAGGCCAGCCTGGTCTATAGAGTGAGTTCCAGGACAGCTGGGGCTACAGGGAGACCCTGTCTCGAAAAGACCAAAATAAATAAATAAATAAATAAATAAATAAATAAATAAATAAATAAATAAATAAATAAAATAAAGAGCTCTCAAGTGACTCTCCTCTGCAGGACTTTCTCTCAAGTACTTCAGCTTTATAAAACTGAAGGTCACTGTTATTTTATGTAAGCAAATCTTTGCACTCTGTTTCAAGGGTTCCTGAAACAATTTATAATTTCTTGAAATGTGGTGCACGACTTTAATGCTAGCACTCAGGAGGCAGAGGCAGGCGGATCTCTGTGAGTTCAAGGCCAGCGTGGTCTACAGAGTGAGTTCCAGAACAGCCAGAGCTACAGGGAGACCCTGTCTCAAAAAGACCAAAAAACAAAACCAAAAAAAAAAAAAATGAAATGTATATAGCAGGTAATATAAAGTCTGGATAAGATAGAGCTAAGACATCTGACATTATAAAAGAAAGAAGAAAAAGATCAGGAAGAGCTATGAAAGGTATGACAAGGAACTGGGATGAAAGCTAATATCCTATTGTATTAGGCAAGTCAGAGGATTTTTAAAAAATAATGTATAAGACAAAGCTTCTTCTTAATTCCCCTTCTCTTTATCACAACCACCTCTAGTCATTTTTCAAAACCTACCAATGAGTCAACTTGAATCCTGCCACAGACACTCTTCGTCCTGCTTTTCCATGCTTTCTCTTGTTCCTACAGATGGTTGCAATTCCATAATCTTAATAAAAGCAATTCTGATATGAGCAATGCCCTAGACTGCATAGAGATTAAGAGTCCAAGTTTTAGAGCAGGAGAACTTGAGAGATAATACTATGCTATGTGGTAGACTTAAATAGTATAAGTTTTAATTCAACTTTTGTACTTATATTTAGACCACTCAGATATGTAGCTATAATGATCATTGGCCTACTTTGTCCACAGTAAATACATAATAGATATTCTTTTTCAATTGGCCTATGTTCATCAACCTACATGAATGTCTTTGTTGGCTTGATCTTGCAATCAGGGCATTGCTGACTTTGACTAGATAAATTTCCTTATGGTCAAAGTTGATGGAATAATTGAGCAGTAAAGCACATTTACTAAAGTGAACTCGGGGTATCCACTGACAAGTTAGGTTCACATTCATGTCACATTACATAATTCATAATAGTTTTGATCGTGTCTAATTCAAAAGATTCAATAAGGCATATACTCTTCAATTTATCGCAGTATTTAAATAAATATGTTTCACTTTTATGGCAGGACTTATAAGTTCAGGATCTGTATCTTCATAGTGACTTCATGAAAACAGGCTTCTCCAGAAGTAGATGAAAAGCTGGTGTGCATGAGCATTCTTTTGGCAGAATATCAGACTTTGGAACTTTTAATTTACAAGTTTAAACAAACTCTAGATTACTTATAGCAGGCCTCTATGACCAATCAACAACCATCTAGAGCTCTTCTGTTGTTCTTGGTGTTCTGTGATTTATAAGATCCTTACATGGACACGGCATTTGATCTATCATCTAATTTACTTGTGACCCAGCATATTTCTTCTTCTGTCAGTCTCTCCAAGATGACCTTGAAGAAGTGACTTCTATTCCATTATAGGATAAACTATTATCCTAAATAGTCCTACTCTATGCCTGACTTCCAGTGTATTAACAGCACAACTGTCGCTGTTTAAAATGTTTCATTTTTAATATTTTTCTCATTGTCATAATAATGACCCAAGAATAATGGAGGATATGTCATAAGGAAACTTCATTCCATTTGTTTAAAGGAGCTCCAACCAAGCATGGTCATTCTTTCCAACAGCTGATGGGTGAACACAGATCAATCAACATTCAGAAAGTCCTTGCCATAGACAGGGGCTACCATTTCCCTGGCTTGTTCATGCACAATGGGACCAGGTGGTTGGAAATGAATCACTTTCCCACACTATTTTAGGAGAGAAAGGTGATTCTATTACACAACATGATGAATGATCAGTTGTCTCAGTACTGCTCTTTCCTGGCTAAAACACCTGACCTCTGAACTGACACATCTTTTAGAAGCCAGATTCCCAGAATGTCTGGTTAAGATCCCCAAATGAATTTTGTAATTCCCAGAAAGGAAGCACACTATGGAAACTTCCAAGATGCCATCCTTAGTCAATTCTGCAAGCACAGTTTAAAGAGGAAAGTGTTCTAAAGCACAGTTTAAAGAGGAAGGCTATGTTTTCTGTGCCTATTCTCATGGCAGCAATGTACAAGCATAAGAATGTAGGCAAAAGTGTAATTTCCAGTTTCATGATGCTCAAAATGTTGGGCTCTATATTTTTCTGAAATACACATCACAGTGTAACACTTTCTTTTACTTGTAGGACAATTTAAAAGAATTAAGCTTAAATTTTTACTTACCAAATAAGTAGAAGTCTTAGTCCAGTCATAAAGCGTTAAAGAGCAAAGTGTTTATTGGGTAAAATTTATTTAGCAGGTTCTCAACTGTGCCCAAGCTTTATCCACCAAGTATAGGATATTTCAATGGCTTAGTGAATTGTTTAGATTAATTAAATTTAGGTGTAGGTTTTGGTGGAAATGGTAATACAATTGAACCAATCGGGAATATAAAATGTTAATTGGTCTTATTTATAATTTGTATCGGGTTAAGGTATACAAATGGCCTATATATTTTTTCTGAATAACACAATATCACATTATAACACTTTCTTTACTTGTAGGACAAGTTAAAGGAACTAAGCTTAAATTTCCTTCCCAAATAAGTAGCATACAGTCAATGAGAACCAGTTTGGGTAAATGTAATGAAAGCTTATGCCTTGGCTCCTGCTTATGGGTATGTGTAATACAACTTAGGCATCTATAGGTCAAAACAAAAACCTAAAAAAAAAAAAAAAAAAAGAAAAGAGGAAGGGGGGAGGTGGGGTACTATCCTTTCTGGGATACAAATGGAAAACTCTGTGTTTCAATCCTATTGATAAATTTTCAATTTTTCTGATCTTGAAAATAACAATGGGAGGAGAATTTTATGTTCCCACAGGTAAAAGTCACCAATCTAAATGCCTGAAAACATACAACTTATGGCTGTGCAGGATGAACTGGGGAATGTCAGCAGAGAGGTTGACCCATCTGAACACTAAGGAATGAGGAACATCAGACTGCCTGAGACACGGTCACTGAGCATCTCTCTGAATAATATTGGGGTTGACTGTTAATAATGGACCCTAATGCTGAGAAACCTTCCTACCTCTCCCCCCCCTTTTTTTTTCTTTTTTTTTTTTTTTGAAAAAAGGAAAACAGGATGGTAATGAAACCACTCCCAAACTGTAAACTAGAGCCAATTGTTACGGTGGTAATTTCCTATAAAACAGGCACAACGTATTAACTGATTGATAGGCATAGGAACTGTGAAAGGATATTTCTCTATCTAGAGCCAAATTCAATAGTAAAGTGTTTATAAGTTGTGTAATTAAGCAAAATATATTACTACAGGAAAGCTCTGACATCAGCAATGAATTATTCTGCCTAGGAGATGTTGGCTAGGGGATTCAAACCCGCCCCCCCAAATTATAAAGGCCTTTTGCCTATAAATGGGATATATGCAAGGAGAAAGGCAGTAAGTCCCTGTTGTCGAAGACCTGGTGTGAGCATGAAAAATGTTATGAGACGTCACCTGCTAGCGTACAACTGGCCTCTGAAATGCTAGAGAGCGTTACCAAAGGCCACTACAGCAATACAGCAAAATATTGGTCTCCCTGAGACAAACAAGACTCCTCCGAAAATATCAGCTACACCTCAACAGCCTGGAGATACAGTGCAACAGTGGCAGCCAAGTGTCTATATTATATCCCAAAACTATTTGGCTATTAGCTCTCTCCTTGGAGGAATAACTCACAGCGGATGCCACAAGCTTATGTCCTCTAGTGGTTAGGCGATGTTATAAGCCACAATAAGAACTTGTCACCCTTTATAGAGAAACCACAGTTTGCGGATTAGCATACCATCCAAGCATCTGTGTCTATGCTCACAGCTTAGCTTGACACAATAAGTGGTACTGCTTAAATGCCTGTACATCCAATAGCTTGAGCTTTGTTAGTATGACTGAAAAGGGTATCACTGTGAAAGCTGTCAATCCGTGAAGGGAAACAAACTGAACAGACCGGAGTCCAAAATGACAACTCCAAAGAAATTAGACTGTTTTCTTCTCACCCACTTGTGCCCCTTTCCCAAAGCCTAGGGAACAAACTGCGGAAGAGGAGGCGTGGTAGATTGTAAGGGCTGTGGAGAGATAGGGGTGAATCATGAGACTATAGGAATATAGTCTGGACACCTGATTGATCAACATGCCTGTGCATACAAGCTTCTCCAACTGGACTATGGGAACCTTGGGTTGTTCAAAATTTGGACATAGATACTTGCAAAATGCACCAATTACTTAATTGTATGACATACTGAGTAACATCATTGTTATCTGCAAACAACTGTGTCATTGTATTGTAGAATCCCTTAAAAATAAAAAAAATAAAAAAAATAAAAATATATAATCAAATAATATTGCAATCAAATAAAAAATTTTTAAGGTTTACATTTAATAAGAGGCCACAACAGTGAATTAAATCTTATGTTAGTGGCTTGGAACTCTTAGGTAATGTGAAGTGCTACAAAAAAAATTTAAATCAACTTATCCATAGGTATAATTCAAAAATATAATAAAAAGATAACAAATATAACTAAAAATAAAATTAAGATACAATTTTCATAATGGATAGCTTTAGTTGTCAATTTGACACACCTGAGTAGAAGGAGCCTCAAACTGGGGAATTGTCTCCAGTCCGTTGGACTGGTCTGTAGTCATATCTTGATTGTTGAGTGATGTGCCAGGGCCCTGCCCACTGTGGGCCATGCCATCCCTGAGAAGGTGGCCCTGTATTATATAAGAAACCAGGCTGAGCACAGGCCAGGGGAGCAAGCCAGTAAGCAGCATTCCTCTATGGTCTGTGCCCCGGGTTCCTGCCTTGGCTTCTCTTGATGATGGACCATACTTGTAAACCAAACAAACTCTTTCCTCCCAAGTTGGTTTTGGTCAGTGTTTTTATCACAGCAATGGAAAGCAGACCAGAATATTTTACATCTAAATTTAGAATTATGGGAAAATCATTTTTAGTGAAGAGATTATTTATCATGTGAAAATCTCCTCAGAGAAATTCTTTTCTTTCAGAAAGTTGCTAGAGCTTTAAGTAAATTGAATTAATGTGAATATCTGATGCCAATGAGGGTTAGGTAAATACCACCCAAATCCACTTAGCTTAAGGAATAAAAGTCCTCTTGTTGAAAGGATTCTATTAATGAAATAAAGCCAGTCAACTATACAGTCTGGAAAGGAGAAAATCCTAAAGCAAATGTGCCTACACTACAAAAATTTCAAGTGGGAATGCTTTCTAGCCAAAATCCCGGTGGGCTCACTAAATGTCCTGAGTGTCTTCTATAGCTATGGAAGTCCCTCCATAACTGGCCCACAGGGACACACTCCTTGTTCAAAAACTCAGTCTCACCAAGTGAAGTAAAACCCAACTGTACGTTAACCATGAAGGGATGAGTGGTTTTCATTTGGCTAAAGAATGCGATTATGTAGAACATGAGCTGGGAACACACTTTAGCCCAGTTCCCACCCTGAAGCCTAAATCCAAATGAATCCCTCTCAGATTTTATCCACCTGGTACAACAGAGGCTCAGTCAAGTTCAGAGGAAGCTGTGACATGATGAACGAAGTCAGCTTCACTCCCTGGTATTGAAGCCAGAGCCAAGAAACTGGAATTTTTCTTGGATGAAACCATATCCTGCTTTCACTTCTAGGACTCACTAATTTACAACTATTTCTTTCTGGAAGGTCTTGGGAAAGGTATATTATTCTACAACAACAGTGTAAGCAATTTTGTTCACACTCTCACTTATAAATTCACTAGCTCTTGCACCTTTCATATGTATCCATACCATTAAGAAGTCCTGCTTTCCATTCTGTTAACAAAGACCACCACCTCTGGTAAGTATATGGGTTTGGGAAGAGGTGGATATGCCCATCCTTTCCACCACTGACCTGACATTGAACTAGTATTCTGAGCAAAGTCTACTTCTCTTTCAGTTCATGTTCTTGCCAATCATCTACTCTGCATGAAAGAGAAACTACTTTAAGTCATCTCCAATGAAAGCTTTTGTCGATGAAAACATTATGGACTACAGCATGGTACCTCATGGAACCAGAAATTATCCAACTATCTACTTTTTCTAAATGTCTGCTTTCTTCCTGTGAAACTTAGGGAATGTTAAGATTTGAGTGGCTACATTAGGAATATATTTCTCCTCACTTGTAGGTAATTATGAAGTAGTATCTTGATATCTCAAGCTATCTAGAAAATAAGTCAGGCATGGCGGTGTTAATCCCAGCATTTAGGAGGCAGAGGCAGGCTGATCTCTGTGAGTTCAAAGCCAGCCTGGTCTACAGAGTGAGCTCTAGGCCAGCTGGGACTAAAGGGAGACCCTGTCTCAAAAATACCAAAAAGAAAAAACAAAAATAAAATTAGTTCTAAAATGCCTTTTACAAAAAGTAGTAACAGTATCATTGAGCAATTTATATAACAAGTGGGCATTTATGCAATTCAATTAGTTAATAATTCAAAATACATCTATTTAAGTAACTACCAAGTATGATACGCTCACATGGCTACATCTTTCCTTCTTATAGATTAGTATTTGTCTACTTCAGCTCATCATACTTTAATGCAAATTAAGAAAGATTTTTCACCATAGTTCACTTGCCTAGGACGATGATCCCATGGATAATTCAGCTGTCATGTTGATTGTGCCACAGCTGCCAGATAGGGAGTCAAACGTAATTCTAGGTGCATTGGTAATGCTTTGTTAATGAGATTGACATTTAATTCACAGGCTGTGTTAACCAGAATGTCTTCTTCAGTGTGAGAGGCAGTCATCCAAACAGATGAAGGAATGACTAGGCCAGAAAGCCTAAGCCTGTTGGGAGAAAGGGTCCCTCCAGCCTGGCTACCTTTGAGTTGGGACATCAAGATTCTCCTGTCTTGAAATTTGAACTGAAACATAGCCCCTGGTTCATCTCCACATTTTTGTTGCACTGGAACTCACATCTCTGGCTCTCTAGCTTCTTGGGCTTTCACACTTTCTTGGGTCTCCAGATTGTAGACTTGATATTGAGACTTACCAGTCTTCATTATTAAAATGAGCAAACGACTTATACTAATGGTGTGTTCTTTATCCTATTTTTCTCAAGACCCCTGACTACTAGACACACGGAAAGAAACTAAAATAATTACAAAACCACAAATAGTTATAAAACATAGACTTTTGGCATCCAGAAATAATTCAATGATTAGGTATATTCTTAAATATCTAAGGAACAGATCTGCCTTGAAAACAGAGAAGAAAAATATAACACTTCTTACTATAGTGAGGGCAAAGGGGATTTATTTTCTTTAATTATTATTACTTATTATTTTCTTTATGTGTGTGAGTGTATTGCCTGCATATATATGTACATATATATATATATATATATATATGTGTGTGTGTGTGTGTGTGTGTGTGTGTGTGTACTGGTGTCGTGTCATGCCAGCGGAGGTCAGAAGACAGTGTTGGATTCCCTGGAACTGGAGTTACAATGGTTGTTGGCCACCATGTGGGTGCTGGGAACCAAACCCAAGTCCTCTAAAAAAGCATCCAGGGCTCATAGCCACTTAGCCATCTATGCAGCCAGGGGTTTACTTTCTAGCTAAAGAAAAAGGACCTTATTCCCTAAATAAGAAAAGCAAATTACTTCTGAAATCCAATGAACAATTACATGAAAAGTATAAAATGCTAAATGGTGAAGAAAGAATTCCTTTAGTGTATGAAATAACTTTAGGTTGGTCAACATTATTATGGGCATAAAAATACAGTTATTTCTATGCTCAGCATTTCATGCTTTTTTTCATATTAGTTCATGTCCCCCCAAAATCAATTCTTAAGAAAATGAAAAATAGGGAGCAAGCCAGTAAGCAGCATTCCTCTGTGGCCTGTGCTTCAGCTTCTGCCTCCAGGTTCCTGCCATGAGTTCCTGTGCTGGGCTGCCTCAGTGACGAACTATGGCCCAGGAGATGTGAGCCAAATAAACCCCTTTCCTCCCCCCGGAAAAAGAAAAAAAGTGAGGATCTTTTTGAGAGAAGAGATTCACCAAGATGAGCTTCCAGGCCCCACCCACACTCCTGGAGCTGACAAGGCAGAGACAGCTGAGGGACGAGGCCTTGGCCATCTCTGCTCTTCAGTGCCTTCCCAGGGAACTCGTCCCATCTTTGTTTATGGAAGCCCTTGTTTGCAGAAAAATGAAGGTCCTGAGCGAGATGGTGGCAGCCTGGCCCTACCCCTGCCTCCCTGTGGGGGCCCTGATGGAGACACCCGACCTGGAGACTTTGAAGGCTGTGTTGCATGGAGTAGATAAGCTGTTGACACGCAAGCTTCACATGGGGAAGCAGAAACTTCAAGTACTTGATTTTCGGAAAGTGCAGAACACATTCTGGAACACATGAGCTGGAAAGGAGGATGCGGGCAATTCTTCAGGGGTTGTGAGGATGCTCCATAGATATGCTCACCGGAGGTGTCTTATGATGTTGGCTGAGCTTTTCATCATGTCCCCTACCAGTGGATATCAAGCATACTTGTTGCAGTGGGCAGAGCAAAGGTTCCCTAAGGCTGTGCTGTCCGAAGATGTTTATTTTTGTGGCGTCCATAGACACAGTGTAGCAGCTACTACAAACTGTCTGTCCAGAGTCTATAGAGACGTTGGACCTGTATTCCTGCTGGACTCTGTCTGCCTTGGAATGCTTTGCACCATACCTGGGTGAGATGGTCAATCTTCACAGATTCTTCTTCCATGCACAGATCGGCAAGGATGATGAATATGCCTCCCCAGTCTTACGGGAGAGGTGTGTCACTAAGTTCATTTCTCAGTTCTCAAAATTAAGCCATCTTCAACATCTCTACCTAAATGTTTTAGAGCTCCTCATTAACCACATGCAACAATTGTTCAGCTTTATGAAGACCCACTTAGAGACCCTCTCCATCACTCACAATCTTCTTTCACAGTGTGACTTGGATTTGGTTCAGTGTCAGAGCCTCTGTCAGCTGAGGCACCTGTACATGATATGTGTGGTTGTGGCAGACTTCCACTTATGTTTTATGAATCTGGCAGCTTTGATGGAGAGTGTTTCAGACACCCTGCAGAGCCTGAAATTGGTAGACTGCAGGATGCAGGACTCTCAGCTCAGTGCCCTTCTGCCTGCCCTCAGCCAATGCTCCCAGCTCACCAGGATCAGATGTCATGAAAATAACATCTCCATGCCAGTCATGAGGAACCTTCTCCCGCACACTGTGAATCTAAGCCAGTTGACTGAGGAGCTGTATCCTGCCCCTGTGAAGTGCTATGATGATGGGGTAATGTCATCCCAGAGATGTTTACACTAATCTGTTCCCAGCTCATGGATGCAGTGAGAGCCCTAAGGCAGCCCAAGAAATTCAAGTTTGTCTCAGACAAGTGCCTTAAGTGTTTTTCATGCTCTGTCTATGATGAGGAGACCAAGCTTTGTCACTGTGAAGTGAGGAACTAGAGACAGGCCTGACATCAAAGGGACCCATAGCACATGGCTCCAGAAACTGTCCCATGTTGGAAGTAGTGAAGTGGGCCCAGATTACAGTGGCTGTAGTTGACATGGAGAACATCGAGACCATGGGAAAGGTGCATTTCAGTTCAAGTTCTCCATGTGGATTCTAAGTCAGAAAGGGAAGTACAAATGTTTTAATGTTGTTCCTGGAAGTGCTGGTTAATGAGGATCTCCTCAGAACGGTTGTTATAAAACAGTGTTTGACCCGGAGATCCTGGTTTCTCAGTCTTGTGTATTCCTTAGTCGCTGACCAATTCAGCTGGTTTCCAGGTTCAAGGTCTGGAGTATTCTATGACTTTCTAGAGAGACACTGCAGTGTTTTAGCAATGAATCTGAAATTCAAGAACTCTCTGCATTCAAATAATTTAGAGTCATGCAATTCAGGCCTCTCCTGAGGCCTTGGCGCCTGTTAGTTTCCACTCCTGTGGCCGCTTCATGGCTTATGTGCAGAAAATTATCTAACATGAGGGATGCAGACCCACTCTCAGAAAGTATTGGAGGAGTGCCTGGGGACCACAGTCCAGGATACATTAAGTACAGCTGAAACAGGAAAAAAAGACAACATGGAGCGAAGGGAACAGGGTCTGGCAACAGTTCCTTTTTCCTTGGTGGTCTGATGTAAAGGCTGGACTTGAATTCGTGATCCTCTGGTCTATTCTTGAGTGCTAAAACTAAGACCTGAGCAACCATATGAAGTTTTTGGCCTCTCAAACCTCTAATAGTTGGACAGTTGTCATGTCCTGGCCTAAAGTCTGTGTGGACAGCTTTTGTTATCCAGTTGTTACACTTGAGAGAAGTGCCAAGTGGGGTATTTTCTTTATCAGACTGGCCTTTGGGAAAGTGTGAGGTGTTGTCTTGACTTGAGTGATGCGCGAGGGACACTGGGTGGGGCCACCCCATGGCAGGTGGCCCCGGGTTACACCAGAAAGCAGATGAGCACAGCTCAACTGAACAGTCCTGAAAGTCCTGGTTCTGCTACAGTTCTGTCCTGGCCCTGCCTGAGCTCCCTCCATGATGAGGTGAAAGCTGTAAGTGAAATAAAACTTTCATGGCCTATAAAAAAAAAAAAGAAAATGAAAAAATCAAGCCACAGACTGAATATAAGTCACAATAAGTCAAAGTACTTACATCTTTATCATAGAAAGACTTCCTTCCTATCAATGCTATTAATATTAAAACTAAATAAAGATTAAAAACAGAAAAAAATATTTGAATATTTTACAAAAGATCACACAGAAGTTCAGGGGTAGGGTAGGGTCAGGAATTAAGGTCATCTTCAACAATGTAGAAAATTTAAGGCCAGCTTGAAATGCATGATATTCTGCCTCAAAAAGTTTAAAGAAAAGTTCAGAATTAGCCAGTATCATCCATGATGAAGAAATTGCTAATTAAAATCATGCTGAGATAGCATCTTATACTAATTGAATGGCTAATATTTTAAAAGACTGGCACTGCCTATGGTTAGCAAAATATAGAATTATTAGAATATTATGCTGATGGCGGAAATTCCAAATGATGACAAAATTTTAGAACCTGACAGATTTTTTTAAAAAGTAAAACACAGTCATGACAAACAAGACATCTCGCTATGTATCTATGAGAGAAATGGAAATATATGTCCTTATGAAATCTTGTTTCCTAGTTTTTCATTAGTACATACCTATATACATACATATAGTATATAAATATAAGTATGTACTAGTGAAAAATCAGGAATGATGTAATTTCCAGTGACAAGTCAGTAGAAATACAAACTACTGTTTAGAGAAAATGTTATTTATAGGGATGGAGAGATGGCCTAGTGGTTAAGAGCACCGACTGCTCTTGCAGAGGACCCAGGTTCAATCCCCAGCACCCACATGGTGGCTGAGAACCATCTTTAACTCCAGTTCCATGGGAATCGGACACCCTCTTCTGACCTCCGTGGCATTGCATGACACAGGTGCACCAACCTACATGCAGACAGTACATTCATACACATAAAAAATAAATAAAAGTTTAAAAAATAAATAAATAAATATAAATAAAATTTTTAAAAAAGAAAAATGTTATTTATATAATGCATAAACAATACAGCTCTGTGAAAAGGGATTACCTGCTGAGATGAATAAGATGAACCATCAATGACAATCAAAATAATTCTGAGAAAAAAACAGGCAGACACATAGGAATATATAATCATGTAACTTCATTCTTGTGAAACTCTAGGAAGGTAAATGCAAATTATAGGTATAAAAATTTTAGTAGCTATCTGGAGCTAGGAGTGACAGTTCCGGATGAGCCAGGATGATCCAGAACAAAGATCAGGAGGTGATGCAAGTTGCTGTATATTTTGGTGGTAATGATGATGACAATGAATATGTATTGGCAACATTTACCACTTTCACTGTTATAGTGGGTGCATTATACTGGGTGTAAATTATACATCAATTAAGTAGATTTTTAGACTCTAAAAGAAGCCTAAAGTTTTTCTTCCCACCAAATATTCATGTTAGTATTCCTAACCTACATTTTGATTAAAAAAAACCCAAACATCTTCTCTTTTGTGTGTGTGTGTGTGTGTGTCTGTCTGTCTGTCTGTCTGTCTGTCTGTCTATCTGTCTGTCCATATGCACGTGGAGGCCAAACCCTACAGGTGTCTTTCATTCATCACCTACCATCCACTTTTATGAGCTAGGATCTTTCCTTCCCCAGGAACTCACTGATCAGGCTTGGCTGACTAGCCAAAGGATCCTAGGAATCCCCATCTCCATCTCCCCAGCGCTGGAATTACAAGAGTGCACCAGCATGCCCAGATGTTTCTATGTGGATTCTCAAGACCAAACTCAGGTCCTCATGCTTGTAAACCAAATACTTGATGCACTAAGCTATGTCCCCATCCCTCAGATGTCATCTTCTCATGGAGGACTTCCTTACCACTCTATTTAAAATGTCAGTCCTGCTTTCCAATCTACTCTCAAATCCTGTACTTCTCATAGTACTTAGCATTAGATAGTATAGTGTATGATTTACATCCATTGTGTAGGAACCCTCTGGGCCACCTGGTGGAGTTCCAAGGCCCTGACCAGAAAGAGGTGAGTAGACGATGGAGCGCTGACTCTGGGAGCTAGAAGAACAGCAGGGAAGACGTGAGCACCTGCCATCTCCTATATTGTGAGAAAGACAAGGATTTATATACAAATGTCCTGTGCTCCTGGAAACACCTCAGGTGCTGATCACTGACTCATCTGTTGCTTCTGAGCACAGGTTAAATCCATTCGGTATTCGAGGAGGTCAGGCATGCTGCTGCACACTCTGCATATCCACCCCTTTTGCTTTCAAACAACAGCAACAAAAAAGATGACAAACATAGTGGGAGCCTGAGTGCACAGCTCAGACCTTACCTCTAGCATTCCAATATCTGACTGTGCCTGTCTCAGGCTGTCCTGACCAACAGGTTAACCAACCAACAGGTTGTCCTGTCATTGGTTAACCAGCCAGCCACCAAATTAAATGCTAGGAACAGTGTTTGTCTGGGTGGGAGTAGAGGCAAACACAAGGATGATATTTTTAAGAATGCTCAAGCAGGCATTCTTATCAGCACCAATAGTCATTCAGTCTCAAGGAACAAACAGAATACTTGATGGATTTGCAGCAGGCATTGAAATCACAAATCATGCAACTGCAACACCTGAAGATGACCAGACTTCAACATCTGATCTAGAGACCTATTTCCAGCATTTGATGTTAAAATAGCAATGAAAGATAACAAAACAATGAACAATCACTTTGCAGCACAACTGAATCCCTTTCCCCAAGGAAAATCCTGTCATTCCTAACAACCGATTTAGAGGCTCATTTTTGGCATCTGGTATCAATATAGCAATGAAAAATTATGATATAACAATAAAAGTAATTACAGTGTAACAACGAAACACAACAAAACAATGAACAATCACTTTGTAACACACCTGAATCCCTTTCTTTACAACACACCTGAATCCCTATTCCCCAAAGAATCCCTTTTCCTGCCATTCCAATCTCTTTGTATTGGGCAATTTTCTGAATATTTTAGAAATATGCATGCAATTACTTTTCACAATTACTTTGTATTAGTATTGTTTCCAACGCAGTACTACAGATGAGGATGAAGGAATAAATTCAAGAGTTCCATAGTGCATAATGATGACTATAGTTAATAATATAGATTATTGTAACTCTGCTGAAGACAAGAAAACCTGGTAAGTGGTGATACATAAATTAACTGCCAGATTTGCCATTCTATAATATATACTTATCTCAGAACATGATATTGTATGCAATAACTATACACATAGTCAATTTAAAATAATTTTTAAAATAAACTGTATTGAGTTTAAAAACTCCTCATTATTTCCATTCAGGTAATTAAAATTTGAAAACACACTGACTAATTATATATATACATATATATATATATATATATATATCATATATACATCAACTGACTATGTAATTTAGGAATGTAAAGTTATATTTCTTTTTACCAGCATACAACTTCACTGTTAAAGTGTGAATCCCTAAATGTGCTCTAGAATTAGCCTATAGTTTATTTTCAGACTTTGTAATGTTGGTATATGTGTGGAGTGTATATATGCATATGTTGAAGGAATATAAAATTAAAGGGAACAAAACAAGAGACTTGATCAAAGAACTGACCAAAACAGTAAACTTCTGCATTGAAAAAGTTTTTTTTTTTAAGACTGAGAAAAAGATGCAATACAGGACTTAACATGTATTGCAGAATGCATGAGATCTGGGGGGAGATACAGATGAGGTCATGGATCTGAACTTGATTAAGAAATGTTGTATGGAGAATTAGTCCAAGTAGAGCAAGATGACTGAGCTGTTGTATGGTCTAATCTTGGAAACTGGTAGCCCTTGCAGCATGACTGACCAACTGACTGAAGAGCAGATTGCAGAATTCAAAGAAGCCTTTTCACTATTTGACAAGGATGGTGATAGAACTATAGCAACAAAGGAACTGGGAACTGTAATGAGGTCTCTTGGGCATAATCCTACAGAAGCAGAGTTACAGGACATGATTAATGAAGTAGATGCAGACGGTAATGGCACAGTTGACTTTCCTGAATTTTTGACAATGATGGCAAGAAAAATGAAAGACACAGACAGTGAGAAGAAATCAGAGAAGTGTTCCATGTGTTTGACAAGGATGGCAATGGCTATATCCGTGCAGCAGATCTTTGACCCGTGATGACAAACCTTGGAGAGAAGTTAACAGATGAAGAGGTTGATGATATGATCAGGGAATCAGATATTGATGGTGATGGTCGGGTGAATGATGAAGAGTTTGCACAAATGATACTGACGGTGATGGTCGGGTGAACGATGAAGAGTCTGTACAAATGATACTGACAGTGATGGTCAGGTGAATGATGAAGAGTCTGTACAAATGATACTGACAGTGATGGTCAGGTGAAAGATGAAGAGTCTGTACAAATGATACTGACAGTGATGGTCAGGTGAACGATGAAGAGTCTGTACAAATGATACTGACGGTGATGGTCGGGTGAACAATGAAGAGTCTGCACAAATGATGACAGCAAAGTGAATGCATTGTGCAGAATGTGCTAAATTTCTTGTACAAATTGTTTATTTGCCTTTTCTTTGTTTGTAACTTATCTGTAAAAGGTTTCCCCTACTGTCAAGACAAATATACATGTACAGTAACCAGGACTTCATTCCTCCATGTTTTCTTCCCTATCTACTGTCATTGTCCTTCAACCTTATTTTAGAAAACTGATGAAGTGACATGTTGCATGTGGCTTACTCTGGATGTATCTAAGCCCTTCTGTACATCTAGACTGAGATGGAGTTGGTCAAATGAGGGAACATCGGGTCATGCCTTTTTTAAAATAGTTTTTAGGGACTGTTAGAATGTTGTTGTTGAGGTGTGGCGGTGTAACTCTGTGGGGACTATGGACAGTCAACAATATGTACTTAAAAGTTGCACTATTGGGACTGGAGAGATGGCCTAGCAGTTAAGAGCACCGACTGCTCTTGCAGAGGACCCGGGTTCGATCCCCAGCACCCACATAGTGGCTGAAAACTGTCTTTAACTCCAATTCCGGGGGAATCTGATGCCCTCTTCTGACCTCCACTGCATTGCATGACACAGGTGTACAAACCTACATGCAGACAGTACATTCATACACATACAAGAATAAATAAAAATTTTAAAATAAAAAATAAAAAAAAGTTGCACTATTGCAAAATGGGTGTTTTGTCCAGGTACTCGTACACTATTTTTTTTGTACTGCTGGTATTGTACCAGAAACATTTTCTTTTATCGTTACTTGCTTTTTAAACTTTGTTTAGCCACTTAAAGAAAGTCTGCTTATGGCACAATTTGCCTCAAATCCACTCCAAGTTGTATATTTGTTATCCAACAAAAAATTAAAAAATAAAAAAAGAAATGTATGAAATCCAAAAAAAGCTCACCAAAAAAATAAGCAAAAACAAAACACGCTCAGTCTCTATTTATTAATTTAATGACAATTCATATTGTGTAGTGCTTTGATTAATTTAATGACAATTCAGATTGTGTCATGCTTTGGAATGTACTATACAAGCTTCTAAGGTAGAGCATCAATAAATGGTCCAATACCAGCATCAAAACCAAATAACCACATCACTGACCAATACAGCATACAACACTGGTGCAGTAGTGGCACTTTTATCTTCAGGGCAATCAACCTAATTGTAACTAAAGCCCACTCAATGGGAGGAAACTCACATGTGGTACTGTAAACACAGCCAAACACACATGCCTGGAGAGATCATATATCTTAGGGAAAAAAAATCAAGGCTGTCACATCCTTAGGCTAGTGTAACTTCTTACTAAGTGCAAAATATGTATCCTTATATTTACAGTCAAGTATCCCAGTCACCACTCATCAAAAAAGCTTCTTTTGCACCAGAGACTATTACAGAGTACCACAACTAGACACACATAAACATTGTCTTTGAATAGCCCAAGCATAAGTGGTACATCTAGAATGCGATCTGTACAGCTAAGGCTAAAGGAACAACATAGAACAAGAGGATAAATAGGACACTAATGAATCTCTCAATTCTCATTAAAGAAGCCACCTCATGCAACAGAGGGGCCAGGAACACAAAAGGTCACAAGTGGCCAAAGTGTGGAGATTAGGAGTCTGCAGAGTGCAGGTTTTTTGAATAGAACTCTTATGTTAAGCTTCTCTCACCCAGGGATCAGGGACCAGTGCGGAAGAGTGGGCAGAAAATTTGTAAGAGCCAGGGAGGAGGTGCATGACCCTATGGAAATGGAATCATAGAAGCTTGGGGAAATCTGTTCATATGAACTTACAGCAATGGTGTCAGCATGCACAAGACCCATGCAAACTCAAGCAGACAAAAACCCAGCATAGAAGTGGGAAGATGGGCAATGGACCCCAACCTTAGCCTGAGAAGTATTGGCAGCTGATGGCTGCTGGATGAGGAAGAGCTGATCTTCTCAAAGCAAGGGACTCTAGATAGGCTGACTAGACCTCAGTAGATGAACTGGCACTGGAGGACATCTGGGGACACTGACTTGACACAGTGGGCCTTAACACAAGTGACAGAAAGTACAAATTCCAGTGGGAGGGCCTATGGGAGGGGTCCAGTGGGGAAGAGGTAGAACAGTGATTAAGATTGTTTACAATATCTGTGAAATATACAATATTTTTAATATTGTGTGTTGTTCAGTACAAAATATTTTTAAAGACTAGCACAGTACTGACACTTAATGTGACAATAACTGCCACATTCTGGTTTAGAAATCATGGTTTAAAATGTTCAAATTAATCTAATGTTGCTGATGCCATTTTCTTGGTGAATGAGTTTCCTTACTGTTAACTTTTTAAATTTTTTATGTATTTATTTATTTTTATTTTATGTGTATGACTGTTTTGCCTATATACATGTAAGCTTACCCATGTCATAAAATGCCCACATAAACCAGAAGAGGGTATTAGACCCCTGAAACTGGACTCATTAATATTGTTAACTGCCATGTGGGTGTTGGGAACCAGTGCTCTTAACCACTGAGAAATCTCTCCAGTGCCCTGTATCTTTTTTGATCAGAGCTTCACTCATAAGGTCGAGCACCTCAAAGTAAAGGAAGTCATTAGAAAAATGAGTTGTTGTGATTGTTTTAACCATGCAACATACTAAAATAACTCAAGGACTTAAAAAAGACATGTTTGAATCCTACCCATAAATTTGATATGTTTGATCTTAGCTACTCAATACTTATCAATACTTTAAGCAAGTTCTTAGTCCCTATATCATTTCAGAATCTCATAGTGGATTTTTAAATAATACAATGCCAGCCTAATGCCAAAACTAATTCTGGGAGTGGTAGCCCATCAGAGCTGTTTACAGAGGGGTGCATATAAATCTTGGAAGGTGGCTTAATCAGTAAAGCATCTGCTGCATGAACCTGAACCTATATGTTCAGATTCTCAGCACCTACATAAATGCAGAACATGATGGCACATGTCTGCAATCTCAATGCTGGGGAGCAAAGACAGGTGATTCCTTGGAGGTCACTGTCCAGAAAGTTCGATGAACTGATATATGTTCAGATTCTCAGCACCTACATAAATGCAGAACATGGTGGCACATATCTCTAATCCCAATGCTGGGGAGCAAAGACAGGTGGTTCCTTGGAGGGCACTGTCCAGAAAGTTCGATGAACTGATAAGTTCCAATTTCAGTGAGAGACCCTGTCTCAAACAGTCAGATAACAGACAACTGAAAAGATACGTGGCATTGGTGTAGGCCTCCATAGGCATCTGCACACACCCACACACACTCATCCTCATGTGTGTACACATACCCACACAAAATAAATTAAAATACATATGAACATTCATGTGTGCTTTTAGCGGAAATCTGAGGTTAATGAATCTTGTGGAATGTTTTCTCTAAAACTGTTGAGAAAACACAAGCTTATCTTCAGCAGAATGTCCTAGGCATAGACCTGTTCCTTTGCCTTAGGATTCAGAACACACTGTATTCTTCAAGTCTGTCAATATGAACTGTATCATAGTCAGGTACAGAGAATAGAGCACAGCTGTCATTTCTGAGAGAATGGACAAGTTAATGTGCCTAAATTCAGGGCTGCCACATACCATGGTGTACTTGAATATCATTATTTGCAAAAAATTTTAAAGACAGCATTCCTGAGGGATGGCCAGGAACTGCTACTACATGAAAAATCAAATATACAAATGTAGTAATTCAATAACTCAATTAAAATGTGATAATTTCTAAGAAGACTGTAGTTAAAATGAAGGGAGGAAGGCTGAGTCAGAGCTGTTAAGGCTTCATAAGGCACAACTCTATTAGTTTCTTTTTCTTTATCTGCATTGAGTGTCCACACCTACTTAGTGCTGCTATGATGGGGTCCCTGTTGCTCAAAGCTCTATACCCTATCTATTGTCAGTGTGGTTCTGTGATAAACAGCATCAGTATCATATGGAGCTTGTTTAAAATGTAGAATCTCGCCAGGCGTGGTGGCCCACGCCTTTAATCCCAGCACTCAGGAGGCAGAGGCAGAGGCAGAGGCAGATGGATTCCTGTGAGTTCAAGGCCAGTCTGGTCTACAGAGCAAGCTCCAGGCCAGCTGGGACAAAAGGGAGACGCTGTCTCAAAAATACTAAATTAATTAATTAATTAATTAATTACACCCATAACACAATTAATCAGAATCTTTATCTAAGTTGATATATATACAAAGTCAAGGTTAAGAAACTTTTCTGCCTAAATAAAAAACACAAAAATAATTTCTCTTCACAGATTTTCCTGAATCTGTCAGAATCTGTGAAATGTGGTTGTATCTCAAAACACAACAAAGACAGCCTTAATACTTGACCCTGGGGTTTAGCTACTGGTCCTATCAATTCAGGAATTCCTGTTCTTAACCAACTCTGAAGCACCTGCTTGTGGGGCAATGGCATTTTTCTTGGAGGGAACAAGTTCTATCCAGTATCCTGAGGAAAAGTATCCTAGATAAATACACAACATCCAAGAATGCTTTCTGAGATTCTGTGGAGAATGAGCCCTAGAAATTAAGCTGAAATGTAATGATTTATAAGAACATGGGACTAGAGAGATTGCTCACTGTTTAAGAGCATTCACTATGCTACGGATGTTGGACAACAACACCCACCTCTGATGCCAGTTCCTGTGTGATCTGAAACTTCTGACCTCTGTAGGTGTCTGTACACACACACACACACACACACACACACACACACACAGAGAGAGAGAGAGAGAGAGAGAGAGAGAGAGAGAGAGAGAGAATTTTTTTAAATCAGTAATTTGCTCAGGAAAGCAACAAATCAGAGACTTTACAACTCTACACATAAAAAAAAGAAGAATTTTTAACCCTGCTCTATCACATTTCTTCATTTCCCAGGAGCCTTTTCTGAGAATTGTTAACAACACAGGACCACAGAGGTTAAGCTACAATTTTAAAGGTGTGCAAAATCAATTGAGAAAAGAACAAAAGTTACTTGGATGCAAGAAAAGATTTTTCTTTGAGGTTTGATAGGAAGAATGAAGTTTGTTGTATCATTGAGAACTTCTATCCTTTAGAAACATATTCATGAACCAGTTTCCAATTCTGTATGTATCATAGTATCAAAAAGGCATTGTTTTCTATTAAAAATATCTATAGTCATAGGACAACCTTCACAAAAAAATCCTTAATGAGAAAACAAAAAGAGAAAATACAGTAACTTAGTGATATATTATTGGAGATAAAATATTCTCTCATTAAGCAGACTTTCAATTCAAACACATCTAGCTTCACTGAGATTAAAGACCAAAAGTGAAATGGGAAAAAAAACACACAAAGGTAAATACAGGAGTAAGCTTTTGTCTAAGGCATTTTTTTAATCTTGCTTTATTCTGTTTTTTTGTTTACATTTTTATTTTTATTTATTTATTTATTTTATTTTATTTATTTATATGAATGTACTGTCTGCATGTAGGTTTTTGCACCCATGTCGTGCAATGCCGCAGAGGTCAGAAGAGGGCGTCGGATTCCCCTGGAACTGGAGTTCTCCTGGAATTGGAGTTACAGACGGTTCTCAGCTGCCATGTGGGTGCTGGGAATAGAACCTGGGTCCTCTGCAAGAGCAGTCAGCGCTCTTAACCACTAGGCCATCTCTCCAGCCCTGTCTAAGGCTTTGTATTCAAAGCTCTAACAATTTATATGCATTAACACTTTCCATCAGGAACTAACAGCAATATCTGTATGTACTAACATTTAAATGTTCTGATGACAGGTGCTACAGATGCTACAATTCTGTGGTGTAATGTTGTTTTCTTCTACTATGCAATGCACACTGTGTACTTTAGCACATTTTTACTTCCTGTTCACTATATACTGAAAGACATATGGTACAATCCCCCTAAGTGAGTATTAGTTTTCAGTATCTCTTTGTACTCTAGTCAGTTTACATTCCTTGTATTTTGAGAACACATTTTCCATTTGAAATTGTTATTTCTCCAAATAAAATTTTCAATTTTTTTTTTTTTGGTCTTTTTGAGACAGGGTCTCCCTGTAGTCCCAGCTGTCCTGGAACTCACTCTGTAGACCAGGCTGGCCTTGAACTGATTTATAGGTCACATTTAAAATCAATATTCTTTAAAGTCTATATTGCTTCAGCTACATTCCTTCTATGTTGTTTTATATACTTTCATATTTTCTATATTTTCTGTAAAATTCAATATTTTTAGACAAATCTGCTAGAAATACTTCAGTGTTGGACTTTAAATCAAGTCATAATTATTGTTTATTTATTTTATATTTAAAATAACTATATTACATATAAATTACACATTCACCCTACAAGTTAGGCAAGTAATACATCTTCCAAGTAAAATGGGAAAAAATGTTTTTTTCAGCATCTTAATCTTCTTGTATTAATACCAGTATAAGGTCACTGTTAGGCTGTACTTCACTATTCTCATTTTTAATCTCTTAGAGTTACACATTTTCTATCTCTTTGTTTAGCCAATAAAACTTCAGGTATACTCAGTTTGTTTGTTTTTTCCCAGCATGTTTGTTAGGTCTTTATCACACTATTAGTAATATTTTGATTCATTGGTTGATGAATTTATTTTGTTCCATAGGAACATAGGAAGGACACCTGTACCCATCTTTGGAGGGCAAAATTGACTGGAGGAGACAAGGCAAGGGATATTGAGGGATGAGGGTGAAGGAAAACAAATAATGACAAATCTCCCTTTATGATTTTACCTTGTTTTATTTAGTTTATTTTATTGCAAAATATATTGAATTTGTATGTATTTCATACAGAACATCTCAATCAACCTTAATTATCTTTATACTCCCTCCCCCACTGACACCTTCCCATACCACCCCCTCACTGAAATTCGTACATTCTGTCATTTGTGTTAAGGCCTACTGTGGTTCATTAGTGTCCCCATATGCTCCTCAGTGCAAGTTCATCCACTGGGATCTAGTCAGCCTGTCTAGAGTACCTTGCTTTAAGAAGATCAGCTCTTCTTCATCCAGTAGTAATCAGCTGCCAAAGATTCTTTGGCTAATATTGGGGCTTGTTGCCTAGTTACCCAGTTCTGTGCTGGGTTTTGACTGTGTGACTTTCCATAGGTCTTGTGCATGCTGACTCCATTTCTGTATGTTCGTATGAGCAAGGTTCAGGAGCCTGTAGGGCTCTATTTCCATACCATCATGCACCTCCTCCCTGGCTCTCACAATCTTTCTGCTCCCTCTTCCTCAATGGTCCCTGAACCCTGGGTGGGTGGAGTTCATGCACGAGTTATGTATTTATACCATTTCCATTCTGCCCTCTCTCTCAGATCCAACTCTTTCCAAATACCCCCATTCCCTCTTAATTATCATTTTTACACACTCATGCACACACACACACACACACACACACACACACACAAAACTACTAAGTCAGTTTAGTGGTACATGTATTTAGGGCTGAACACTCAGGATTAGATAGCGTAGCAGGGTGCTCATCCCTGAGGAAAACTGATTCTCCCTCTCTCAGCCTCTATTGATTATCTGTAGCACTTCACCTAGGCATGGGACTTTGTCAAATTTCCCCCCATATATACTAGCATTTTAACTGGTGTTGTTATTATGTAGGTCTTCTTTAGGAAATCACATCATTGAGATTTCACAGGTTCAGCTTCCCTGTCACACCAAGAATACACTCTTGAGCAGCAAGTGGCCTGGTTCTCTGAATCCTGCACACATTCCACCTCCTGCACACATTCCACCTCCTGGTCAGTGATGTTTCCTGAGAGTCCCGGCCCTAATATTATGTCTACAATAAAAAAGTATTTTAACAAGACAATTGGAGCTTGACAGTGGAGTTAAGTAGAGTGGCAAGAAAACCCAGAAATATGTACTTCCCCTCTGTTCATGCATTAACACAAAACAACCCCAAGCTTCACAACAGCATTTGCAAGGGAATAAGGTCACCTGTCTGGCCAGGAAAAAGGAGGAAGAGAAAGGAAGTAATGTCCAGGAGCATGAGATATCAGTTACTGTACAGAGCATATAGTAAATGCCAGGTAACTAAATCCCCCACCTCAGCGTGTCTTTTACACAACAGAGGCAAGAATAAAAAATATCTCTACTGAAATAAAATTCCAGTATAAATCTAAATTTGTCTGTTGCTTTAGGATATAAACTAGAATATATATATATATATATATATATATATATAAATTGATTTATTTTATATATCACACAATCAGAGCCCTGCCAAAAAAAATTGCCTCAGGTTCTTGGAACAGGGGAGCAGGCACGAGTTGTCAGTTGGCAGAGATTTGCTGAGTATGTGAAAGATACAATGGACTGACAAAACAGTGGCTTTAGATAGGATCTTCAAATAGACAAAAACCAACAAGTGCTAGAACACCCTACAGCTGGCTAGTGATGGACCATGTGTTGTGTGTGGTGTGTTGTGTGTGTTGTGGTTTGTGCGCGCGCGTGTGTGTATTTGTGCAGGGGGTGGTTCCAGGAGAGAGCAAAGCAGACACTGATTTATGGCAATGCTTGCGATTCTCCTAGATAACCATAGAAACAGCCAATGTTTTGCTATTTCTGGAAGGTCATTTGCAAAATACAGTCTGTTGTGTGTGTCTGCTCAAACTACTTGACGTTGCTTGAGCTGAGGTGCCTGGGCCTCTGGTCAGGTGAGGAAATACAGTGGGTACTTTGGTTTGGATAGAAGCCAAATGAACCCAGGTTCTCGCTTGTCATCTTGGACAATAAATTATAACTTTATAAGCTTTGGCTTTCTCATCTTAGAATATGGTCACAATGTGTATTTTACTATATCATTACAACTATTAAGATTTCAAGAGCTGTAAATCACATAAAAAACATAGAGCTTGTGCAGAAGGCTCAATGACTAGGAACTCCCCAGAGTAATTTTTTTATTTCTCTGTGCTTGGGTGTAGCTTTCAGGGGTTGGGGGGGTAGTGGTAGGAAATATATTTTCTTAGATTAAATTAGAAACAACATGATTGGGGCTGGAGAGATAGCCTAGCGGTTAAGAGCACCGACTGCTCTTGCAGAGGACCCGGGTTTGATCCCCAGCACCCACATGGTGGCCGAGAACCATCTGTAACTCCAATTCCAGGAGAACTCCAGTTTCAGAGGAATCCGACACCCTCTTCTGACCTCCGCAGCATTGCACGACACGGGTGCACAAACCTACATGCAAACAGTACATTCATACACATAAAAAATAAATAAAATTAAAAAATATATATTAAAAAAGAAACAACATGATTATTTAAAATACACAAAATAATAATAGTACACAAGAATTTTAATAAAATTCATTTTAATGAATGAATTTTTATTTAAAGAAAACCATGAATCTTAAGATCAGGTCTCTTGTTTTTCATAAAATACTGACAAAAAAATCAAATATTTTCCATATGATCTCCCTTTGTTAGAGATTATGAAAGTCCTGGCATATGGTACAATAACAACCACAATCATGCGGACAGGTTGAAATACATAAAATTTAAAGTACGAAGTAGAGTTAATGGTGCTTGGAAGTTGAAAAAAGGTCCCTGAACACAATGTTCATTGAAGCATAGCACATAAGCTGGTTTCAGTCCTTTGAAGAGCACACAGCTATCCCAAAAATTCTATCTTAGGAACATTTATTTGGAGGCATTAAATGAAAATTCTCTGTTCAGCTGGCCTCCTGGGAGAATTTTTATCTATCCTAGAGATAATGTCACAGGAGTCCCCAAACAACATCAGAAGACCAGGACATTCCTGCTTAAATATTATTTCTACAAATCAAATGAAGCTTAAATATAAAAGACACATTGAGTTGAAAAGCACCAGATTAATATCAACACAAGTTCACCAGTTTGTCAGTATGACGAAAAAGCAGAAAAGGAATTCACACTGAAATCTGGCTTCGGAGAACAATAAGACTAAAGTAGATAAAAAAAGGTTTTGCAAAATTCAGCTTACCTAAATAAAACAGCTCGCTCAGTACTGCATACCTAGGATCAGTTCATTCTACACCTACTGCTTCTGTATACAAGCAGAGAGAAGGCTTAAAAAAACCAGCTTCTAAACCCAGAATGAAAGTTAAAAACCATATTTTTCTCAAAGTTCTGCTGCTACAATCTATGTAGTTCCAGATTTAGCTCCTCCTTTGAGATGAAAACAGAAAGACAAATTACAAAAGTGTTTGAAAAGAGCAACTAGTGTGTAGAAGAAACGTAGTGTATAGAAGAACCAGAAGCTGCATTTTAGAACCACTTGGGTCCTGAATGTCAGACATCACATCACTAAATGATACTATGTGACTGTGGGAACATTTCTTAATAAGTGGCCTGAATGATTGACTAGATGGCCTCTTTGTAAATTTCTCTACATCCCATAATGGTGGCAAATCTGTTTTCCTAGAGTTATCACATCCCTTCTCTCTTTCACATGTATCTTGGATTGAAATTCACAGTGCAAACTCATCTTTCAGATCTGAAATTCCATGAATTCTTGTAACTTATTCAACCTTCATTTCAAGCATTTAGCAAAGCAATTCTCTTACAGGAGAAATAGCAGCTGGTGTATATCTACTTGTCTTGGTAAGCAAGTTAGAGTAACTCTTCCTTCATCTTGGGTCTTGCAACTGAGAACATTCTGGGTGAATTCCTGGAAGCCCAAGATGTTATCGGCCTCACAGGATCACACTCTAGAAAATGTAATGCCACGTGTTTACTTGATGAAGTAAATAAATGCTAACCAGTTATTTATCTATGTGTACACTATATGATTGTATGCCAATGAACTTTCACAGATTAATGAATTATAATGATGCCATTCTCATTTCCTAATATTTGTCTCATATCCTATTTACTTTTAGGTGTTAAAAAGTCATTGAAAACTATATGCACTATTTTTTTGTTGTTTTTTTTTTTTAGATAGGGTCTCTCTGTAGGCCCATCTGGCTTGGAAATCACTATGTAGACCAGGCTGGCCTCTGTCTCACAGAGATCCACACCTGCCTCTGCCTCTTGTATGCTAGAATTAAAGGGTTACACTGCCACACCCAGGTGAAAATTTTTCAGTACTGGGGATGAAAATTGGGATCTAGGGCATGTTAAGCAGACATCGTCCCACCTAGTTACCTTCCCAGCCACTAAATTATTTTTTTGTACAAAATTTCTAAGGTTGCATCAAACTTTTGCACATAAATATATCTAAGTAATTTTAACATTATATTTTCCTGAGTTAGGGGATATAATGACTAGTTATATATGCTCTCATGTTTTAATGTGCCAACAAAATCTGTCTTGGAAATCTAAATCTCAAAACTCTCAGTTAGAAAACTAGTGCAGCATAGGCTAAGCCAAACAACCCTGCTCCTGGGCCCTCTGACCCATAGACGTTCCTCCTTGCAAGCTTCTTCCCTTTCTACTCCATTTCTTTGGCAGCCATGATTGTTTCCTGGGTCACCCCACCCTCTGTCTAGGCCTCTTCTATCTTCCCCAACAAGCCATGTCTGGCTTGTCTTTATCTGCTATGCCTGGTAATTTATGACTATGATAGCTGCTTTTAACAAAGCTGAGATTTAAACATTATCACAGCATTTGTCTGGGACATCTACAGGCTGTGTTCTGCCATCAAAAAGGAACTGAGTGGGATATTCCCATCAGACAAGGTCATATCCCTTCCCTCTCATACCTTGCATTGTTATCTTTTTACACTAATTAATCTTCATATTCATCATCATTTCTAAAAGAAGACACTAGCACAAATCTCAGTTTTATTTAACATCTACACAAATCAATAAACTCCAGTTAATAGATTATTAAATATTATTAAAATAATTTCTGGTAATGATTATAAACTACACTGCCTAATTAGTTAAAAAGCAATTTAAAAGAAATGATTTTTGTTCTTCAAATTGTGTTATTGTTTGACAAGTCATATTTCATGTTTAAACACCAAACTACATTTAAAAAATTCTAATAAAAAGATAGGATTGGGTGTTGTGAGACAGGCAAGAGGATTACACAGCCTAGGCTACATATAAATATATGCTTTCACACAAAATTTTAAAAACCTATAATGTATATTTCATTAGTCAATGTGCCTAAAATTTACCAAACAATGATATGTACTAAGCCCTGGTTTAAGTACTTTCTCTTTTTTTCTTAATTTTTTATTGATCTTTTGCACATTTCACACATTTCCTAATCAAATTTAGACCCATTTCCCCTTCCATACCCCTAACCCTGACAGAGCTCCTGCATTCTGTCATACATGTCTTGCATCTTCTTCTCAGTATTTTTTTAAATTTTTCAATGCAGAAGTTTACTGTTTGGGGCAGAAGTTTACTGTTTTGGTCAGTTCTTTGAACAAGTCTTTTTCGTTGTTGTTGTTCCCTCTAATTTTATATTTCTCCAAAGTATGCATGTATACACTCCACACATATACCAAAATTATGACATCTGAAAATAAACTACAGGTTAATTCCAAAACATGTTTATAGTGATTCACCTTTTTAATCTTGTTTTTATTGAAGGTTTTTGCATTTCATACAACATTTCTTAATCAAATTTAGACCCAATTACTTTCCTTGCCCCACACACCACCAGAGCTCATGCACTCTGCCAGACATGTCTTTCATCTTTTTCTCAGTCTTTTTTAAATTTTTTGATGCTGAAGTTTACTGTTTGGAGCAGAAGTTTACTGCTTCAGTCAGCTCCTTGACTGTCTTTTTTTGCTGTTGTTCCTTCCAATTTGTATCGCTCCAAACTATGCATGTATGGAATACCACAGATATACCAAAATTGTGGCATCTGAAAATAAACTACAAGTTAATTCCAAAACATGTTTAAGGATTCACATTTTGATAGTAGAGTTGTATACAGGTAAAGAGAAAATATTACTTTACATTCCTACATTACATAGCAAGTTGATGAGTTGTAACATCAGGTACCAGGCATGGTGGCACACGCCTTTAATCCTAGCACTCAGGAAGCAGAGGCAGGCGCATCTTTGTGAGTTCAAGGCCAGCCTGGTCTATAGAGAAAGTTCCAGGACAGCTGGGACTACAGGGAGACCCTGTCTTGAAAAGACAATAAATAAATAAATAAATAAATAAATAAATAAATAAATAAGAATCATTCAGTTTGCCTTATAAAAAGAGCTTTGGTGCTAGCATCCACAAATGATGGACACCATATATCATTTGTTTTTCTGGGACCGTGTTACTTCACTTAGCATAATGGCTTCATCCATTTACCTGCAAAGTTCATGATCTCATCTTTCTTTACCGCCATCTAGAATTCCATTGTGTAGATGTACCACATTTTCTTTATCCACTTGTCGTTTGAAGGACTCTTGGGTTGTTGCTTCCAGCTCTTCACTATTGTGAAGAGAGCTGTAATAAACATAGATATGCATGTATCTCTCCAATAGGATGAGTCTTGTGGGTATATACCCAGGAGTGGAATGGCTGGGTCAAGTGGTAGGCTCATTTTCAGTTTTTTAAGAGTTCTCCACACTGCTTTCCATAGCAGTTGCACAAGTCTACACTACTGCCAGCAATGGATGAGTGTTCCTCTTTCCTCACAACCTCTCCAGCATTTGGTATCCTTTGTTTTCTTGATCATAGCTAGTCTTATGGGACCCCAGGATTCACCTTTTAACAGTAGAGTTGCATGCAAGTAAAAAGAAATAATACTTTACATTCCTAAGTTACATAACAAGTTGATGTATTTGTTTACTATACTGTTTATAGTAGCATCAGATATTATATTTACTATAAAATAAAAAAAAATACCCAGATTCCCTCACAATTAAGGGTCCACAAATGAGGAACACCATACATCATTTGTCTTTCTAAGACTGTGTTACTTCACTTTTCCATCCATTTACCTGCAAATTTCATGATGTCATCTTTCTTTACCACCACATAGAACTCCACTGTGTAGATGTACATTTTTTTATCCACTCAGCAGTTAAGGGACACTTGGGTTGCTTCCAGCTCTTCACTGTTGTGAAGAGAGCTGCAATTTTCTGATATATGAAATTTTCATCCCCACAACTCTAGAGCTTAACAATTTTACAGATGACAAAATGAAATCAAAGAGAATGAAAATGGCTTTACAAAATTCTCACCACAGTGACTGGCAGAAGCTGGGATTCCATCCCTAGAACAACTCCAGAGTCCTTGTTCTTATTTACTTTCAGAGACTAGTGATTGTCATTCCTCTTAACCTTTAAAATTTCTGTTTGATGTTTTACTTGCACTAGTTGTACACAGGAAACATTGGAAAGAAAGCAGTGTACAGAGAAATAATTCAATATATTTATATTGAAATATATATTGAATATATACTCAAATATATATATATATATATATATATATACACACACACAATTAAAATTAGCTCAACAGCTACAAATGCAAACTGTTCTGGATGGCATGCTCTTTTTTATTTTATTTTTTTTTGTGTATGAATGTACTGTCTGCATGTAGGTTTGTGCACCCATGTCACGCAATGCTGTGGAGGTCAGAAGAGAGCATTAGATTCCCCTGGAACTGGAGTTAAAGACTGTTCTCAGCCACCATGTGGGAGCTGGGGATTGAACCCCGGTCCTCTGCAAGAGCAGTCGGCACTCTTAACTGCTAGGCCATCTCTCCAGCCCCAGGATGCTCTTTTAACCCAAACACCACAGCAGTTCTGTGATGTATGATAAGATCTTACATATGACGAGCAACTCTTAGTAAACTTCCAAGTAAAATGCAGTGCGCAATAGTTCCATTGTAGCAAATTCAGTTGATACTAAAGTGAAAAATGGCATCTGTTTATATGTAAAAGAATAATTCAATCTTTCAGGTAATTGTGAGATTTTCTTCTTTTTTTAAAGGTCCAAGCCTGATTCTTTTCTTCTGCAGATACTCTTGAAGTCTTCACTGATAATGAAGAGACCATGGCAGTTCTGATACCTAGGGTGAAGACTCCAAGTTGCTGCTTCAGAGATACAAATGGTATACTTGACATATTAGGTGTTCGTCCTGACCAGTCTCTCAATGACGTTATCAGGTATCTAGCACTTTTCTGAGTGTTGGAGGGATCTTGGAAAAGGAAATGGTGAAGGCATGCATGGGCAAAGGATTGTGGAACACATGGGTCCCAAGTGACACCAACACTTGCCAGCCAGTGATGCCTCTTGCAGCATGCACATGTAAACCCTATTGCTACCCAGTGCAAAGCCATCTCCAGATAAAGGACCCATGACAAAGATTTTCCATGAGCAAGGAGGATATGCAATTTTCTACCTCAACCCTAGTCACTGCCAGGGACATTATGTACCAGCTTATTGCCTGGTTCTTTGTGAGCTGGTACTGAGCAAGCCACTCAGGCCTGCCAGCTCCCCTGAGTGTGATCACTGCAAAACACCCTTCTGGCATTTCTTCCTTGGGCTGTCATGGTGTTATCAGTCCTCTGTGTGTGGTGAAGATACCCAGCAAGAAGAGCACACTGTGCTCTAAAGCCTCTTACCACCTTTTATGAACTCATTTCTAACCTGAGGTCACATAGAAGAAACAGGAACTTGAGGGAATCAAAGCCCAGAGACACTAAGACTCCAGTGGAAGTTCATTTCTACATTCAAACAGGGACTCTTAGAGAGGCAAAAAAAGATAGGCAAGATTTCCATTTCCAAAAGTCTGGGGTCCTGGGAAGACCAGGGTCACCGGGTTTTAGTCAACTTTTCATTAGTTTCTAGCTCAGCATTGGAAAAGAGAACCACTTATCATCTTGTCTTGCAAGTTGAATTTTTATGGAATTGCTTGTTTTTAAAAGGCCAATCCAGAGCTGGGCATGCTGGCATGCATCTGTCACCTCAGCATTCAAGAGGCAGAAGCAAGAGGACCACTGAATCTTTGAGGTCAACCTGATATACACGGTGAGTTCTGGCTCAGCAAGGGTTCCATAGCAAGATGCTATTGTGGAACTGGCAAGATGGCTCAGCATTTAAGAACACTGGCTGTTCTTACAGAAGACCTGAGTTATGGCTAACAACTGTCTGTAACTCTAGCTCCAGGGGATCTGACAACCTCTTCTGTCCTCCATGAGAATTACATGGCACGGGTGTACTTACACACATGTAGACATAACACTCACACATGATTTTTAAAAAAGACTATTCAAGACAACAACAATAACAGTGGTGTCAATAATAATAATGAAAGGCTGAGATCTGAAGCAAAGTGAGGAGCTAGTCCTTTATGGACCCCACATTTCTCTGAAATACAGATCTTCCTGAAGTCTTGGCTTAAGGCATGAGTTAGTCCTTCACCTACCCCTGAGCTACAGCTGTCTTTGTTTTATATGTTTTCCAGATTTTCTTTAGATCTTTAATAAATAATAAAGTAATTTGTCTCAAAAAAGTATTAAAGGACATTCTAACCTAGTGTGAGGACAGATAATAAACTGACAGCTTGAACATTCTATAGCAAACACTCTGGGCAAATCCAGGATTGTATTGATAATGTGGGCACTCCTAAATGATGATGCCTGGAAAAAGCTATGAGACAAAGAGAAACCAAAGGCTTGAAAAGTGAGAAAACTAGGCTTCCACCTGGAGGAAAATTAATTAAATATTCAAAGTCAAGAGAACTCACCTTCTCTTGAGTATAGCAAGCAACTTAGCTCTGCTGGGGGCAGACCTAAAGCAATGCATAATGCAACTAGACATTTAGAAGATGACTGACATGTGCCATTCTGGAGGAGCTGAAGTTTACTCTGAGTGCCACAGTACCCCATTGTAAAGACTTTATTATGAGATGTACATTTTAGAGGGATTATTTTGGTCTTCCATGGAAATTAGACTAGCAAAGGGCAATGGGGGAGGCAGAAAGATTAGAAACAAAAACCTAGAGCTGGTACAGGGAGTGAATGGGAGGGGGCATGGACAAAGGAATCAGTAAGAATTGAATTCTATCCAACAATGTATTCCTTACCATCTGTTGCTGTGATAAAACACCATGACCAAGGCAACTCATTGAAGAAAGGATTTATTAACTTATGATTCCAAATGGAGAGTCCATAATGATGGAGAAGCACAGAAGTGGGGGAGCAGAGGAGAAAGCTGAGCACTTTCGTTTTTAAGCAAGTAGGGCAAGCAGAGAGGCAACCTAGAAGTGGGAGGACGCTATGAACTATGAAGCCCCACTCCAGTGACATATTTCCTTCAGCAAGGCAGAAACTTTGGAAGCTCCACAAGTGGCACTAAAAGCTGGGGTCTTCTGTTTTCTTGATCTTGGCTAGTCTTTTTGGAGAGACATGATACCTTAGCGTGGTTTTAATTTGCATTTCCTTAATTATTAATGATGTTGAACACTTTTTAAGATGTTTCTCAGCCATCTTTAATTCCTTACTGGTGAAGTCTCTGTTGAGCTCTTTACTCCATCTTTTGAGTAGGTCATTTGTCTTCTTACTTCTTTGTTTTTTGAGTAGTTTATTTTTTTGTATGTTCCCACATTATCATTCAAAATGAAATCTTATGTTAACTTCCATTGTTTGCACACTGAGAGAAAAAAACGAATTTCACTTTTCTAACCAGAGCAGTTATTTTTGCTTTGCTACAAGAAATTAAATGACTGGAGTTCTCAAAAAAAAAAAAATTGACTGTTTCCCAAAAATAGTTTTGGATTTTATCTACCCAAACAGCAAGAAGACCCATGCCACCATGTAGTTTATATATTCTTGATGTTAATGCTCTGTCAGACATGTCACTGGTAAAGATTTCTTCCCACTCTGTGGGTTTTCTCTTCACCTCCTTGATTGTTTATTTTGCTGTACAAAAGTTTTTGAGTTTGATGAGGTCCCACTTGTCAGCTGTTGTCCTTATTTCCTGTAAAAAAAAAAGCTGAGGTCAATATTCAAACACTTGTAGCCTATAGGGCTCATTTCTCATTAAAACCAATACAGAAACAATGCACAGAAATCAATTCCAAATGAACCAAAGACCTACATGTGAGACTTGAAACTCTAAAACAGTTAGAGGGAAAACATTTCAAAATAATAGGCATCAGCCAAGACTTTCTGTAAAGGACCCCAACAGCTAAGGAAATAATGTCAAGAATGACAAATGAAGGGACTGGAGAGATGGCTCAGTGCTTAAGAACACTAGCTGCTCCAGCAAAGGACCCTGGTTTGGTTTCCAGCACCCACATAGTGACTTAAACCATCTGTAACTCTAGTTCCATGGGATTTGACATCGTCTTCTGTCCTCCACAGGCATTGCATACACACTGTGCACTCACCTAGATGGAGTCAAAACAGCCAAATACATAAAATAGCAATAAATCCTAAAAATGTTTAAATATATGTAATTGACAAATTGCATTTCCTGAAATTAAAAGACTTCCACACAGCAAAGAAAACTATCACCAGAATAAAGAGGGAGCATCCAGAATAGAATAAAATCTTTGCTAGCTCTACATATTGCCAAGGATTAATATCTAGAATATTTATATATATGGAACTTTAAAAAATTCAATAAACATATGAAAATACTCAACATCCTTAGCCATCAGAATTTTAATACAAATGAAAGATGCATTAATAATTTTTATGTTGCTGGTGCTGGAGAGATGACTCAGCAGTTAAGAGCACTGGCTGCTCTCACAGGGGACCTAGGTTCAATTCCCAGAACCCACATGACAGATAACAACCAGTTGTAGGGGATCCAATGCCCCCTCCTATCCTTGTCAGGCATTGCACACCAAGGATATACTTACTTACATGCAGATAAACACTAATATGCATTAAATAAAAATAAATAAATAATTTATAAATATTTTATAGCTGGACCTGGTGGCACACACCTTTAATCCCAGCACCTGGGAGGCAGAGGCAGGCAGATCTCTATGAGTTCAAAGCCAGCTGTGACTAAAGGGAGACCCTGCCTCAAAAATACAAAAAAATAAAATAAAAATTAACACATACTAGTGAGGATGTGGAGAAAGGGCACCTTTAGGACAAGATTAATCTATGTACTATGGAACTCAATGTATAGGGCCCCATAAAACTAAAAATAAAGCTATAAACCTGAGGAATTCTAAATCAACATATCACAGAGATGCTTGCTTATCTCTTGTTACTGCATCACTATTTGTAATAACCAGGGTCTGGAATCACCCTAGGTGTCAATCATCATATAAATAAAAATATTGCATACATATACAATAGGGTTTTATTTTCAGCCATAAAAAGAACAAATCATGTCATGAATAGAAAAATGAATACAACTTAATCATATTAAGGGAAATAAGTCAGACTCAGAAAGACAAACATCACAGTTCTCTCGTTGTTATTCAGTTCTTTATATACATAAGGTTATGCACACATTACATATGTGTGTAACATGCAAGTACAAGAAGTATTGAATAGTGGGAGAGAGGAAGGTGGAGAAAAGACAAGTGGTGGGTGGTGACTAGGATCCAAGTATATGATGTGCTTGCATAAAAATACATTTATGGTGTTAGATCTATAACAGTGCAAACCCCAGATAAAAGACAGTTACACGAGGCTTAGTCACTCCAGGAACATATTTTCTTAAGTAATTACTAAGGCATGGCAGCTGTGGGAACCTGGTGGGGCAGCCAACAAGATGGCAACTGAGGTACACTCCTTTATAGTCCCTGGGCAGGGCCTCAGGTAAAGGGGAAGAAGTCATAAGATTGACAGCCTGTGGAAAAAGTGGATATCTGTGAGTCCCTTGGGATTCTGGGAAACCCAGACCTAACATTCCAGCCTTTTGATTATGATAAAGGAATGGGGCATTGTTCTTCCTTCTCTATCTGTTTCAGAGCTGAGGGGAGATAAGTCTCAGGGGAGTGGACGTCAGGCTGGTGGGTTAAAGTCTGGTCTCCATCTTTGCTGTTCTGGGTGCCTGGTGTTTTGGGCCAAGATTGATAGTAGCCAGTAGTTAGTGGAGAGTTTCTCTGCAACAGAAAAGACAAGCTGATTAAGTCTTATATGAGTGTACCAGTGCACAGACTTCCCAGTACCAAAGGGGGCCTAGTGGGTACATTAGCAATTGAAGGGTCCCTGTCTAGAGTCTCCAGAGGGCGAGAGGACCAGTACTCTATTCTGAGGAATTGGAAAAAAGTTTTAGTACACAGGGCTCCAGAATGAGAACCAGCATAACCAAGAGAATATAAAAAGTCGTATCTTCTAGCTTGGCACAGTAAATCTGTCACCAATCTCTCTGGTAATAAGATATGTTACTTTTTTTTTCTTTTGATTATAGTTTCCTGTTGAGGTGTCTAAAACATACAGTTAGCTCAGATAAATAAATTAGTTTAGGTGTTAAGATCAGTTGAGATTCTGGTCCTTAGGGGTCACTCAGGCCTTATGCCTGGCTCTTTTTTTTTTTTTTTTTTTTTTTTTTTTATTTATTTCTGTATGTGTATGAATGTACTGTCTGCATGCAAGTTTGTGCACCCGTGTCGTGCAATGCCGCGGAGGTCAGAAGAGGGTCTCGGATTCCCCTGGGACTGGAGTTCTCCTGGAATTGGAGTTTCAGACGGTTCTCGGCCGCCATGTGGGTGCTGGGGATCGAACCCGGGTCCTCTGCAAGAGCGGTCGGCGCTCTTAACCGCTAGGCCATCTCTCCAGCCCCGATGCCTGGCTCTTTTTACCAGTTCCATCTATATGAGGACGAAGTCAGGTCTTGCTTGACTGGCACTTCCTTTTGACCAGAACCTCAACTGACCTTAACACCAAAATTAATTCTCCTCCATATTGACTTTCCTCCCTTGACTGGACACTCGCCAAATGAAGTCCTTTTAAGTGAGTCTTCAAGACCTCCCTGTCCCAGGATGACTGGTGACTCACTGCCATAGGACATGTAGAGAGGTTCTCATGTAGGACCCTAGGACTTACGTCGACATTAGAGGGTAAGGGCCAAAAGAATATCCCTTCAAATCCCTCTTGCCAAATCAGATTGGAGCTTTAAGTATGGTTCTAAACCTCTAAGAGTGTCAGTTGAATGCTTTCCTATATAACACATAAGTAAAGCTTGAACTTGGATTTAAGCATTCTTAATAAATTCTTAATTGCTATGGCAAAACACTCTGACTAATAGTAAAATCTCATGGCAGGAGCCTAGAAGTATTAACTGCAGCACAGGCTAGGAAAGGATGCTGCTTACTGGCTTGTGTTGCTGGCTTGTGCTCAGCCTATTGTATTATACAATACAGAAATATCTGGCCAAGGATGCCATTGCCCACAATGGGCACAAACGAGTCCAATAAAGGAAATTATTGAGGTTTCTGAGCTCTCGATGTGTCAAGTTGACAATAAAACTATCCAGTAAGGCATATAATTTGTTATTTAAAGTCTATAAAGGCCATTTAGTTACTCAAAAGTAGAATGGATTTAAACCATGAAAGGAAAAAATTTAACATACCCCGGGAAACAAACCCAAAATAATAAAGAGGCTGAAAACAATAGCTTCTAGGACTATCTCAAATGAAGGCCGTGTCACTTACCCCCAGATTTTGAGTTATAGTTTTGAGAAGGAAAAGGGCAGAAGGGGGATTTTCACATAACTACAAAAGACAGGAAATACTTAAATCAAGTTGACCAAAATTGGTTTCATTCTGACTGTCCTAAGGGGTCCCTGGAAATAAAACCTAATTTTTCTTAAAAATATTAAAAGTAACGTGTGCAAAGTATAACAGAGATGTATAAAACATTTTAGTATGTACGGGTAACTCAATATTTATATATGTCCATTTCACCTGAGACTAACAAGGTGTGTAGTATATGCAAAGGGATAGACTTAGAATTTTGGTTGTACAATTAATTTTTATAGACTGTACACAAGTTGGACAGTACAGAGAATCTCCAGCTGTGGAACACAATTTCTTGTATATGCTATAACTACAATATGGAATTCCTAAAAGAAAACAGTACTTCATAGATACACTCATGCATAAGGTTCTAACAAATAATTTTTGTGATGGTGGTTTATAAAGGTTGTACTGAGGAGAGGTACATACATTACTATCATATACAAACATAAATGCTTTCATTTGGAGAAAACACCTTTTGAAATGTCATTTAAAGAATGCAGCCCAAGAAACAAGCTGGGGTGGCTATTCTAATACCAGACAAAATACATCTCAAAGTAAAACTAATCAGAAGAGATAAAGAGGGCCATTACATCCTTGTCAAAGGAAAAATAAACCATGAAGACTTCACAATCCTAAATGTCTATGCACCAAACTCTGGCGCACCTAACTTTATAAACACTACTTTGCAGGACCTCAAGACACAGATTAATCTTAACACACTAATAGTGGGAGACTTCAATGCCCTACTGAGCCCCTTGGATAGGTCAACATGACAAAAAATAAATAGAGAGACATCAGAACTGAACAATATAATACACAAAATGGACCACACAGACATCTACAGAATATTCCAGAGAATATACTTTCTACTCAGCACGTCATGGAACGTTCTCCAAAATCGACCACATATTGGGGCACAAAAGAAATGTCAACAAATACAAAAGGATTAAAATTATCCCATGCATTCTATCAGACCACAGTGCAATAAAGGTCAGTATGAACACCAGAATAAGCCCAACTAGCTAAAAGAACACATGGAGACTAAACAACACAATCCTGAATAGTGAACGGGTCAGAGAAGAAATAAAGAGTGAAATAAAAGTATTCATGGAACTGAATGAAAAAGATGATAAAACACAACAAAACTTATGAGATACATTAAAAGCAGTCTTGAGAGGGAAATTTACAGCCCTAAGTGCCCACATTAAAAAAAAAAAAAACAGAAAGAGAACAAATAAACGATCTAACACTGTAGCTAAAAACACTGTAGCTAAAAACACTTGAGAGACAACAACAAAGGAACCCTTAACCGAACAGACAGGAAGAAATAACAAAAATCAGAACAGAAATCAATGAAATAGAAACAAAGAAAACGACACATAGAATCAACGAATCCAAAAGCTGGTTCTTTGAAAAGATAAACAAAAAAAAAAAAAAAAAAAAAAAAAAAAAAAAAAAAAAAAAAAAAAAAAAAAAAAAGAGAGCAACTCCAAATCAATAGTATTTGTGATGAATACAACAGACAAAGTAAAGATCCAATCACTAAATTTGAAAATCTAAGAAAAGTAGATGAATATTTGAAATCCCGGGGACCAGCAAAGCTTAACCAAGAAGAGATTGACAGTTTAAACAGTCCCATAATATTTGAGGAAATTGAGCATGTAATAAAAAAAAACCTCCCAACTAAAAAAAGCCCAGGCCCAGATGGATTCACAGCAGAACTCTATAAAACATTTAAAGAGGTTCTACAACCATTACTATTCAATCTGTTCAGAAGGATACAGAGGAAATTCTCCCAAATTCCTTCTATGAATCCAGGATCACTCTAATACCAAAACCAGGCAAAGAAACAACCAAAAAAGAAAGCTATATACCCATCTCATTAATGAATGTAGATACAAAAATGCTCAACAAAATACTTGAAAATTGCATACAGACCCACATCAAAAAGATCATCCATCATGACCAAGTTAGATTCATACATAAATAATTCAACATACATAAATCAATAAATATCACAAAACACATAAATGGACTGAAAGACAAACCCACACAATCATCTCAACTGATGCAGAAAAAGCCTTTGACAAGATCCAGCATCCCTTCATGTACATTCCTCAACATGACCAAAGCCATATATAGCAAACCCACTGCCAACATCATCCTGAATGGAAAAAAATTTGAACCATTTCCCTTAAAGGCAAGAACCCAGCAAGGCTGCCCCTTATGGCCACTCCTCTTCAACACAGTGCTTGAAATGCTTGCTAGAGCAATAAGACAAGAGAAGGAAATTAAAGGAGTACTAATCAGAAAAGAAGTAGTTAAGCTATCCCTTTTTGCAGATAATAAGATAGTTTATCTAAGGGATGCTAAAAACTTCACCAGAAAACCTCTAGAAATGATTAATAATTTCAGTAAAGTAGCAGGATACAAAATTAACCTGGAAAAATCAGTAGCCTTTCTTTACACCAACAATAAACAACTGGAGAAGGAATCTAAGAAGACCTTCCTACCCACAATAAATTCATATGGAAAAACAAAAGACCCCAAATACCTAAAGCAACCCTGAGTGAAAAATGCAATACAGGGGGGATTGCACTACCAGACTTCAAGCTATATAACAGAGCTATAGTCATAAAGACAGTCTGGTACTGGCACAAAAACAGACCCATTGACCAATGGAACAAAACTGAAGATTCAATCTTGAGCTCATATGATTTCAGCCACCTATTTGACAAAGGGGCAAAAAAAGCTAAATAGAGGAAGAATAGCATCTTCACCAAATGGTGTTGGCAAAACTGGATCACCATTTGTAGAAGAACAAAATTAAACCCCTACCTCTCACTCTGTATGAAAATCAACTCCAAGTGTATCAAAGATCTCAATGTGAAACCCAAAATTCTGAAGGTAGTAGAAGAAAAAGTTGGCAACAACCTACAAGACATAGGCATAGGAAAAGACTTTCTAAATCAAACACCAGCTGCACAGGAAATAAGGTCAACAGTTGACAAATAGGACCTCATCAAACTCAAAAGCTTCTGTACAGCAAAAGAAACAATAAAGGAAGTGAAGAGAAAACCCACAGAGTGGGAGGAAATCTTCACCAGTGATTCATCTGACAGAGCATTAACGTCAAGAATATACAAACTGCTCAAAGTGCCAAGAAATAAGAAAACAAATGACCTACTCAAAAAATGGAGTAAAGAGCTGAACAAAGACTTCACAAGTGAGAGAGTAAAAATGGCTGAGAAACATCTTAAAAAGTGTTCAATATCATTAATAATTAAGAAAATGCAAATTAAAACCACTCTCAGATATCTTCTCACTCCGATCTGACTGACTAAGATCAAGAACACAAAAGACACCAAATGCTGGAGAGGCTATGGGGAAAGGGGAACACTCATCCACTGCTGGAAAGAATGTAAACTTGTACAACCATTACGGAAAGCAGTGTGGAGAACCCTTAAAAGAATCAAAATAAGCCTACCACCTGACCCAGTCATACAACTCCTGGGTATATACCTACAAGACTCATCCCTACCACAAAGATACATGCACATCCATGTTTATTACAGCTCTCTTCACAATAGCAAAGAGCTGGAACCAACCCAAATGCCCCTCAACTGATGAGTGGATGACAAAAATGTGGTACATCTACACAGTGGAGTACCACTCAGCAGTAAAGAAGGATGACATCATGAACTTTGCAGGTAAGTGGTTGGAACTTGAAGCCATTATGCTAAGCGAAGTAACACAGACACAGAAAAACAAGCAGCAAATGATCTCCCTCATTTGTGGATGCTAACACCAAATTCCCAGTTGAAAGGAAAGCTGAACAACATTATTGTTATATTTCTGTTTATCTGAAAGCAACTATGTCGTTATAATGTAAATCTCTTAATGGGCTCTAGAATCAATCCACCACTTACTTTCAGACTCTGTAATTACTGTATATGAGTGGAAAGTATGTATTCATATTTTAGAGTAATATAAAATGAAAGGAGGAAAATGTGAATTACTAAACATAAAAAAAAAAACTGAGAGAAAGATGCAAGATCGTTATGACAGAGTGCATGATCTGGGGTGGAGTGTGGTGGGGTGGCGTGGGGGGAAGGGAAAGGGGAATATGTCTAAACTGAACTGAGAAATGATGTCTGAAATACACAAAACATCAATAAAAGCATTATTTAAAAAAAGAATGCAGCCCTAATTGCACTCCCAATGCTGAGATGGCTAATATAGTTTCCTTATCATGTTGTCATTGATGTCTTGTACCTTCTAAAACTACGAACTTATTGAAATATTTTAACAAGTGATAGAAAACAGAATTATATATCCAATTTGTACTGATGGCTAGCCATAACTAAAGTTACAATGCAATAATTAAAGACAGTTTCACCACGGGAGAAGCTAAAGAATGAGGTATCAGGAGATATTCACTCCTACCAAGGCACTACAAAACCAGGACGATTCAGCAACTGACAATACCAAAATCATTTTAGGCTGTTTCATTGGAGGGAAGAGATAGCAGTTTATAGATATCTAGGGGAGTCCATATGCCACTGTCCAGGTGCCAGAGTATGAATGAATCCAGGGAATTTTAATTGGTCTCTGATCAGAAGGACAGTGGCGCAACTGTCAGAAGACTGTTTAAGTAGAACGGGGAAAAAAAACCTGTTAGTGAACCTATAAGGGTCAAAAATCAGATCTTCAGAGGTCTGGGAACAAGAAAGAACAACCTGAAAAGAAATTGAAGTTAGAATACGTATAAACAAAATCACCTTAAAAGTTTAATTTGGATATTGGATTCAGTCTAACAGATAACAAATAAAATCTCCAGGTAACCAGTGAAGTAACTTAGGAACCCTGGTTCAAATTAGGCCTTTGAAAAAGTTTAAGAGGCATGTCATAATGTTTTTTTTTTTACACAATATACGATGAAAGAACTTTGAAACGGCCACTTTTGACAGAAATCAATGCACAAGAGAACATGGACACATGACAGACAGTTACATGAATCTCAGACTCATGGAAAACAATTAACATAAACACATGACTGAATTTCCTCATCTAAATCTGGACAATGGGGGATCCCTTTTTTCTAAAATCAGTGTTGGTGCCCAGAATAATTTGATGTCAAGGCACAGAAAGTTCTCAGTCCCCTGACCTGCTGCATACCTTAGTCTAAAGTTGTCCATGGTTGTGCAGGGCTGTGGAACCATTAATTTTCATGTCACATTCACACACAAGCATTTAGAGCTTAAGACATTTTTAGCTAACTCCATTAAATTTCTGTTGTACTTAAAATGGGTTGATTTCACTAAATGCCTGTTCTACCTAAACTAACAGTCCTCTTAAGTGGGGCCAGGTGCCTGGTATCTTACTATGATGGGTCTTGTATTTCTGGAGATATGGAGCAGTGACATCTCTGGCTTCTTCCATGCTGAGAAGACCATTTCAGTACTCTCAGTTTAAGTAGCTTCTAGACAGAAAATGGAAATTATATTAATCAGTGTCATTGAACAGCAATAGACTGCATGCAGGTGCCATAAACAATATCTCATATGACATAAGTCTAAGGTTTAGAAGCACCATGTCTCAGACTTCAGAGGAAATATACTGATCAGTTATATTTGGGTTTAAGTAAAATTTGATTATGATGATCATTTGTAAGTAGGCACAGCTTAAATTATAAGACAACTGGCTAGAATATGGAGCATGGAGAATTAAGGCTCCCTAGGAGGCAGAAAGCAGGTGCTACTCAGGTGGGAATAGCCTCTTCACCCATCCAGTGCTTGCATCATGGGCTCTGTTTGTGCACATGTCTGCCCAGGGTTGGGGGGTGGGGTGCACAGAATCGAGGATCTGACATGCACATGGGCTCACCTCTGTCTCTAACAGGTGCTGGGTTTACCTGCTAATTTAATGAAAATAAATTGATTGTTAGTGGAAAAATCAAAAGTCTTTTCCTTAAGGGCCAGCAACTGAGTAAAATCCTGCTGCCTAAGGCCAGTTCCCAAAGCCAGACACTGTGTGATGGACAGACCTTCTTAATCTAAGGTAAAGATGCTTGTATCCAGAGCAGAAACAAAAAGTGGATTTCTGAATAAAATGGAATTTATGGAGAATTGATCAAAATGCAAAATCTGAAATAATCCCTTAAAAGTAGGTAAAAGTCTTGTAAACATATATTTAAAAAATCAGAATGTTAAAAGCCAGCAATGTAAAAATCTTAAGCAGTAGTCCTGTAAAAAAAAAAAAAAACATTAACTATACCCATACAAAAGTAAAAATGGAAAAATGATTTTATTTTGAAACAGATGAAAAACAGGTAAAAACAAAACTCAGCTAATCTGATATAAAATGCATTTAATTTAGACTCAATTGCTTTTTATAATAATCCAATATAAAAACCAAAAAAACAAAATTGTGAAAGAATCAGAACATGCCATTAAATAAATCGTAAAAGGATTAGAACATGCCACTAGTTGCTATCAGGATTCAATGCAAATTTAACAGTTCCCACATGGTGGATCAAGATGGCAAACTCAGGAACCTAGTGAGAGGGCCTGCAAGTCTCCCTGGGTTCAAAATTTGGGAGTAAGGCTGAGGGAGAAAAAAGCAGAGAGAGGAAGAAGAGAGCATGGAAGGCGGAAGAGGGAGAGAAGGAGAGAGAAAGAGTGGGTGAGAACAGAGAGAGACAGCGTGTGGGAGAGGATACGGTACCTGATTGTAAACCGTGGAAGCTGGTTCTCCAGAGAAGCACGATGCTGGCAATTTCCAGGGGGTGTAATAAAAAAAATAATTAAGTTAGGTTCTTTTTTGAGGGGAAATCTGGTGAGCATCAGCCCTGTCAGACCCAAAGTGTCTTGACCCCCAACTGAGTGTCTTGACCCCCAACTGAGTGCCTTGACCCCCAACTGAGTTCACAGCACCATTATGTTAACTCTATAATGGCGCAAAACCCCAGATAAAAGACAGGCGCATGAGGCTTAGTCACTCCAGGAACATGTTTACTTTAGGAATTGCCAGGGCATAGCAGCTGCAGGAACCTGGTGGGGCAGCCAGCAAGATGGTGACTGAGGTACACTGCTTTATAGTCCCTGGGCAGGACCTCAGGTAAAAGGAAGAGGTCATAAGACTGACAGCCTCTGGAGGAAGTGGACATCTGTGTGTCCCTTGCAATTCTGGGAAACCCAGACCTGACATATGGAACCCGTTGCTATTTACAATGAATATGTATTATATCAGTAAAATTTAATTTTTTTATTTTTATTACTTTTTATGTATATGAGTGTACTGTCTGCATGTAGGTTGGTGCACCCGTGTCGTGCAATGCCGTGGAGGTCAGAAGAGGGCGTCGGATTCCCCTGAAACTGGAGTTAAAGACGGTTCTTAGCCACCATGTGGGTGCTGGGAATCAAACCCAGGTCCTCTGCAAGAGCAGACAGTGCTCTTAACCACTGAGCCATCTCTCCAGCCCCAATATCAATAAAATTTAAAACCTAAGTAAAAGTAAAGAAAAATCATCTCGTAGGAGATAAACTAGCTTATTCCCACACTCAGATAATTGTTTTGTTTTGGGAGGATTTTTTGTCTTATTTTTTTGGATTTTGTTATTGATGTTGTTCTATGAGTTTGGACATTCTTTTTTGTTTGTCTGATTTGTTTGTTTATTTGAGACAGGTTTCAATAAAGCTATATACCTGAAGTTCCAGTTAGTCGGGAACTCACTATTTAGACCAGGATGGCCTCCATCTCACAGAGATTCCTCCTGTCTCTGCCTCCTGACTACTGGGAATAAAGGCTGAGCCACCAGGCCTGACCCTAAATTCAAATAATTGAAACTGAGTCTAATCATGAAGAAAATGTGGGTATCAAATCCTTGACTGCCCATCTGTCAGCTGTCTTTATAGCTGTCTAACCCCTTCTTAATGTTGTTATGCTAATTATATATTAGGTATTAAATTATAGCATATTTTAAAGCAACTGTTATATATATATATATATAGATATATATATATATATATATCTAAATCCTCTGTTTCCCATTCTAAGAGGAAGCATCATTAAATGAAGATCCTTCTCTGAGTACAGCAGCCAAAAAATAATTGGTTCTTTTCACTCTTATGATTAAATAGTGACATTGGGGATGATAAGCATGGAATAAAATTTGTGATACCACTAACTGGACAAGTCACTTCAATGTCTTAGAGCTTGTAGACTGTAAATATAAAGATAGAATCTACCTTGCCAGTCTCTCCAAATACTATATGAAATGACATGGAAAAATATATGTTAATGTCTGTCACATAGTAGATACTCTCTCTCTTTTTTTTTTTTAACATTGATTTTATGATGCTTTGTGCATTACCATACATTTTTTCCAATCAGTTCAGCTTCTTCCCTTTCCCTCCCCCCCACCACCCCACCCCAGATCATGCATTCCGCCCATAACTGTCTGCATCTTGTCTCTCAGTTTTTTTTTTTTTTTTTTTCATTTTTTAGCTATAAGTGATAATCCATGAGTACAAGCATCCTTCATGCAAAACCTATCTGCAGGCTGTTGTGCCCAAACACCTACAGCCCCACCATCCAGTGGGGGGTGACAGGTTGTTTGTTCAATCAAGTTGATCAAATGAGTGTCCAGACTACATTGCTGTAGTTTCACCATTCACCCCAATCGCAGCCCTTACATTCTACCACGCCCCCTCTTCCGCAGGTTGTTCCCTAGGCTTAGAAAAGGGGCACAGGTGGATGAGAGGTAAAACAGTCCACTCTCTCTGGAGCTGTTGACTTGGACTCTGGTCAATTCTGGCTGTTTCCTTTCATGGGCTGACAGTTTGTCCAGGAATAACCTTTCGATCCTACTAATGAAGAACAAGCAATTAGATATATAGGTATTTAAGCAGCACTAATAGTTATGGTAGGTTACTTTAGCATAGACACATGTTTGGATATGTTAATCCATGAATTACAATTTTCCCCCCTGTTAAATATGACAGGGTCTTACTGTGGCTTATAACATCTCCTAACCTGTAGAGGATGTAAGCTTGTGGCATCAGCCATGGGTTATTTCTCCAAGGGGAGAGCCAATAGCCAATTAGATTTGGGATATACAGGCACATGGCTGCCTCTGCTGCACAGTATTTCCAGGCAGGTGAGGTGTAGCTGGTGCTGACGGTGGAGTCTTGCTTGAAACCCTGAAGTCAGCATATAAGCAGAATTTTCAAGTCAGCAGTTTGGAATGAGAATGAGAGCTCTAAATTGCATCTCCCACATGGAGATGATAGCTGACCTGAAACTGGGAATCAGAAAGGTAGCTGAAAGGGGGTCACCTACAGATGCTTCAGTACAATCCGATTTAGAGACGATGGAGGGGAGACCAAAGATTCAATAGAAATAGAAAAAAATAAAGTAGAAAAATGTCAAAAATCAAGAAAAGATGTGAACTGTGGAAACTGAATCTGAAGGACAGTGAGCTCACTTCTCAAAAGGTGAGCTTCCATGAAGTAAATAAGGCAGTAATATATACTGAATATTAAATAGCTCTAGATTTCTAGATTGTGTACATGTTCAGAGTTTTGGGTGAAAGAGTTAGGTTTTGCTCATCTTTTTATTTTTTTATTTTATTTATTTTTGTATGTGTATGAATGTACTGTCTGCATGCAGGTTTGTGCACCTGTGCCGTGCAATGCCGCAGAGGTCAGAAGACGGTGTCGGATTCTCCTGGAACTGGAGTTTTCCTGGAATTGGAGTTACAGACGGTTCTCAGCTGCCATGTGGGTGCTGGGGATCAAACCCAGGTCCTCTGCAAGAGCAGGCGGTGCTCTTAACCGCTAGGCTATCTCTCCAGCCCCTCGTCTTCTTTTTTAAGCCAGGAAGACTTTTTCCAGTTTTGATGGAACTTTCCCAATATCTCTTACACACTTCCTATTGAAACTATAAACAATGTTATGTCAATATTAGGCTGATTTAAGATTTTCATATTTTCACATGCATAAGATTTTCATATTTTCATTACCATGTAGGGGCTAAATCAGACAGAGAAACTGAAATTAAAAGGCACTCACCTAGTAAGCAGAAAATCTACAAGTGTTCAATGTCCACATAGCATCCTGAGGAAACTATTCTCATTTCATTTATGTATGCATATGAATGTATGCTAGTTATCTTTTATAGGCTAGTTTTCTTTTATTTCACATAAAATACAAAGAGAAATGTTTATAAAATTTGAGTGTTTTCAATTTTTTAGAAGTCTGAATATTTAGTACAGCTTCATACACAAATAATTCCATTCTTCAGGCTATGGAGTCTTCTGTGAGTCAAATATTCATCCTGTCTCTTTCCTTGTCTCTAAATGGAGTACTCTATCTGAGATGGGTAGTTTTCCACTAAAACATGATATTGACCATGAGAATCTGGAGTCTGTGTGTTATTTCATGTCCAAAACCCTTAAATAATACATGATGTCTAACAGTCATTCTCCTGTTGTAAATCTGTGAATTCTCAGTGGGTACTGCAATAGATCAGATCATTTTGAAAAGCAGTAAAATGGAAGAAGTGCCCCCTACCTTCCTTTAATGTTTCCATAGCAATAAGCTTAACACGCAATATATAAAAGATTCCTGTGAAAATTCTAGAACCCAACTTCCCATAGGCAAATCCTAACATTATCACCTAGGAGTTTTGTTACCTGTAGATCTGCTTGGTAGAGAGCCCTCTGGAACTATGGTAGAAACTGTATTTTTAAAGCTTCAATCTTCTGATCTCTAAAATGGGGATGATGGTTTCCTTTGACCAGGGTTGTGAGGATAGCATGAATTATGAGATGTAAAGTATGTGGAATAATGCCTGATACATACTTAGTATTATGTAGCATGCTGCTTCTACTAAACTTCAGTTCACAAAGGGATCCTGTAGAGATTTGCAGGCTCAACAGTAATCCATGTCTGTACACTATCACATAGGGGCTGAACCAGAGAAGCTGAAATAAAAAGGCACTCACCTAAGAGTGAAAATGTAAGCAAAAAAATCTACAAGTGTTCAATGTCCACATAGCATCCTGAGGAAATTGTGTTATGTAGGCCTGTGCCTCTGGATGTGTTATCCCCGACATCATATTATAACAATTTCATCAATCCCAGGATGCATATCCGTGCCTATTAAAACCCTCACATCATGTGGCCATAAGGATATAAGTTCTTACTATCTGGCTGTCAGTGAAGAACGAGAAAAAGAAACACAGCTGTGTTTTCGAAGTTGAGATATCTGGAAGGATGACGAAGTGCACTCGAGAGACAGATGAAATGGGCAGGGGGCAGGTGAGGGCTGTGGACTGTGCAGCAGAAAGATTTGAAATGATTGATTAGTACAGAGAAAAACAGCAATAGCATTTCAAAAACACTCAATAAAGAGAAAACGGAGTATAGAAGGACCAAGACGCAGGAGACCATGACGCCACAAAGGAGAGAGTGTGGGCACCGTTGGGCTCAGGACTCACACAAGGACAAATGTGTTCCAGGTACCATTGAGCTCAAACAACACTGCATGCAGGGAAGGGTTTTGCCCATTACATATGAAAATGATTCTTTATGGGAAAAGAATAGAGTGTTAGAGATTTGTGGTGAGACAGAAAGATGAAAGGAAAGAGGGGAAAGTAAGATACTCATGCAAGCACAACGTACTCCATTCTGGTCATTTTGTACGATTACATAAGGCCAAATCGCCAGAGGCACTGTGTGTGTGGGCTGTATTCAAAGAGCCCTGTTCTCCTTTGCTTGAGAAATTCCTTTCTCATTCTTTATTATCAACAGTTATCTTTTTGTTCTGATCTAATCACAGACTTTAAGAAAGCTAAACAAATTATTTGAATGAAATAGAATTTGACCCCTGGAAACTTAAAGGAATTAAACAATTCTTATGTTCTTTCTTTCACCCTAACTAACAAAAGTATAAGAGAATTTCCTGATATTTTTGTTTAACGTTGCTTCAATGATTGGAATACTTCAGCTGAAAACTTTTTTTTTTTTTTCATATTGGTCACCTGGTTAACTGTCTCAATTCATATCTCCTTAGAAAAGGCTATTGACGTTTCCTCCATCCCACTATTTGGCCTTAGCCAGTCAGGATTCGCACAGAAAGTGGCGTAGTTCTCATAGTGGCCTCAAGGTGGCAGGCGCGGACTTACACTGAGCTCCAGGCTTCTATCCAAGCCTCATACAGCTTTGATTCAATCTCCTAATATTGAATTAATCAATGAATCTTTTTAAATGCATTTCTTGCTCCAAGGGTTAATACTAGACTTTGTGGACAGTTACATCTAGTTCTCAAGTGTATCTTAATTTACCGCATGCGTTAGCAAAAAAAAAAATCCTTGGAGTTTTTAATGATTGTTCCCCTTTACCCTCGGGTTATTTTTAGGGGGAGGAGCGGGGTTTGTGAGAATAATCAAGAATTTTTAAATAAGTACACTAATACAATTAGGCAGTATACAAGAAGCTGTAATTCAGTATCATGGAAGAAACGTAATTCATAAAGGAACCCAAAGTATTAGAAAAATTGGTAATATCTGCCAAATTATTTAAATCCTACAAAAATTACCTCAGAAATCCAAAGCTGTGTCCAAACTTCAATCTCCTTCGCTTCCAAAAATATTTTTGTTCCAATTTAATTTGTTTACAATAATAAAATTGTTATAAATATATAATGTATATATCAGTGTCAACTTTGCCAACTGAGTAATGTCAAGAAATAAATTTCCACTATATTACAAAATTTAATAGAAGTCTATTTTAAAACAAATTAAATTTGAAAGGTCAATTGACACTGGAGAAATATTCCTTTCCCCAAATTTTACATTTTTAATCTGATTTTTTTTTCCTTTCTGTCATCCTGATACTAAATTGAAACAGAATTAGAGCAATTGAAAATCCTGTATAATGAAGGCTTTTTTATTTACTTATTCATGTTTTTAGTTTCCACACCATCTAACACTAGAAATTATTTAAAGTTATGAAGATTTTCTTGTTTAAATTAATAAATATAAAATTAACTAATTTAAAATTTAATTTTCAAAATGAGAGAAACCAAATATGCTAAAATGCAAGATAGTATTCAAGATTGGAATAGAAAAAAGTGTATTAACAGAAAAGTTGATAAAATCTGAATGAACTCTCTAGTTTAGTTAATATATGGTTATTAATTTGTTGACTTTTGACACATGAACCCTGGTTAGGGAACATGTTAATATGAGTGGAAGGAGATGTGAGTCAGTTACATAATAACTCTGTACTTTCATAACAATAAAATGTGAGAAAGGAGGAAAAAATAGAAGAAATGTATAAGGAAGCAAAGATATCCTGCTTCAGACAGAAATTCACTTCCCAAATAAATGACTCAGCCCTGATGTAAGCCAAGCCAACCTTGTTGATGATCCAGCTGTCACCAGTGGCTACCACCAAAAGCCCAGGTAACAGACCTCCGCAGAAAGCATGCAATGGCCCCCTGAGAAAGCAGGCTGGCAAACGCGCTCCCGGAAATGCACATTTCCACTTTCCTTTTACTAGTCAAAAACAATGCTGCGGCGTCCTTCAGTCAGTTTCAAAAACTGAACAAAGAGACTTCTTTTCTTAATCACAGCACAGTCTTTGTAAAGAAACATATTCAGGTGCCAGGAGACTAGAGATACCGTAGACACAAAATTCATGACTTTTAAAATAGAGTTATTGTAGAATTTCATAGTAAATAACACACGTATTTCACTAAAACCTCAGTTAATGAAGTAGAAAATGTTCAGACAAAAGTGAACTGATCAGAAGATAGAGAGTGCTAAAAGTCTGGGAATATGTAAGTTTATAAAGGTGAGGCTAGAAAGCAGGAGGGCAGGGCCTAAATGGTCAGTGACATGAATTAGCAGATCCACTACTCAAGTTCTATAACCCTAAATATTATCTGAAGCCTGTACAAAGTGGAGTCAGGCCATATAAGAGTGTTAGGTCTTTCCACTGGGTAGCTAATGAATTCATGGGTGTTAATTCAAACCTTGTTTAAGGAAAAGAGTTTTGCTTAAAATACCCTAAAGGACCTGTCCCTGCCGTGGGAACTGATCCCCTGTACCCACCATTTGCTGCAGGAGCAATCACGCCCTGTCGGCTGTTCTAGGAGTTTTCTTCCTTTGGCAGACATGGATCCAAGTCAGGAGAAGTGAGACAGTCTCCCAGGGGACCCTGGGCTACAGCATAGAGAGCCTGGGACTTGTTAGGGTCATGTTTTGCCATGCCGTGAGGAAAGCCAGTTTATAAGCAGTGTTAAAAATAAACTTAAGTGGGGAGGAGAAAGGAGGAAAGCCACAGAGTCTTGCCAAGTGTTCAAATCCCTGAATCTCTATAAGGAATTTCCTTGAGTCTCATAAGCATCCTGATCTCTGCTTTCCCGCTAAGCCCAGCATCTTTAAATGAAATTCCTTGCTGAAGTTCATTTGATTTGGTTATTGTTTGTTTCACCTAACATCATGCCAACTCCAGAAAGCAGGCATTCTCTCTTTCTTTTCCACCCCCCCTTTTGCCTTTCCTTCTTTTCTTTGGCTGTACACCAAATGTTTCTATGCTTCCCAAATTTCCCATGCTGAATCTTAACTGCCAATATGACAGTACTAGAACATGAAGTCCTCATGAATCAGATTAGTGCCCTCATAAAACAGGCTCCAGGGATTCCATCCTTCCATCATGTGAGGACCCAATAGGAAAATAAATGTGTGTCTGAGAGCCAAGAACTGAGAGAGTCCTTACCAGACATTGAATCTGCCTGTGCCTTGATGGACTTACACTCCAGAAGTGTGAGGAGTCAGATTTATTAGATTTATTGCTCGTAAGCTATCTAATGTATAGTATTTTTTTTTTTTTGGTCTTTTTGAAATAGGGTTTCCCTAAACCCCCAGCTGGCCCGGAACTCACTCTGTAGACCAGGCTGGCCTTGAACTCACAGAGATCTGTCTGCCTCTGCCTCCCGAGTGCTAGGATTAAAGGCGTTCGCCACCATGCCCAGCTTAAAGACGGTCCTTAGCCACCATGTTGGTGCTGGGAACTGAACCCGGGTCCTCTGCAAGAGCAGTCAGCCAGCCCTTGTACAATATTTCTTTACAGCAGCTCAAGTTCATCGTCTATCTTAAATCTTCAGTCCCTGCATGTGCTATGATTTAGGTATGAAGTGTCCCCCAAAAGGCTCATTTATTGATGGCTTGATCTATGACTGGTGGTGAGATTGAGATAGTTGTATTATAAAGGCACTAACATCATCCATGGAGCAGTGCACATTAATTCATAGCTGAAGAGGCTAGTAAGATTTGGAGCCTGCTTTAACTGAGGGTGTGTCATTGAACGATTATCTTGCCCCGAGACGCTTCCTCTGCTTCCTGGCTATCATGAAGCGAGTGGGTTCTGCTCACTTCATGATAGCCAGGAAGCCCTTGGCTATGCTTCTGTCTTTCCATAAGCCTCAGAATAATGGAGCCAGCTAACCATTAACTAAACTTTGAATAACAAGCCCAAACCAACTTTTCTTCCTTTAGTATATTTCTCTCTGTTTTGGTCTCGTGTCCCCATGGGTGAGTGGTGAAACTGACTAGGACATCATGTAACCAATGCGCTTACTGGCTAGGACATCATGTAACCAATGCGCTTACTGGCTAGGACATCATGTAACCAATGCGCTTACTGGCTAGGACATCATGTAACCAATGCGCTTACTGGCTAGGACATCATGTAACCAATGCGCTTAGCAATGAAAAGACTGGCAACCTCGCTGGTCCATAAGCAGCTTCATCCCGCTGCAGTGCAGCTTCACAGCCACCAGGTGGGAGTCGGCTGGTTACCGGATGACACTAACAGAACAAAGAATAAGGAATTTTAGTGGTAAACCAAGTCTGAAGTAGCCCTCAGTCTGAAAAGGTTTCTCTTCCTGCTTTGGAAGGTCTTTATAAATTGACTCCATGACATCGTGTTACCAAGGGAGAAGGCATCACGCACTGTGTAAATTGAAAGAGAACCAAGGAATGGAGAAATGGCTCAGTGGGCAGAGCACTTGCCTCACAAGTATGAGGACCTGAGTTCAATCCACAACACCCATGTAAAAGGCAGATCCAGCTACCTGTGTCTGTGATGTCATGTCTGGGATCGCAGAGCCGGCTGGATCACTGAAGCTTACTAGCTAAGCAGCTGTATTAGTTACTTTTCTGTTTCTGTGATAAAACACTAAGAACTTGTGGAAGAAAGAACTTATTTACACTTACGATTCCAGAGGGTTAGAGTCCATAACGGCAGGGAAGGCCTATAGTAGAGATAGGCAGAGCAGAGAGTTAGGGGATCTTGTCTTTAAGCAGGCACGGGAAGCAGAAGACTGGAAAATCCAGCAAGGGCCAGTGACGCATTCTCCAGCAGGGCTGCACCTACTAAAGCACCCCACCAGTGCCACCAACTAGGAACAAAATGTCAAAATACTTGGACCCTTGGGGGACATTTTCATTCAAACCACTATGTCAGCCTAGCCAAATTGGTAAGCTCGGGGTTCAGTGAGAGAGGCTGGCTTAGAAAATGAGGTTATATCTTAAAGTACTTTTAATCTGAATATCCCTGACAACTAAGGATATTGAATATATTTTAAAGAGTTTTCTAATTATTTGTATTTCATATGAGAACTTTCAGTTAAGTTCCACAGCCCACTTTTAATTAAATTGTTTATTTGTGGGGGGCAATTGTTTTTTTGTTTGGTTTGGTTTGGTTTTTGCTTTTGAGACAGGGTCTCCCTGTAGTCCCAACTAAACTCACTATGTAGACCAGGTTGGCCTCAGTCTCACAGATTTCAGCCTGATGCTGCCTCCTGAGTGCTGGGATTAAAGCTATGCACAAATATGCCTGGATGTTTGTTTTCCTGATACTCAGTATTGTGTTTGTGTATTCTAGCTCCTAATCCTTTTCCAGATGTATAGTTGGCAAAGATTTTCTTCCATTCTGTGGGCTGCTTCTTCACTCAGTTGATAGTTTCCTTCGTTGTGCAGGAGCTTTTTTATTTTCCTGAAGTTCCATTTGTCAACTTCAACATTGTTTCCTGATCTATTTCATTCCTCCTCAGAAAGTCCTTACTGATGCCTATAGGTTTTAATGCTCTATTTTTATTATTTCATGTTTTATTAATTCTTTAGGAGTTTCATACAATGTATTTTGATCAAATCTCCCCCTCTCCCAACTCCTCCCAGATCTAGTCCCACCTCCCTTCTTACCTTCAAATTCTTTATCTGCCGCATCAAGTAAAATTTGTGTTACCCATATAAACTCACACCAGCTACAGAAGCATGCATAAGACTTGCTTAAGAGCAAGTTGGACAAAACCCAGCGTGGAGGGAGAGGTGGACATGAAGTCCCAAGCCTAACCTGAGGAGATAGTGATTATATCTTGATGGTGTCCTGGTCAAGAAGAAAGTCCTTACCTATGCCTTGAAATCCGTGTGTCTTCCCTGCTCTTTCCTCTAGTAGTTTCAGGATATTTGGTCCTGTGTTGAGGTCCTTGATCCATTTAGAGTTGAGTTTTGTGCAGGATGAGAGGTGATGATCTAATTTCAATCTTCAGCATGTTGAGATCCAAATTCAAGTTTCCCAGCGCAACTTACTGAAAATGATGTCTTTCATCCAGTGTATTTGTCATTGTCTTGTGAAAGGTCAGGTAGTGATAGCTGCATCGGGTTACGTTTGGGTCTTCTGTTCTAGTCCATTGATCTATGTGTCTGTTTTTGTTACTGTTTTTTTTATAGCTCTCAAGTATAATTTGAAGTCAGGTATGGTGATACCTCTGCCAGTGTTCTGTTTGTTTAGAATTCTTTACCTGTCTTTTGTGCCTCTACATAAACTTTAAGATTGAGAGTCTAATTTCTGTATCTAGGAAGACAGGCCCCGGTACTTTGGTTAGAATTGCATTGATTCTGTACATTGCTTTTTGTAGGATGGCCATTTTCACAGATTAGCAGAGAGATCTTTCCATCCTCTCATGTCTTTCTCAATTTTTCTTTAAGATTTCATCTCACATCACTAAGAATAGCTAAAATAAGTACAAATAGCAATGAATGCTAATGTGGATATGGGACAAGGTGAATCTATATATACTGTTCATGAGAGTGAACAATAGCCATTCTGGACATCACTCTGGAGGTTTCTCCAAAAATCTAGAAATTGATCTAGCTTATAACCCAGCTATAACACTTCTGGGCATCTACTGAGATATTTACACATCCATGGTCTTTACTGCTTTATTCACAATAGCTAAAAAATAGAATCAACCTAGCTGTCCAACAACTGGTGAATGGATGATAAAAATGTGGTACACATACACAGTGGAATATTACTCAGCTATAAAAAAAAAATGAAATCATGAAATTTGCCAGTGAATGGATGGACCTCTTATCCCAAAAGACACATGTTCTCTCTTTTATGTTATGATAGCTAAAATTAGCTGTCAATGTGACATACCTGGAAAGAGGGAACCTCAACTGAGGAATTTCCTCTATCAGATTGCCCTATGAGCATGCCCTCATGTCATTTTCTTGCTTGTTGATGTGAAAATGCCTAGGTCCATGTGGGTAGTGCTACCACTGGGCAGATGGCTCTGGGTTGCATAAGAAAGATAGCTGGGTGCATAAGCCAGCCAGGGGAAGAAAGCTAGCAATCAGTGCTCCTCTGTGGTTTTTGCTTCAAGCTCCTGCTTTGAGCTGCCTGGGCTTCCCTTGATAAAGGAACATAACCTATCCAAATAAACCTGTTCCTCCCTCAAGAAGCTATTTATCAGGGTTTTGTCACAGCAACAGGAAGCCAAACTAAAGCACGGGGGGTCCTTGTCTCAGTTTCTATGTTTATTTTTTTTAATTTTTTAAATTAATTTTATTTATTTCTGTATGTGTATCAATGTTCTGTCTCATGCAGGTTTGTGCACCCGTGTCGTGCAATGCCGCGGAGGTCAGAAGAGGGTGTCAGATTCCCCTGGAACTGGAGTTCTCCTGGAACTGGAGTTTCAGACGGTTCTAGGCCGCCATGTGGGTGCTGGGGATCGAACCCGGGTCCTATGTAAGAGCAGTCGGTGCTCTTAACCACTAGGCCATCTCTCCAGCCCCAGTTTGTATGTTTAACCTGGAGTACATGTATCAGCAGGAAACTAGAATTGGGCCATGAGGTAGGATGCACTAATGGGGTGGATGGTAGAATAAATGTAAAATAAAAGTATGAAGGGGGATACTGTGATAGAAATGTCCAAGAAGGTAGTGGAGAGGTGAGAAAATAAGGAGGTGGGGGAAGAGGTTACCAAAAGAAAATGTGAAATTTATAGCCATAGATTTGTGCAGCTCTCAGCCTCAGTAAGAGAAGCTTTTTATCACAGTGGGACTGTGTGCTGAGAACAAGCAGTCGAGACTGTTCAGCCATAGACAAGATCTATCAACCTGCCCTACCCAAAGCTCAGGGGACACGGTGAAAGACGAAGGGAAGAACAGAAGAGTTAGAGGGTGAGGAGGAGTGCTGTGAGGCGCTGTCTTTAGACATGACATGGCCACTGAATTCAGGATCTCACAGCCCTGTAGTTACTTGCACAAGATGCAGCCTGTTACAAATTCCAACATGAATGAATTGAGGCCCCATCCCTAGCTGAGGAGCTGTTGGCAGATGGTGGATGCTGAGAAAGAGAGAGTCACTTTTCTTTCGAGGCTTACACTCAGGCCGCAGTGTATGACCTCACATCCGTGCCCCATGCACATGTGGGTATTACTAAGTGGACTCGACGGATTAAAATAATAATAATATTTTAAGAAACAGGATGAAGTTGGGAGTGAAATGTTTTGGGTGATACCGAAGAAAACTGTAGGAAAAATGGAAAGGGGACGCTATCAAGATACACTGTATAACATGAAACTTTTTTTTTTTTTTGGTCTTTTTGAGACAAGGTCTCCCTTTAGTCCCAGCTGGCCTGGAGCTCACTATGTAGACTGTTAGGTTATTGCACACTACCACAGACAAAGAGACCACAAGGTTTAAGCACACCCACACCGGAACAGAGTTTACTTCAGGGTAGCCACGGCTAAGCTCAAACAAAACATAGAGGCAGTGCTGAACGGCGTCTGGCCGGGGAATTTAAAGGAGGAGGTAGGGTAAGAACTGGGGTAGGAGGTAGGGGTGGGCAGTTTAGCAGAAGTCTCCAGCTTTTCAAAGGGGCAGAAGATTTCTGAATATGCTGTGATGGTCCATCCATAACGATGCCTCTGCATTTCAGCTGGACTCCCCAGGTTTTTGGAATTCATACCCTGACATAGATCAGGCTGGCCTTGATCTCACAGAGATCCACCTGCCTCTGCCTCCAGAGTACTGGTATTAAAGGTGTGCACCACCAGGCCTGGCATAACATGAAAGTTTCAAAGAAAAATTTAAAAAGTATTATGAAAAAGTAAAAGAAAAGATAGAGAGTGATTGAGACAAACAATGGACATTGACCTCAGACCCACATACACACAGATGTCACAGAGGAATTTTCCCCTTGGGGCAGGAAGCACCCACAGCCTAGCAACCACATGAGCAGCATCCTCCAACCTACCCAGCCTCTGGGTTTCAGGTTTCCCCCAGTAGTTAAGGCAATGCAAGTAGAGAGTTCTCCAATCACAGTTAAAGCTAGAGAATTTTAATGGGCTTGCTGACAAAATAATGGCAAACAAACACACACTTAAGCCAAGCAGGCAGCCCAAGCTGCGTCTCCTTGTTCAACATGGCCACCTGGAATTCCCAAGCAACCCCCTTGCCCTTTGCCCCTCATGCTGGTCAAAAATGGCAAGAGAGAGAGTCCAGCTTCATGTGGCCGGCCTTTTATACATCTCTGCTCCTCTCAAATTCCCAGGGTTCCATAGTTCTCTGTACTTTCTTTGAGAATGCCAGCATTGGGAGAATACTTGTTGCACTGCAAGCTTGGCTCCTCCCACTCAGCTGCTCAAGGTGATGAGCTCATTACAAGGAACTAATCCATCCCCCACACACATCTTGCACATACACACACACACATACAAATAGAATGTATAATAAAGAGCCAAATATTAAGTTTCATTAACTGTCTATATCATATCTTGATAAATGGGATCAGAAATATCCAATTTTATACTAAAGTTGTTGAAAACCCAAAGAGAAATAGAAGCAGTTTGTATGTCACCTCTGGCTCCAAAAAGAACAGAGTGACAGGATCTGTGTAAGAATATGGATATTTGTAGGTTGCTGAAGATATAAAAATAATCTTGTTTGGGCCCAATATACTCCTTAAGTATCATGGAGCATGGGGCAGGTGAGACTTAGAATGAAAACAGATGCAAGCACTTCACCAGTTCTATCGGTCATTAAGAATGGCATTGCCTTGTGCTGACACATCACACCACCTTGCAAATGGGGCTGCTTGGATTAGACACTTCCAGTTTATCATTATAGCTAGGCCTACTACTGTGCTTTGTATATCTGTAAATGTGGAAGCACTTGGGGGTAGAGAGCATCTCATTGAAAAGACAAGTGGCAATGAAAGTGAAGGAAGTAGAAGGTGGAGGTAGGTAAATCAGGGAAAGTGGGATATTCATAAAAAGATATTCATTTCATTTAAAATGGATTTTTCTTACTAAGATATTTGAAGTATTTAAAGTATGTCAAAGTCAAAATATTCCCATGAAATAGACACCATGATCTATAAAGCTAGCCAGATGATCTACTTTATCCTCGCCATACAGTCACATGTATTGTAAAATAAATAAATGAATATGAAATTCTATAATGTGACTTGTATAGATATGTATTCTTTCATACTTATTCTATTGTGATATAATGCAGACTTGAAGCCTTTTCTTTCAGCAAAACCTCTCCCTTCAATAAGAAGAGGATGGATTAAAGTTATATGGGAATAACAACGACTTCCTTGAGAAGTTACCATAGACTAGACATTGTTTCTGATTTTTGTTTTGTTTTGTTTGGGAGACAGGTTCACACTGTAACCCTGACTTAGGTAGACCTTTCTTCTACCTCCCCAGTAGTGAGATTATAGCTAGGTTCCAACACACCAAACTCTCTAGGCACACTAAGCACTTCATTTGCCTATGATCCTCGTCATATCCCTATGGATCAAGTACCCTGCGCTGTACCTATCAGCATCTTTCTACAGATATTAGTAAACTGAAGTATAAAAAATGTTAGCTTGCCCCAAAACTCATGTCTAGGAAGCTGAAGTGTTGGAATTTGAATTCAGAAATTCTGCCTTGAGAGCTCTACTCACAGTCTTTATATAACAGTTTCTATGAAGCATATTAGTATTTTATAAGGTAATGCTGGATGCTTGTAGGATTCAGGTTGGTTCTGAAAACCACAGTGAAAACAGTCCTCATGTAGGAAATGATAGGACAAAATGCAGTGCATTTTCATCTACTTGGAAAAAAGATAAATGACCAAATACATCTTGAAAGCCAATTCCATTCTACTCAGTTTGGGTTATTTGGTGGAAATGGTAGGAAATACAAAGAGAAACATCTGATTCTTATTTTGTCCACATAATATTCAAAACTATTATCAAGACCCACCAGGGTAAGCCCTCTTGGATCATTAGAAACTGCCTCACTCACTCATGTGACAGTTAATCAGGCTATATAGGTCTCTAAAAGAACCAGATGTCCTTTTTAATATTGCTAGCTAACTTTTAAAACTAATAATAATTTGGAGGTAACAGTCTATTTTTTAAGATTGCCATTCAGAATTGGAAGTTCCATGAAAGTTACTAATAGGGGATTTAAACCGTAGACTTTATATGGAAGCCTAGTACATAGACGATATTGGAAGTATGAGAATCTCACTAAAGGCGGTGTTTTTAGAGCCTCCTCCCCAGCACACAATCTCATTTTTCTCTCTCCTTCCCGAAAGAGTGTCTATAATGGTCTCTTTGAAACCCCTGGACCATGAGACCATAGTTCGGTTTGACAACCAATGGAGAATCCTTCCAAACTTTGGCAGTGATATGCAATTGTTTTCTGGAGGCCTGGACAGAAAGTACATTTGGATTCTGCCAAAGCTATCTAGTGAATTCCGCTTCCCAAAGACGTTGATGGGAATGGAATTGATGGAGAAAGTGATAACTTTCCTAGAACTCCCAACTAAACCAGACACAAGTGAATTTGATTTAGAGTTTTAGGAGCAATTTAAAACCACTCTGAGGTAAGAATGAATCAAATTGAGAGTTCTGAGAATATTATAATGCATATAGGGCTGGAGTAAATTGAAGAATGTATTTCTACAGTGAGAGCAGAATAGTTCAGTGATAATAGTGTATAGTTTAGAGATAAAAATAGTTCCAAGTAATTATAACGATGAAGTAAACAATTTCTAAAGTAAGTAAAATGTGGCTGTCTAAAAGAAGTTTTAGGGAAAACCCTAGATTTCTAAAAGATTTGCCACCAGCAGAGATTTTCTTTTAAACCTGGGAGTATATTGAAAAGAATAAAGCACATTTGATGATGCTAGAATGATTAAGCAATGCCTCAGAAATGAAAGCTTCTAACAAGTGAGGGTGTGATAGGCACTAGTGGACAGAAAACAGAGCAATGAGTGGGTTGTGGTTGTGGTTGTAGCTGTTGCTGATAGTGATATCCCACTTTAAAAGCTTCACAGTATCTGTGTTACATTTCTTCTTGATGCAGATGTTTGCTCTGGGTAACATACTTGTTAGATTACATTTCTGTTAATTTAATATTTCTTCTATCACTGTCATTCATTAAGTCACTTTGGTAGGTCTACATCAGCACCTTTTCAATGAAATAGAATATGATATTAAATTCATATCATACAGTGTGAATATTTGGATTTTTAGCCTTAAAAGAAAATTTGCTTATACACACAATCTATGTATGTGCATTTACCTACATCATTATGTATGTGACGGTGTATTGGGTTTGTATGGATTATGTATTGTATACTGTGTATATGAAACTTTTTACTCTCTGCTTAGTCCTAGTCATGATAATTTTGAAAGTTTCTCCTTAAGATGATTTTCTAGTAATGGTGATAGTAGGAATATTCTCAGAATAGAGAAAATATGAAATGGCACAAATTTTTTGTTTTGTTTGGGAGTTTTTATTGTTTGGTATTTTGAGACAGACTCTCCCTGTGTAGCACTGTCTGGCCTGGAACTTGTTATGTAGACCAGGCTAGCCTCACACAGAGAACCACCTGCCTCTGTCTCCCCAGTACTGAAATTAAAGTCATGTGCCACTATATGGTTATACCAGTGGGTACACTGGTATAACCACTTCAGAAGACATTTTAGCAATAGGCACTGAAATTCTCAAAACTTTTCCAATCTTAATGAAAATGTACATATACACAATGAAATTTTACTCAGCTGTAAAATAAAACATGAAATTTGTTGGAAAATGAATTTAGAAATTCTTTTACTAGGCAAGGCGATCCAAACCCTGACAACCGCATGTTCTCTCTCATGTGCAAATATGTGTATATGTATCTTTATAAATGAGAGTAAATCCAGGCAGATCCTCAAAATTTTCAAAAGAGACCAAGAGAGAGTAAAAAGTGATGCTCAGAAGACCAAAAGGACACATACATGATGATGGCAGAAAAGGGACCGGAGCACAAAAAGGATACAAGCAGGAAAGGGGTAGGATCACTTATGCACTGAAAATGCTAATGATAGTTAATACCTTGTATGCTAAATAAACCTCAGAATAAAACAGATCTTCAGATATGGTAATCTTATAATTCTACAACTCAGAGTTTATCCTAAAGAAGTATTTGTTCAAGTTCTTCAGTGCAAGATTCTTCTGGTGTCATGAATAATAATAATAAAAAAGAAAGATCAAATGATGGTATCATGTTTGCAACAAATTTTATGGCAGGTAGTCAAACAAAGCTTGCTAGTTATTGTTTATCAATAAGGAAAAATTGTAAATTAAGGTTATAGAATAATCCAGATGATGTCATCTATTTTTTTCTGTTTTTAAAATTTGTGTCCAAAAAACAGAGAAAGATGCAGAAAAGTTCCGGCAGAATGCATGATCTGGGATGGGTAGGGGTGGGGTGGGGGGAAGGGAAAGGGATATATGCCTGAACTGAATTGGAAAATGATGTATGAAATACACAAAGCATCAATAAAAAAAAATTTGTGTCCATACAAGATATGCCCACTCATACAATAACACTGACTTTTATGGTGGTAGCCAACCACTTTCTGATTTGATGATACAGCCCATACCTGACATTGCTATCAAGCCCTGGAGCCTGGGACAAGACAGGTCACAGGCCATAAAGGAGAAGCAATCATTTTCTACTGAATGGACTGTGCTGAACAGCTTTAGTGTCAACTTGACACACCTGGGATGAGGGAGCCTCGATTAGGGAATTGGCTCCATTGGACTGGCCTGTGGCCACATCTGTGGAGTATTTTCTTGATCGTTGAGTGGCGAGGGAGGCCCAGCCCATTGTGGGTGGTGCCACCCCTGGGCAGGTTGTTCTGTACTATATAAGAAAGCAGGTTGAGCATGGGCTGGGGAGCAAGCTAGTAAGCAGCACTCCTCCATGGCCTGTGCCTCAGCTCCTGCCTCCAAGTTCCTGGTCTGTATTCCTGTGGTGGGTTCCCTCAGTGATGAACTGTCACCTGGGAGATGTGAGTCGAATAAACCCTTTCTTCCCCAAGTTGGTTTTGGTCAGAGTGTTTTGCCACAGCAACTGAAAAGCAACTAGAACATGGACGTAGTGTTAAACCAACTCCTAATGACTTATTGTTATTCTTATACATTAGTGCATGTCAACTCTTGCCAGAGAAGCTTCCTCATGGAGAAGATGGTGGTTATCACAGACATCTGCAACTGGTCAATGTGCAGAAAATAAAAGACTGAAAAGTGGTTAGTCTTTGTCCATAGGACCATTATTTCAACCTCTGCCTCCTGAGGCTCAGGGATCTCTGTTGAAGAGTTGGTCAACAGATTTTTAAGAACCAGAGGTGGTGGATGACCATGAAGATGTAGAATATTACATTCAGCTGGGCAGTTACTAATATAAACTCACAGCAATATAGAGGGTGTGCATAATACCTATGTAAACTCAACCCAGACAAAATCTCAGCATAGAGGCAGTCAAGGAGCCTCAACTCTAGGTGAGGAAGTATTGACAACTTACACAAATTTGACTCTATAGGCCTTAAATACACATATAATTGACTAAGTGAAATTGGGTGTGTGGTTTTAAGTAGTGCACATAGGAGAGAGGTTCTGAAAGTATTCAATATATGTTGTATGGAATTCTCAAAAATTCAGTAAAAATATTTTTTTAATTGTCCATTTAAACTGTCCTCACAAGAACTGGGATTATAACTTTGTACCACAACATCTGGCATTTCTCTGTAAGTCTGGGGATCAAACTCAGGTCCTTGTGTTTGTAACTCAAGTTCTTTATAACTGAGATGTCCCCCAGTCCTACTGCTTAGTCTTTTGAACATAGGACCATGCATACTTGGTCCCTTGATCAAATCTTTTTCTGTAGGATCAGTTAGTAAATATCTTGGGCTTTGTGAATTAAATGTTCTCCATGGTAACAGCAACTACAGATAATGCATAAACCAGAGAGTGATGTTCCAATGAATTTTGCCAACAGATCAGGTTGCCCACTCCTAACTTGGACAATGTAAATGTCATAATATAAAACATTTTTTCTGTAACTGGACTAAATGGCACCATAATCCATTTTCGGGAAATCATGGAAAATTGGCCAATTTGGAGTAATTCTCAGTCCCTCCCAACTACTCAGTTTAGGATCTTAGAGGAATCCTATTACAGTTCAAAATTCCTTCCATGTTTTGACTGTCTTATTCACTCAGTTCCTTGGTGACTCTATGGTCCTACTACTAGGGAGATATAATTGCTAGCTGCTAAGTTTTTGTCTATTTTTCTAGAGACAAGTGATTCATGCTTCTCTGAATAGAACTTTGACTTTAGGATAACAGGTTCTTCTTTCTTCCTCATCCCTGCCTTTTCATATCTATTGAAATGCCAACCAAGTGCCCTAATGATAACTGAAATAAGCAATCACCTCAACCCAGTCTTGATCATCTGGTGTCATTTATGGGAAAATTTCCCCTCACAAATCCTCCATTTCACACAGCACCAGGGAGACACCTGAGAACTTCCAGTTGCACGAAGAAGCTCAGATGGGGGATGAGGGAAGATACCTCAAACTTCCATTTTCAGCTACTACCTACACAGTAAGCCATGTGGTGTGGGAGCCTGCTCCTCTCCAAGGTTCCCAATAGGGAGTAGGTGTGAGTTCAGAGCCCCAAATCCAAAAGCTGTGGGGAGACTTGGAGCAGTGAATTGGTACACTGCTTTCTCAGCAACCCCCACCCAACTTGGAGGCCCATAGTTTTACAAATAAAGCTATGATTTTGAGGTCCTTTAATTTTTTAAATATTTTTTTTATTTTTATTTTACGTGTATGATTGTAATACCTGCATGTAGGTAGGTGCACCTGTATCATACAGTCCCCCCAAAGGTCAGAAGAGGGTGTCTGATCCCCTGGAACTGGAGTTATTGTCAGTTATTAGCTGCCATGTGGATACTGGGAATCAACCCAGGTCCTCTTTAAGAACAATCAGTGCTCTTAACCACTGAGCCATCTCTCAAGCCCTAAAACCCTTTAATTAAAAAAAATCTATTCATTACTTTTATTTTACGTGTGTGACTGTATTGCTTGCATGTATATAATGGAAGTGCACCCATGTTGTGCAACACCTGTAGAGAACAGAAGCGAGTGTCAGATCCCCTGAAACCTATGGTTGTTACCCACAATGTGGGTGCTGGGAATCAAACCCAATGTGTTTAACCACTGCCACATCTCTCCAGGCAGAGACCCTTTAACTTTAAACTGATCTTTGTCAACTCTCATTTGGTGGATGACTGGGGGCTTCCCTACCAAAGTACGACCTCCATGTTCCAGGTCAAGGGCCTCTGGGCTTCATCCCAAACCTCATCTCTAGCTGTAAACATCCTGGAAACTCATGGGAGAGAAGGGTAGGAGCATAACTCTTTGTCGAAAGATTAGAAAATAAACAGTTAAAATGCTTTCATGAAATTATTAGCTTTTAAAGCATTTTCAAGAGGCAAAAACATGGCAGAAACCCGTGGATTTAGTACATTGAGAAGTTCCTTCAGTAGAAGGGAAAACAGCAGACTAGTCCCAAGAGTTATGGAAATATGTTATATGTATGGAATATATATAATATATATATATATTCCATAAATATGACTTATGGAAATATGTTATAGTAAACTCAGAATACTTCATGTTTCATGGTAACTGGGCATATTCCAAATCCTCAGTTTCCTTTTTTGCTGCTATGCACAAATGTCTTGTTCTCACCTAAGGCCAATTACTCTTTGTTGTATAATAGCCCAACATATTTTCAGATCGACAGAGATTTTAGTACTAGATAGGTCTTCCCTCCTTTTACTGGTTCAATGGGATAATTCCCATCAATTTACATAGATGTTACAGTATTAACATATTTAAAAAATTCTTTGCATTTCCTTCAGTTATCAACACTTTATTCCACTCCCATTCACAGCAAAACTTCCTAAGATCTAGTTGGTACTCAACTGTCCCCATTTCGTTCCATTGCATTTTAGGGAAGGAAGTAGTTCCATTTGGATTCATTCTAAACAAGTAATCCTTCTGGCTCCACAATGGAAACCACACTGATGTCCTCAATGAACGAATTATCTGATCTCAATATCTCAACAACATTCTGCACAGCCGTTGGCTCTCTCCTCCCTGAGACTTTCTTCAGTGGTTAGCCATAAGAATGTAGTCATTGAATGTGCTTGCTTCAGAGGTCCGTCCTTAGAGGCATGTGCTGACTTCACTTCTTCAGCCTCTTCTAACTCTTCTTGTTCTCCCTTCTGAGCTTACTTTATGTCCTTGCTTTAAGATCTTTAAATATTTCTAATAAGCTAATGTGTGGATTTTTAGCTCTGTTCTGCTGAGATCCAGAAATCTGGCTGTACATCTGTACTCAACTATATAAAAAGTACTTCAACTTTACTTGCTCCAAATAGAATTAACAGCTACAGGAAGAAAGCAAATACAATATTTGGCTTTATTTAGTTTGTTGGTTTTCATGATAATATGCATTGGCAACTCTGAAGCTATTTTGTATATTTTCCAAGTTTTACCAAATGAGAATATTAGCAAATATTGCAAATAATGGTGTGCTGGATAGTTTTAGTGTGAACTTGACACACCTGGGTTGAGGGAGCCTTAACTGGGGAATTGGCTCCATTGGACTGGCCTGTGACCACATCTGTGGAGTATTGTCTTGATTGTTGAGTGATGTGGGAAGGCCCAGCCCACTGCAGGTGGCGCCACCCCTGGGCAAGTTGTTCTGCCCTTATAAGAAAATAGGCTGAATTATGCTAAGTGAAGTAACACAGTCCCAGAAAAACAAACAGTGAATGGTTTCCCTCATTTGTAGATGCTAAAACCAAATCCCCAGATGAAAGGCAAGCTGAACAACACTATTGTTATATTTCTGTTTATCTGAAAGCAACTATGTTGCTATAATGTAAATCTCTCAACAGGCTCTAGAATCCACCCACCACTTATTTTTAGACTTTATAATTACTGTATATGGGTGGAGAATATGTATCCATATTTTAGAGTGATATAAAATTAATGGAGGAAAATGTGAATTCCTAAACATAAAAAAGACTGAAATATGCAGGTCAGTTATGGCAGAATGCATGATCTGGGGTACAGTGAGGTGGGGAGAAGAGAAAAGGGACTATGCCTAAACTGAAATGAAAAATGATGTCTGAAATACACAAAACATCAATAAAAGCATAAAAAGCAATCATCAGGCTTTGTCAATGCAGTGAACATGGGGACTGCAGAGCAGCTCCAGGGGACATTTGGGTGCCACTGGGTGGAAGCAGTGTACGGGGCAGACACGATTAAAGGAGAAGATTTCAGAGGGGAACGCCACAAGTTCTAGGAGGAAGGAAGAGCTTAGGGTGTAGTATAGATAGAGGAGCCATCAACAGAGGCCTTTGAGGTTGAGGAAAATGTGGGGTAGAGAGACGTAGGACACATCGCAGGACTGATCTGGTGTTGAGTGCAATAGTGCAGTACATTGGTGGGGGTTGCAACAAGAACAGCCCAAAGAGAAAAAAAATTGCCCAGGATGGAGTGTTGGCTCAGTGGTTAAGAGCACTGGCTGCTCTTGCAGATGACCCAGGTTCAGTTACCAGCATCCACATGGCACAACCATCTGTAACTCCAGTTCCAGGGGACCTGATGCAGCTCTTTTGGCCTCTGTGAGCATTGCATGACACAGGAGCACTTACAGAGATGCAGACAATATACTCATATACATAAAATAAAAAATAAGAGTGTGGTGTGGTGGCACATGCCTTTAATCCTCGCACTTGGGAGGCAGAGGCCGGCAGATCTGTGAGTTCAAGGCCAGCCAGAGCTACAGGGGGACCCTGTCTCAAAAAGACCAAAAAATTAATTAATTAACTAATTAATTAATTAAATTTTTAAAGAGGAAAAAAAAGAAAACAGTCTGAGTATGGGTCAGAGGAGCAAGCCAGTAAGCATCATTTTTCCATGGCTTTTGCTTCAGCTCCTGCCTCCAGGTTCCTGCCCTGAGTTCCTACCTTGGGCTCCCTAAATGATGAAGTGTGACCTGGGAGATATTAAGATGAATAAACCCTTTCCTCCCCAACTTGGTATTGGTCAGAGTGTTTTGTCACAGCAATTTACAAGCAATCCAGAACAGATAAATGTAATTATGTATAATCAGGTATTGTCTAACATAAGGTTCCCTTCTATGTATTAAATATATACCTAAATTCAATACATATCCATATATATTTATATGAATAGAAAACACATGCTCCAAAGTTATATACAAATGTTAATAGTAGTTCTAGTAATAGCCCCAAAGTGGCAATAACCCATTTGGGTGGGTATTTACCCATGAATACATAAGCAAAATATTAGTATACATTGATAGTGATTATTCAGTGATAAGAATGAAATCTTAGTACATGCTACAGCATGGGTAGGCTGGAAAACATTATGTCAAGTGGGTGAAATCAGATACACAAGACCACATGTGACACAATTCCATTTAAATATCCAGAACATACAAGTCCATGAAACAGAAGCATATCACTGGATGAGAGGAGCAGGTACAGGAAGAGAGAAGTGGAGAGGGCTGGCCGATGATGAAATTCCAGTTGTAGTGCTAAAAACCTCCGGTTCTAGGGAGTAGGACAGTTTCATATCAGTATGACTTTGCTTACTGTACTGAATTTAAAAGCATAAAATGATGAAAATGGCTGTTTTAGGTCACATGCATTTTACCACAATTTAAAAGAATATGGAGTTGTTTTCAGAGCACATATTAAGAGAGTTAGATGTAAGTTATGTGTCAGGTTCTGAAGACAGAGTGGTGAGCTGATGGGTGGAGCTGCAAAAGCCAGTAGAAAGCATCTCTGAAAGCAAATTTTGCAAAGATTTGACTATCATATGCAAGAGTGTTTCACATTGTTAAATAAAATAAGAAACCATGGAATGATTTTAAGCAAAGGTAAATTGGGAAGAAAGTTCTGAAGTTTCTGTATTATTATTTTGAATGGAAGTCTGTTATGATGTTGAAATAATTCTCAAAGAAAGTCATTGAAATTTTCATTAATAATGATTCCTTGCCTTTTTCCAGGAAGTTAAAGCACAAAAGCTTACTTATAGTACACAATTTTTGCAAATTCTTTAAACTGAAAAATAAAAATAGTCAAATAGGTGAACATCCCTATAAAAGGGTTTTAAGTCCTTCTCCTAGAATACTTGAACAGAAAAAGTATGAGGAGTGAGGCCTCTATAAACGATTAGTGGATTAAAGGACTAGGCCATTTAAAAAAAAAAATGTTTCCTTTATTTCCAGTCAGACTTGAAGCCTCCTCCCAGCTGTGGGCTGATCCCTTGTGAAGGACAAAAGCCAGGGCTGCTAACATTTCATAGCTGAAGGTCAACTCTGCCGCCTCCAAGTCTGGCACATAAAGCATATAGATCTATCCTTAATAAAAAATAAAAATAAAAAAACCACAGACAGTTGGCACTTTGGGCATGCAAAGAATGCAGACAGAATTCTTGATGCACATGAACACCTGATATTGAGGTCTATTTCTGACTCTGTTCCTCTCGACAGTCTAAGTCCTATCCAATCAGAAGTTAGAAATTGGCTGAGCTCATACAGAGGCCTCATTACATAGCTCCCATTTGCACATCTTTACTCATTTTTAAATTAATACTGAAGAGTCAGATACAAATGTCCAACTAAAAGATGTTTCTTTAATTTTTAAAATGATTCCCTAGAGCAACTGGGGTTGTTCTTCCCCTCTGGACTAACTATCTCCCATTATTCTCCTGTACAGCCATCACATTTACTGCGTTATTGTGTTCCTACTGATATGTGAGGTACTAACAATGCAATGAAGTTATGCTTTGTGCCTTCAAGATGATATAGCTTTCCCATAGAAAGACATCATACCATTTCAGGAACAAGCTATCTTTCAAATGCATCCACTCTAGGACTGTTACAGCATCTGCCAAAATTCTGTGCCCAGTATCTGAAATTAGAGACACCTTCCCATTCTAGGCAGGATTTAACTTTGCTTTGTTTACTCACAGATGTAAATTTAGGAGAATTAGACAAGGCAGAAGGGTGGTCTATGCCTGACAAGATGCAGTGCCAAGCACTACCCAGACATTTAACAGTTCTTCGCCTTCTCAGACCATGAGAGTGTCTCCCTAACTAAGCAAGCTAGGACTCCAAGGGATTATATGTAACCCACAGATGAACTTCATTGTTGCGATCAGGGATGATTTTAAAAGGCAAAGGGGCACTGTCTCCTCTTTTATTACCTCCTGAGCCTTAAACCATACTATGTCATCAAAAGTTCTTTTCAGTCACTAATGGGGCAACCCTCTCTGTAACAAACATACAAAATACTGGGACTAATAGAACTTTACCCCATTTTACAAGATCAACATGTTCTCTCCCTTTGTGTAATAAGTCACTGTAAGACAAACTCTACTTACTTAAGAAGAAACAACAGGTACAATTTGTAAATCCTAAATTCTTTCCCATTAAATGGTCAAAATAATAACTACATTGTACGTGTCAGTGATTCTTACTGAAGACTTTCCATAGCAAATGTTAAGCATGGGTGCTGAGCACACAGAAACTTGCTATGTTTGTAGTGTTGCTATGTTTGTTGTGTGTATGCAGGACACAACAAACAGCCATCGTGACCCAGAAATACCAGGAGAATGTGCCCTGGAAATAGGCATACCTTTGCTCTTTCTTCGTTGTTAATGAGCTCAAATTATTGTAATAAAACCTAATCAGTCTTCACAGTTTGGGTTTCCTCGTCTGAAAATCAGAGTCTAAGTTTAATTTCTAAGATTTTGTTTTGCAACTCTAAAACTTAACCATTTACTATTATCTCAACCCTATCTCCCAACCAATCCCTACTCTTTCCTCTGAATTAACTATCTCACAATCTTTTGGGCCTGAACATTAGATGTGAAGTCCTATAAAAGCTATTACTATAAGTTCCTTGTTGGAAGCATATAGTCGATACTTCATGAACTAAATTTGATATTCATGAAATTTTCAGGCAGGTGCATCTGCTCTGTGGCTGCCACTGCTTTGGGTATTCCTCAAGGACATGAGACACAGCACTTTTTTTAATTTTATTTATTTTTGTATGTGTATGAATGTACTGTCTGCATGTAGGTATGTGCACCCGTGTCGTGCAATGCTACAGAGTTCAGAAGAGGGTCTCAGATTCCCCTGGAACTGGAGTTCTCCTGGAATTGGAGTTACAGACGGTTCTTAGCCACCATGTGGGTGCTGGGGATCTAACCTGGGTCCTCTGCAAGAGCAGTCAGTGCTCTTAACCACTAAGCTATCTCTCCAGACCCCAAGACACAGCTTTTTAATCTTCTGTTGTGGACTGAAGACTGCTAAGATACCCGGCTTGTGTACTAAGCAGCTAAGGGGATTATTAGCCTCATCAGAATATGGACTGCCATTGTTGGACTACCTGAGCTGTATCATGGAGGCCAGTGCAGGGGGATTAAGACAGGATGCATGCTTCCTGGACTTCATTTGAGGGACCATGGGAGGGAAAGACCCCAATGTGGAGCACAAGTGCAGGATTGATGGTTGTTTGGGCTTGCCAAGGAGGAAGGAGCCTTTGAGCACTTCCTTAAGGAAAATATGACATCTTTTAGGGGGAAAAAAAGTCCTCCAATTCAAGTGATATGTATATGTAAATATATATATATATATATATATATATATATATTCTGAAGTAATACAAGTTGGAGAGAACAACAACAAAAGAACTGGGAAAAAACCTCTGGAAAGACTCAGAAAAAGATGCAGGACATGTATGGCAGAGCGCAGGGACTTGGGTGGGGTGGGGGGCATGGAAAAGGAAGTGACTCTAGATTGGATTGTGAAATTATGTATGACTTATGGAAAAAGTTTAATAACAATAAAAGTTTTAAAAAATTAAGCAAAAAAGAAATTATAGTCCTCCATGTGAGTCTCAATGAAATGTTGATGGTTCTTTTCCTTGAGCTCATTCAGCTTCTAATTGAATTTCTAAGTGAATCCCACCCCCATGCCTGCTAGATCAATCATACTTACATGTAAGAATTGAATACAATAGGTTAATAAATTTCCAGTCAGTGCCACTTTGCAAACTAAAGTCTGACATTTTGCATCTAAAGTGTCACAAAATTGCCTTCCTCTCTATCCAATATACCTCCTTTATGTGCCCTCCATATGGATGGCATAGAAACATGTGCAAGTTGAGATAATTGTGAAAATTGTGCATAGTCTCTGAGTTAAGATAAAAATGCATTGTGGGCTACTGATTTTTCTAGGTTCCCCCCATAGAATAAGGAGAAATAAGATGATTATGAGGTCGTTCTCCAGCTGTAGATTGGAGCCAGCTGTTATAGAGATATTCTCTTGTAAAATCAGTAAAACTGCCTTATTTAATTGACTAATGGACATAGAAACTGTGAAAAGGATTATTCTCTATTCAGAACCAAATATAATGCTAAAGTCTCCTTAAGCTATGCACTTAAACAAAATATATTAATACAGGAGCTCTGACATCAACAATGGATTATTCTACCAAGGAGATGTTGGCCAGGGGATCCAAGCCCCCACAAATGGTAAAGGCTCCTTGCCTCCAAACTGGGATATCTGCAGGAAGAGAGGCGATAAGGCCCTGCTGTTGAAGACCTGATATAAACATGGGAAAGATGTATGGAGACCGCACTTGCAAGTATACAGATGGTCTCTGGGATGCCAGAGAGTGTTACCAAAGACCACTAAACCAATAAAGCAAATATAGGTCTCCTTGAGTCAAGCAAGACTCCTCCGTCAGCACCAGCTACACCTCATCTGCCTGGAAATACTGTGCAGCAGTGGCAGCCATATGTCTGTATATCCCAAATCTAATTGGCTATTAGCTCTCTCCTTGGAGGAATAACCCACGGCTGATGCCACAAGCTTACATCCTCTAATGGTTAGGAGATGTTATAAGCCACACGAAGACCCTGTCATACTTAACAGAAGAAAATGTAAATCATGAATTAACATACCATCCAAACATCTGTGTCTATACCAAAGAAACCTACCATAACAATTAGTACTGTTTAAATACCTATATATCTAATTGTGTGTGCTTCATTAGTAGGATCGAAAGGCTATATATTATACTGTTTAATACCTAAATATCTAATTGCATGTGCTTCATTAGTAGGATCGAAAGGTTATGCCTGGACAAGCTGGCAGCCCATGAAAGAAAACAGCCAGAACTGACTAGAGACCAAGACATCAGCTCCAGAGAAAGTAGAGTGTTTTGCTTCTCATCCACCTGTGCCCCTTTTCTAAGCCTAGGGAACAATCTGCGGAAGAGGGGGCGTGGTAGAATGTAAGGGCTTCGATTGGGGTTAATGGTGAAACTACAACAATATAGACTGGACACTCATTTGATCAACTTGATTGAACATACAAGCCCCCCCTGCTGGATGGTGGGACCCATGAGCTGTGTGGGTTTGGGCACAACTGCTTGCAAATTGGTTTTACATGAAGGATGCTTGTACTCACAAATTATCACTTATTGTTAAAAAAAATGAAAACAAAACAAAACAAAAAAGCAGAGAAAGATGCAGAAAACTTACGGCAGAATGCATGATCTGGGATGGGTAGGGGTGGGGTGGGGGGAAGGGAAGGGGATATATGCCTGAACTGAATTGGAAAATGATGTATGAAATACACAAAACATCAATAAAAAAAATGCATTGTGTGATAACTGGTAAGCCTGAATAAGTTTTCGTTGTGGCCCACATTAGTTAATAGACCTCATTATGCCAAAGCTAAAATGCATGTATCAACCGTGGTTGGTTGGTTTTGTGTTGGTGGTGGTGGTAGTGGTGATGGTGGCAGCGACAGCGGTGGTGTGTGTGTGTGTGTGTGTGTGTGTGTGTGTGTGTGTGTGTGTGTAGCAGACATGTGGCATCCTTTCTCCTCTCCCTGCTCTTCTAGCTGGCTATGAGGCAGTCTGGGGTTCTTAAAGTGAAGTCATTGTACATTCTGAAAACTCAACTTTCCTGATGCCAAGGCAAGATCTAGATTACCGCGGTGGGAGTACAGAGCCTCCAGATTTGCCTTAGTTACTAACCAGGGGATTAGACTGGAAAAATAAATTGTTTTTGTGTTTTTGTATTTTGTACCTATTAGCATGCAGAGCAGAGAGGGATCATTGATTGAAACCCTAAAAGCAAACAGGTTTAGAAATCTCAATTGCAGAACTATACTTTCTCCATGACTCTGGAGACAAAAATAATCATAATCACAGAGAATGAATGGGAATCCTCCTCTAGTACCTCCTCCCTATAAATATATAGTGCAATTCTTGTAGCTGAGAAGGTAGGTCAGAGTCTAGAACACCAAAATAAATAAATAAATAAATAAATAAATAAATAAATAAATAAATGAATGAATAAATAAATAAATCTATGGGCCATCTAATCTCTAAACCTCTCCCAACAAGAAAGAGCAAAATTCGGGGCTGGAGAGATAGCCTAGCGGTTTAGAGCACCGACTGCTCTTGCAGAGGACCCGGGTTCCATCCCCAGCACCCACATGGCAGCTGAGGACCATCTGTAACTCCAATTCCAGGAGAACACCAGTTCCAGGGGAATCCGACACCCTCTTCTGACTTCCACGGCATTGCACCGTGGCATTGTAGGACACGGGTGCACAGACCTACATGCAGACAGTACATTCATACACATAGAAAAATAAATAAAATTTTTAAAAAAGGGAAAGCAAGAAGTATTATGGGAAGGAAAATGGATTAATAACTATCTAAGCCAAAGGACAAATTCAACCTCAGCAAGAACAAATGCTTGAATGATGTATATTCTCAGCAAAGAAACACATCACCAGTAATGTCATAATGGCTGAAAGCCGTGGGTGAAGTCAAAGAGTTTCAGAAGGCTATACAATTTCTGTAAGACATTAAAGTTCTCCAAAATCCAAACCCACTCCACAGTCAAGAGACTAAGCTGTCCTCTAGCCCCAGCATGCTGAGAAAGCACTTCCGCACATAGCATGAGACACCACCAGGTGTCAGTGACAGCTAGAAAATAAAAGGCACAGTCGGATTTTTTTTTTTTTAAAAAGCTCCTTTAAAGTCTCATGAAATAATATTATATGCATGTTTATAACTTAAATAATATGGAGAATCTCAAAGGCAGAAATTCACAAGTACTGGAAGTTTTGTTAATTAACATCTTGATTGTAATATAAGGGAATACATGTTTTAGTTAATCAGTGCCACACTTGGGAGAAAGAAGCAAAGGTTTCTGTAGGTTAGATTTGTATTGGACAGTAAAAAACACTAATAAACTTGACTGACTGGAGCAGCTGGCCCTATTCAGGATCAAGGCAAGCATCCTGTAAACAGCCCAGCTGTCTGGGGATCACAGCCATTGCTTAATGCCAAAAGACCTTGCTTCGGATTTGGGAGTTGTCTTTTATTTTATTCTTTTTTTTAATATTAGAAATAGAGTCAGTCTATTTAAAAAGTAAAGGCACTCCCAAAGTGGGAGTGGGGGTGCTCGCGAGCAGGAAAAAGAAAGCCTCTCAAAAACCGCACCAGAAGAGTTCTGATTTCCAGGGCAGAGTTTCCAGTCTTTCTCTGCCAGCCGTCTTCTTTCACATGTTAATCTTGATGACTCTCTCCTCACCCTCACTCTCTATCCATCACATCCCCAGAGCTAAGGTCCCAGAAAGATTTTAGGGAGCCTAAACAATGTTTCAGATTTTCACTGAAAACTGAAGAAAAGTTCAGTCTATTTAGATAATTGTCTCTGCCACAAACAGTGGGGTAAAACATCCCAGACCCCTTTACTGCATGGAACCTGCATTTACCGACTCAGAATAGATGGGTGTCTCCAAGGAAGCAATTTCACGTTTATCTGCTATAGAGATCAGTGGGGAGCCTGTGCTTTCAAAAACTGTATGTTAGTTTTTTTTTTATAAGCTGCCACTCTTTTTTTTTTTTTTTTTTTTTTTTTTTTTTTGTCTTTTTTGAGAACAGGGTCCCCTGTTTTATCCCCCAGTGGGCCTGGAACTCGTTATGTAGACCAGGCTGGCCTTGAACACACAGAAATCCACCTGTTTCCGCCTCCTGAGTGGTGGGATTAAAGGTGTATTCCACCATGCCCAGCCCATAAACTACCACTCTTTGACTCAAAAATTAAAAAAAAAAAAAAATCCCCAAGGAAATAACCATTTCTCTGTTATTTGTACTTTTTTTAAAATTTATTCTTGTATGTGTATGAATGTACTGTCTGCATGTAGGTTTGTACATCCGTGTCGTGCAATGCCACGGAGGTCAGAAAAGTGCATTGGATTCCCCTGGAACTAGAGTTAAAGACAGTTTCTCAGCCGCCATGTGGGTGCTGGGGATCGAACTTGGGTCTTCTGCAAGAGCAGTCGGCGCTCTTAACCGCTAGGCCATCTCTCCAGCCCCTATTTGTACTTATATAATATTTTTGCCCATGTTCTTTCGAATTAAGGGTCTTCTCAGTGTAACAATGCCATGCCCAGTTTATAAGTGAGGACAAAGCTCAAGGCATGCGTGGCACCTACTTGTCTGTCCTCGAGGCGTGCATGGCGCCTTCATGTCTGTCCTCGAGGCGTGTGTGGCGCCTTCACGTCTGTCCTCAGGCATGCACGGCGCCTTCATGTCTGTCCTCGAGGCGTGCATGGGGCCCTCATGTCTGTCCTCGAGGCGTGCGTGGTGCTCTCATGTCTGTCCTCGAGGCGTGCGTGGTGCCCTCATGTCTGTCCTCGAGGCGTGCGTGGTGCCCTCATGTCTGTCCTCGAGGCGTGCGTGGTGCCCTCATGTCTGTCCTCGAGGCGTGCATGGGGCCCTCATGTCTGTCCTCGAGGCATGCATGGGGCCCTCATGTCTGTCCTCGAGGCGTGCGTGGTGCCCTCATGTCTGTCCTCAAAGCATGCATGGGGCCTTCATGTCTGTCCTCAGTTTCCATTCATAAATGTGTCTGACAAAGCTCCAGGAGCGAACATGTACAAGTACACATAGGCTACTAAAACCGTGTCCAGCTTCCAGAAACCATCACTACACAAAAGCAGAAACAATACAGAGCAAATGTGCATGAAAATAGCTGCCCAACAGGAGGGAAGAAAAAGTTTTAACATTTAAAATTGTCGATTAAAGCAACTTTACATCACATTTTAGCTAAGAAGATTAAATTTGTCATGAGGTTGAAGCACAGTAAACAAAACAAATTTTTTTCACATCTTGAGCAGGAATAGATTGTAAGCCAAATTTACTGTTTATAAGGCTTCAGTTCCTATTTTTCAATTTTATTATTAAAAAAAAAAAACAGGAAATAATAGCTGTAGAGGACTGTGAACCCCAATAAGAAAAAACGTTTACTGTACTCATCTGGCTTCTGAAGGGAATCAGAGAAAGTGGGTAAATGGGGCCAGAAATGAATTTTTCACTGCTTTACGGTGGAGAACAGGACTTAACTGGGAAGGAGCTGTAGTTCTTACATAATGATCCCGTGTTCACACAGAAGCAGAGTCAAGACAAGGATAGCACTGCAACACGTTATGGGAATTTTCCCAAGCATGCAAATCCAGGAGTGAGAAAGGGAAAGAGTGTGGCCACCAAGACCATAGTTCTAATGCCCAAGCCCGCTATCACCTTAGGCAGGGCACGTCTTGCAGAAGGCCTAGTAAGTACCTGAAGAGAAGTCATCTTTGCCTAGAGTCCAGGAAGCTAGAGTATTCATCCACAGGCACCTAAGCCACTGCTGTTTGAAGACTGCTTCTAAGGATATCGACTTCAACTCATCAATTTGCAGCTTGTTTTATGTATGAGGCAAGAATACATCAATGGCCAAGAGAAAACCCAAGAGAAAGTGTAGCCGTCTACACTAAGTGATCTTCTGGGTAGAGAGGTGAAGGATAGGAGAACAGAGATGAGTCACTACAGCATTCGCTATACCCGTTAAGTAACAAGCAGCACACACCAACCCCAGGGTGGTTACGGAATGCTGAGGTTGTCACAAGGCCCAGAACAAATCAGACATTAGGCTTTCCTGATTCAAGGATACAGTGACTAAGCTCTGAATATCTAGTTCCTTATCTAAATTCAAATCAGAAAAAGTAAGGGGACAAAAAGAATCAGGAGTGTGCTCTGACAGAATTAGGGGAAACGGGATTCAGCAGGGATGATTCTAAGATAGAGTCATATCACTTGAGAAGTGTTTTTTTAATCTCCTGGAATGTCTTCACTCATGTTTTTTTCTACATGATGCTATTTGTCAAAAAATGTTTACCTTAGCAAGGCACATTTTCTGGATTATCTTCAATCTCAATAGGTAGTTAGCGCATTTCTATAGAAAGAACAGCAGGTATAATTTAAGCTAGAGAGCTCCAAAATACATACAGTTGAGAGAAAGTCAATTGGCATGCAATTCTAGTCTTTAATACATATCAGATCCATAGTGTAGTCACAGTAGAGACATGAGCTGCAGCAGTAACCACCCAAAGTCTTGACTACATTGGAGAATCTATTCCCAAAGTCATTCATAGGACTGTTGGTCACATCATATTCTGTTATCACCATGTAGACATCTTCCTATGACAACCACAGCAGGAGGATGGGTCCCTAGAAGTATATGAAATAAGGGACTCAGCAACCAAGAAGAAAGCCCGTGGTAACACAGAAGCGATGTATCACCATTACTTCTCTCAGGTTGTACTAGTGATACATACCAACTTTTAACAATGTGGAAGAGAGAACAGTCAATACTGGTATCTATGCTAGCAAGAAGAAGACAAGAAAGAAAGATAAGGATGTAAGACTTTTCTTGTGAAACTTCCCATTGTGGCCAAGGAAGTGACATTGCCAGTGAAACCTGTTTTAAAGGTTCTGATCCTGAAGTAAGAGCTAAAGGTGGTGAGAAAAGGCCTGAAACATTAGAGGAAATAAGTTTTTTCTTATGAGGAAGATGGCAAAGGAAGAGCCTAAGTAGGAAAGACAGATGAACTATGAGCAGGGATTGTAAGGAGGGAGTGTCCGCTGGGGAAATGCTGCCTCTCACTTGAGATATTTTATGTCAGATCCTTTGTATGGGAAATAAAGAAGTCTACAATTTCTTTTTCTCTTAGTATAATCTATTTAATACTGGTTGGTCTGCATTTCTAGATGGGGAGGTTAGATCCCCAGCTATAAATCGCCACTGAGATCCTCTGTACCCACAGATCTGGAAAGGAGGAAACCTATCAGCTCCAGACCCACCAATGGGTTCCAACCAGAATATTTGGAGGTCATCATTAACAACTTCCACAGCATAAGTGGTGCAGAAACAGTGATACATAGAGGTCAACATGGGGAATTATAGGCTCCAAACAAAACCATATGCCTGACATGGTCCTAAAGGCAAATTGTGTTTGTTATGGCCACTGACCTAAATTACAGGTTTGAGCAGAACCATAGTACATGGGTTTTGTCTGTACTGAGATCAAGGCTTTAAAAATGAAGTATGACTGTTTACGGTGGTTGGAAAAGAGACCAGCAAATTCAGTGGTATTTTTCTCATCGGGGTAGAATGAAATTCCACTTCCTTTAACTGTGTAACCGTGAACCAGGCTAACTGCCTTATAACAAATAGAATGGAGCTGAAGTGAACACCATGTCCAGTTTGTTTATAAAGCACACGACTGCCATCTGGCTCCTTCTAGAGACACTTATATCTGGAATCCTGGGTCTCTAGCCATGATGCTAGAGAAACTACTTAGGAAGGCCACCACAGCCCACCAAAAAATAAAAAGACCCCGGAGTAGCTCCTGGGGTGGCCACCATCTGGTCCACAGTGGATATGAATGTGCAGTGTTTGCCAAAACCCATCTCCAGCCACTGGGTGACTATAGTATTATTAAGACTCTAGGAAGACCACCTCTTAGTGCCTCCAAACCTCAAGACTATCAATAATAATAATAATTATTATAATAATAATAGATCATTACTATTTTAAATCACAATCTGAAACGGTCTTTGTCAAAAGTGAAAACTCCTTTAAACACAACTTACCAGAGAAGGGGATTAAAAAAGGAAAAATGTTGTGCCTAAAATACCTTAATATGTTTTACTGGAGTTTTTGGAGCTCCTGAAAGCCAATGATTTGATTTTTCATCTCTTCTGTCCCATTTATATGCAAGCCTCTTCCAGAACATTCTCTCCTACAGAAACTCAGCTTTGTCAAATCCTTCTATCACTACTGGAACTCATTTCTTGTCCCTCTATTTTGAAATTCTAGTAGCCATCCCATTAAGAAATGACTATTTGGAGAAGGCAAACCCAACTCCGTTGATAGCTTAAGTGTCAATTTGATAAACCTGAGTTGAAGGAGCCTCAATTGGGAGATTGTCTCCATTGGACTGGCCTGTGGTTATGTCTATATGGTATTTTCTTGATTGTTGAGTGATGTGCCAGGGCCCAGCCCACTGTGGGTGGTGCCCCCCCTTGACAGGTGGCCCCATATTGTATAAGAAATCAGGCTGAGCCTAGGCAGGGGAGCAAGCAGCATTTCTCCATGACCTGTGTTTCAGCTCCTGCTTCCAGGTTCCTGCCCAGAGTTCTTGCCTTGGGCTCCCTTAGTGATGGATTATGACCCAGGAGATGTAAGATGAATAAACCCTTTCCTCCACAAGTTGGTATTGATCAGAATGTTTTGTCATAGCAATGGACAAGCAAACTAGAACAACAACCAATAACCTTAATGTAAACCTCAATAGGCTCTCATTGCTACTGAAGTGTCACATGAAGCATACGGGTGGTTATTCTCAGTCACCAAGGCAGGCGTCATGCCCAGTGCAGTTAGAAGATGCAAGATGTGCCAGGTGTGGTGGAACACGCCTTTAATCCCAGCACTTGGGAGGCAGAGGCAGGCAGATCTCTGTGAGTTCAAGGCCAACCTGATCTACATAGTGATCTCTAGGCCAGCTGGGACTAAAGGGAGACCCTGTCTCAAAAAGACCAAAACAAACAAACAAAAAAAGCAAGACGTACCGACATGGAAGCAGCGTTGGAGAGCAAGCCTCCCTGCCTTACCCCCACCCCAGCACTATCAGCAGCAGCACCAGAAGAGGACAGAAGCCGGGGATGGATAATAGACAATGAACAAAATCAGTGCCACTGAGGAAAACATCCGACACCTGAGCGACTAACTCAAAGGAACATCAATTCCAACTCCTAAGTGCATGAACCTCCCCACAAGAAGTAATGCAGGCTGTGGGCCGCTGGGAACTGAGCCCTCCGTGGGCTCCTGGCTGGAAGGTGGATCACGGGGCTGGGCCGGAGCGTGCGGGCCTAGCCTCAGATGTCATGTGGCCTGTGCTTCAGACCATGGTGCGGACCTATGCCCCCTATATCACCTTTCCTGTGGCCTTTGTGGTTGGGACTGTGGGCTACCACTTGGAGTGGTTCATCAGGGGAAAGGATCTGCTGCTAAGGACCACACGCAGGTGGTGAGCCTTAAGGACAAGCCGGAATTTGCCCCCAAAGCAGTCCTGAACAGAAACCTTCCAGAGAAGAATTAATGGGGGATCCGGGTCCCTGTGGTCCACAGGGCCATGACCTGTCCTGCCATCATGTTGACTCAGCCCCAGAACAGACATATGATTTGCTTTGCTGCTTACTCCGGCCCCTCCTGCACCCCATCTCCGCACATGCTGGCTGCTCCTTCACAGCTGGACAGATGCAGCAGCAGCAGAGAGGAAGGCTGCGTCTTCTGCATGGTTCCGTCTGTGGAGCTTCTGAGCTTATGTGGGAGCGATGGGGGAGGAGCACTGTGAAACACGCATCTGCTCTCAGCACTGCTCTCAGGCTCCCTAGGGTGCCGTTTTGCCCTCTACCGGGAATGGTTGGGATTTGGGTGTTGCTTAGGAGGGATACCTTCATGTCTGGCGCCTGTTTGCTCTGGGAAGAATTCGGAACCCTCCCTGGCTCCCTTGGCTAGTTCCCCATGGTGCATGCTTTCTCTTCCCCTTTTCAGCTCTGAAATGGGTTTCCTAGGGAGAAGGAAAACATATTTGTGTTGTGGGGAACTCGGCTGTTCACCGTAGGACAGGAGGGCCGCATGCCTGGTGAATTTGCCTGGAAATAATCACTATCTTCCACCCTCCTCACTGTGTAGTGAAAACCTCAATTAAAGTGGCATCTGAAAACATCAAAAAAAAAAAAAAAAGTAATGCCACCACATATGGCAGATCTGAACAGTGTCCCTTGACCTTCTTTCTTTTTTTAATGTTTTTATTTTCTATTTTCACAAAAAAAAAAAAAAATACAAAAGGACAATGACAAAACAAAGGGAAAAAATGGGGGGGGTTTCCATTTCTTTTCTGATGAAATAATCAATATTCAGGGCTTGGTATGTAATCACCCCCCCCTTTTCCCTTACTCTTTCGGGGCTAGCAGAAGGATATGTATTTACTGCATGGTCCAGGAAGCCTTGAGTCCTCACTTGAGAAAAGATTATGGTTAATTTGGGGGTTCTCATTCCTAAACTTCCTAGTCAGTTTCTACCTCCTGTTGAGTTATGTTACCCTCTGAAAAGGGTCACCCCAATCTCCAGAAGGGATTCAGGATGCCGACCACTCTGACTTCTTCCATGCTGAAAAGGGACATTTGGTGTGGCAATTGGGGTATCCCCCATTCAGAGGGTCTATCTAATGGACCCCCAAAAGGATAACTATAGAGGGGAAGCAAGTCCTTGACTAGTGCCTGTGAAAGCAAAGTAAAGGCAGGAGTAGTTAGGTCCATGATCTAGGCAGGGGACCGGGAGAAGTAAGAACACGCTGAAATCAAATGTCCAGCTTACAAGTCCATTAGAATTTCTTGACAAGGGGTTTCAAAGTATCCATTTATTAGGTTTCTCCTGTTCATTTGGCTATGATGTCTGGACTTGGTATCTGCTTGCCATGTGTTTTAATATTCAAGATATGAGTTTCCACTTAGATACTTGCTAGAAAGAGAGAGGGAATTGTATTATTGAGCATTAATTGACAACACTAGTAGAACTGTCCTTTGGCTGCAGGTAACCCTATGTTATTAATCAAGGCCAAGATCTAAGGTTTTGTGCCTGTTTAAGACTATTTCATATAACTTTAAGCCTAATAGCCAGAGGCACAATTTCTCCAGCTCTAAAAGAAATACATTGACTATCTTTTGTTTATACTTTCCTTTTGGTTGTTTAAGTACACAATTAGCCCAGATTAACCAAACTTTGTTTTCTCAAGGTCAGTTAAGTCTCTGGTCTTCAGAGGGCACTCAAGTTTTGAAGGGAGGGCTCCTGGCTCCTTCTGTCCATTTGTTATTGGGTTTTTTATTTTTTTTGCATTTTACTTTATTATTAGTTTTTTCCCATTTTTTATTATTACCATTATTAAACTTTTTCCATATGTCACACATCATTTCTTGATCAAGTCTAGAGTTGCTTCCCTTTCCATGCCCCCTGTCCCAACCAAGTCCATGTACTCCGACATACATGTCCTGCATTTCTCTCTGAGTCTCTCCAGGGTTTTGGTTTTTTTCAGTTCTTTTGCTGTTTTTCTCTCCAACTTGATTGTAAAATATATATATATATTATATAATATATATATATATACTATGATATATATATATATATATATATCACTTGAATTGGAGGATTTTTTTTTTCTTCCTTAAAATATGTCATGTTTTCCTTAAGGAAGTGCTCGAGTTTCCTCCTGGGCAACCCCAACCATCAATCCTGCACTTTTGCTCCACATTGGGGTCTTTCCATCCCATGGTCCCCCAAAATGAAGTCCAGTAAGCAGCGCCCTGTCTTGATCCCCCTGTACTGGCCTCCATGATACAGCCCAGGTAGTCCAATAATGGCAGTCTACACTCACTAGGCTGACATCCCCTTAGCTGTTTAGTCCATAAGCTGGGTATTTCAGTAGTCCCCATCTGGCATTGAAGGTTTAGAGGATTTTTGTATAGATATGAGTCCTCAGTCCATACTAGGAGGTTAAAATGCTGTGTCTCATGCCTTTGAGGAGTGCCAAAAGCAGTGGCAGCCACAGAGTAGATGCACTTGCCAGTAAGAATTGGAGATAGGCCAAACAACAGTACCTTCTCTTTATTCTTTTTGTCTTTTTTACTAAGATCTCAAGTTCTATGTCTGCAATACAGTTTCTCTGGTCTTACTGATTATTTGTATCTGGTGTACTTTCCTTTTGGATGCTTAAAGCCACACAGCCCAGATTAACCAAGGTTTTTGTTTTCTTAAGGTCAGTTGAAGATCTGATCCTCAGGGGTCTCTCGGGATTTTTTTGCGGGGGAGAAGGATGGGAGCCCCTTGCTCCTTGCAGCTTTTCATTCACCAGTTCCATCCACTCAAGGACAAAAGCAGGTCTTGCTAGACCACGCTTCCTTTTCTGAAGCATGAGCAGATTTTCCTCTCTTTAGACTGGACACTGGCTGAAGTCCCATCAGTGTCTCTCCAAGACTTTCCTGAACAGGAAGACTGGTGACCCACATCTGTAGGACATTTCAAGAGGTGCCCCCATACATAATCCCCTAAGACTTTGTGCTGGATAGCTTTAGTGTCAACTTGACACACCTGGGTTGAGGGAGCCTTAATTGGGGAATTGGCTCCATTGGACTCACCTGTGACCACGTCTGTGGAGTATTGTCTTGATTTTTGAGCAATGTGGGAGGGCCCAGCCCACTATGGGTGGTGCCACCCTGGGTAGGTTGTTGTGTACTGTATAAGAGGTCAGGCTGGGCATAAGCCAGTGAGCAAGCCAGTGAGCAAGCATTCCTCCATGGCCTGTGCTTCAGCTCCTGCCTCCAGGTTCCTGCCCTGAGTTCCTGCCTTGGGCTCCCTGAATGATGAACTGTGACCCAGGAGATGTAAGCTGAATAAACCCTTTCCTCCCCAAGTTGGTATCAGTCAGAGTGTTTTGTCACAGCAATGGAAGACAAACTACAACAGACTTGGTTGACCTCTGAGGGCAAGGAACAAAGTTATCCCTTAGGTCCCTCAGCGAAATTGGTATGGGCATTAAGTATGGTTGTTAAGCACCCAGGAAGGCTAGGTTGCACCAGCCTATTACACCTATATTAAGATTGTATCCTTTGGAAACAAACTGTATGTTATTTCCATAGCATACAGTTATTTCTTGATTTGCATCTTTCCATTTTAATCCACGATACTCTAAAAGATGCACACATACCCTCCATCATGTACCAAAAACGTAAGGTCTGAAAATAAATTTTAGGTCAGCTCTAGAACCTGTTTAAGGATCCACATTGCAAGAGCATAGCTGTCTTTAGATCATGAGTAATATAGCATTAACATTGTTCAGTTTGTCTTACAACTATGTACTTGGTACTAGCATCCGCAGATAAGGGATACCATTCATCTTTTGTTTTTCTGGGATTGTGTTACTTCACTTAGCATAAAATCTTCTAGTTCCATCCATTTACCTGTAAATTTCATGATGTCATCTTTCTTTACCACTGCATAGAACTCCATTGTGTAGATGTACCACATTTTCTCTATCCACCCTTTGGTTGAGGGGCATTTGGATTGGTTCCAGCTCTTCGCTATTGTGAAGAGAACTGCAATATACATGCCTGTACATGTATCTCTGTGGTAGGAAGAGTCTGATGGATATATTCCCAGAAGTGGTATGGCTGGGTCAGGTAGTAGGCACATTTTGAGTCTTTTAAGGGTTCTCCATACTGCTTTCCATAGTGGTTGTAAAAGTTTGCATTCCCACCAGCAGTGGATGAGTGTGCCCCTTTCCCCACACCCTCTCCAGCATTTAGTATCATTTGTTTTCTTGATCCTTGCCAGCCTTATCGGGGTGAGATGATATGTTAAAGTGCTTTTAATTTGCATTGCCTAATTATTAGCAATGTTGAACACTTTTTAAGATGTTTCTCAGCCATCTCTATTTCCTCACTTGTAAAGTCTCTGCTCAGCTTTTTTTTAATTTTTTATTTATTTTTTATGTGTATGAATGTACTGTCTGCACGTAGGTTTGTGCACCCACATCATGCAATGCCGCGGAGGTCAGAAGAGGATGTTGGATTCCCCCTGGAACTGGAGTCAGCCGCCATGTGGGTGCTGGAGATTGAACCTGGGTTCTCTGCAAGAGCAGTCAGAGCTCTTAACCACTAGGTCATCTCTCCAGCCCCCTCTGCTCTGCTCTTTGCTCTATCTTTTGAATGAGTCATTTTCTTACTTTTTTGTTTTTTGAATAGTTTATGTATTCTCGAAGTAAATACTCTGTCAGATGTATTGGCAGTGAAAGTTTCCTCCTGCTCTGTGGGTTTTCTCTTCACTTCTCTGACTTTCTTTTGCTGTACAGAAACTTTTGAGTTTAATAAGGTCCTACTTGTCAGTTGTTGACCTTATTTCCTGAGCAGCTGCTGTCTGATTTAGAAAGTCTTTTCCTACACCTATGTTTTGTAAGTTGCTGCCAACTTTTTCCTCTATCACCTTCAGAGTTTTGGGTTTCACATTGAGGTCTTTGATACATCTGGAGTTGATTTTTGTACAGCGTGAGAGGTAGGGGTTTAATTTTATTTTTCTACAACTGGTGATCCAGTTTTGCCAACACCATTTACTGAAGATGCTGTCTTTCCTCCATTGAGTCTTTTTGGCCCCCTTGTCAAATATGAGGTGGCTGAAATTGTATGTGCTCAAGTTTGGATCTTCAGTTTTGTTCCATTGGTCTACAGGTCTGTTTTTGTGCCAGTACCAGGCTGTTTTTATGACTATAGCCCTGTAGTATAGTTTAATGTCTGGTATAGAAATCCCCCCTGTATTGCTCTTTTCACTCAGAGGTTGCTTTGGCTATTCAGGATCTTTTGTTCCATATGAATTTAAGAATTTTTTTCCAAGCCTGTGAAGAATGACCTTGAGATTTTAATTGGGATTGCATTGAATCTGTATATTAATTTGGGTATAATGGACATTTTTACTATATTAATTTTTCCAATCCATGAGCATGGGAGGTCTTTCCATCTTCTGATGTCTTCTTCAATCTCCTTCTTCAGGAGCTTATACTTTTTGTTGTAGAGCTATTTGGTGGTTTTGGTTAGGTTTATTCCTAGATATTGTTTTTGAGGCTGTTGTCAGTGGGAAGGACTCCTTGTATTCCTTCTTCAGTTGCTTGTTGTTGGTGTAAAGAAAGGCTATTGATTTTTCTAGGTTAATTTTGTATCCTGCCACTTTAAAGTTTTAATCATTTCTAGGAGTTTTCTGGTGGAGTTTTTAGCATCCCTTAGGTAAACTATCATATCGTCTGCAAAGAGGGATACTTTTACTTCCTCTTTTCCAATTAGTATTCCTTTAATTGCCTTTTCTTGCCTTATTGCCCTAGCCAGTGTTTCAAGAACTATATTGAAGAGGAGTGGTGACAAGGGGCAGCCTTGTCAGGTTCCTACCTTTATGGGGAATCCTTCTAACTTTTCTCCATTTAGGATGATACTGGCTGTGGGTTTCTTATATATGGCCTTGATTATGTTGAGGAATGATCCTTCCAGTCCAATTCCCTCTAAGACTTTAATCATGAAGGGATGCTGGATTTTGCCAAAGGCCTTTTCTGCATCAATTGAGATGATGGTGTGGTTTTTGTCCTTCAGTCCATTTATGTGTTTTATGATATTTACTGATTTTCGTATGTTGAACCATCCCTTCATCTCTGGTATGAATGCAACTTGATCATGGTGAATGATCTTTTTGGTGTGGGTCTGTATATGGTTTGCAAGTATTTTGTTGAGAAATTTTGCATCTGAGTTCATTAATGAGATGGGTCTGTAGTTCTCTTTTTTGGTTGCATCCTTCCCTGGTTTTAGTATTAGAGTGATGCTGGCTTCATAGAAGGAATTTGGGAGATTTCCCTCTGCTTGTATCCTTCTGAACAGTTTTAGTAAAAATGGTTGTAAGTCCTCTTTAAATGTTTTATAGAATTATGCTGTGAAACCATCTGGACCTGGGCTTTTTTAGTTGGGAATTTTCTTATTACATTTTCAATTTCTTCATATGTTATGGGTCTGTTTAAGCTGTCAAGCTCCACTTGGTTTAGCTTTGGTGATTCCCCGGATTGCAGACATTCATCCATTTCTGTTAGGTTTTCAAATTTAGTAGAGTATAGGTTTTTGAAGTATTCCTGTATGATTGTCTGGATCTTTTCACTGTCTGTTGTGATATTTCTCCTTTCATCATGAATTCTATTGATTTGGAGCTGTTCTTTCTTTATTTTGGTTAACTGGGCTAGGGGTCTGTTTATCTTGTTTATTCTCTCAACTAACCAACTTTTGGATTTGTTGACTTTTTTGGTATTGTTTTGTTTCTATTTCATTGATTTCTGCTCTGATTTTTGTTATTTCTTCCTGTCTGTTGTGTTTAGGGTTTGTTGTCTTTCCAGTGTTTTTAGCTGCAGTGTTAGCTCATTTATCTGTGCTCTTTATGCTTTTGTTTTTGTTTCTGTTTTTTTTAATCTAGGCACCCAGGGCTACAAACTTCCCTCTTAGGACTGCTTTTAAAGTGTCTCATAGGTTTTGTTGTGTTGTACTGTTGTTGTCATTTAGTTCCAGGAATGCTTTTATTTCTTTCCTTATTTCCTCCTTGACCCATTCATTATTCAGGAGTATGTTGTTTAGGCTCCATGTGTTCATGTAGGTAGCAGGGCTTACCCTGTTGTTGATATTGAGCTTTATTGCGCTATGGTCTGAAAGAATGCATGAAATTATTTCAATTTTTTTGTATTTGTTGAGTTTTTTTCTGTGTCCAAGTATGTGGTCAATTTTGGAGAATGTTCCATGGGGTGCTGAGTAGAAAGTATATTCTCTGGTGCTTGGGTGGAATATTTGGAAGATGTCTGTGAGGTCCATTTCCTTTATTGTATTGTTCAGTTCAGATGCCTCTCTTTTTATTCTTTGCCTGGTTGATCTGTCCAAAGGACTGAGTGGGGTACTGAAGTCCCTACTCTGAGTGTGCTGGGGTTAATCTGTGCCTTGAGGTACTGTAAAGTTGTATTTACAAAGGTTGGTGCACTGGAGTTTGGTGCATATATATTCATGATTGTGAAGTCTTCATGATTAATTTGCCCTTTGATAAGGATATGATGGCCCTCTTTGTCTCTTCTAATTGCTTCTACTTTGAAGTCTATTTTGTCTGATATTAAGATAGCAACTCCTGCTTTCTTTTTAGTACCATTTGCTTGGAATATTTTTTTCATCCTTTCACTTTAAGTTGATGCCTATCCTTTTCTTATAGACAGCATATCTATGGATTCTGTTTCCTAATCCATTCTCCCAGTCTATGCCTTTTGATTGGGGAGTTTAGCCCATTGATATTTAAGGTTATAATTAAGAGGTATGTGTTGCTTCCTTTCACGTTATTATTCATTTGCATTTTTTGTGTAGGTTTCTACTTCTGCATTTCTGTTTTTATTAAATTTTTCTTTTAAGCTGCCTGGGGGTAATTGCTCCTCTCCTCTGTCCTTTAAATTGTTTCAAGTATTCACTGAAGAGTTGGTTTTCCAAACATGTATTCTTTTATCTTGTTTATGTCGTGGAAGATTTTTCTCTTTCCTTAAACTAGAATCGATATTTTTGCTGGGTATATTAACTTGGGTTGTCATTTATAGTCATTTAGCACTGGGAATGTTTTCCACGTTCTTCTTGCTTTCATAGTTTGTGCTGAAAAGTCAGTCATAATTCTGATAGGTTTTCCCTTATATGTAACTTGTTGGTTTTCTCTTGTGGCTTTCAGAATTTTGTCTTTGTTTTGGATATCTAGCATTTTAACTATTATATGCACAGGGAGAGTTTCTTTTCTGGTCAAGTCTATTTGGTGTTCTACTTGCTTCTTGTATTCATATGAGTTTGTCTTTTTTTTTTTTTTTTTTTTTTTTTTTTTTTTTTGGTCTTTTTGAGATAGGGTCTCCCTGTAGCCCCAGCTATCCTGGAACTCACATTGGAGACCAGGCTGGCCTTGAACTCACAAAGATCCGCCTGCCTCTGCCCCCCAAGTGCTAGGATTAAAGGTGTGCACCACCATGTCCAGCTTTTTTTCCTTTTTGGGGGGGTTGTTTTTTTTTTAATTTGGGGAAATTTTCCTCTATTATTTTGTTGACAATCTGATCAATACCATTCTCTTGGGATTCTTGTCCTTCCTCTATCCCTATGATGCAGAAGTTTGATCTTTTCATAGTGTCCCACATTTCCTGGTTGTTCCACTCTTGTGTATTTTTAAATTTTTCATATTCTTTACTTGAACTTTGTAGTTGTTCTGTGTTGTCTTCTAGGTCTGATATTCTTTTTTCTGTTTCCTCCATTCTGCTTCTGAGGCTTTTTCCCATTCTTTCCTCTTGATTGGATGACTGTTCGATTTCCTTTTTCATTTCTTCCTGTGTTTTCTTTACTATTACCATTTCCTTTTGGAGCTTCTGGGATGAAAAAGGCAACCAATGTGTTACAAGAAAAGTTGGAGCTTCTCAAACTTTTCTTGTAACTCATTGGTTGCCTTTTTCATTTCAGCATGGGATCTTTTCAGTTTTTCCACTTCCTTCTGGAGTTTGTCATCTTGTACCTCTAGCTCTTTCCAGAATCTGTCATTTTCTCCTTTTAGTTCTTTCTGAAGTTTGTGCTTGCCTTCCTCTAGGTCCTTTCTGAATTTTTCATTATCTCCCCTTAATTTTATGATTTCTTTGAATATATCTGTGATTATTATTTTAGGATCTGTGTCCTGGGTTACCTCTAGGGAGATCCCATTGTAGGAGTCCTCCACTGGCTCCATACAGTTTGGTATAGAGTTATTCTGTGCTTTTTCCATATTGTTCTTTTGTTGTGCTCTTGGCATATGGTTAGCCTTAGCCTTTTGCCTATATTCTGATGCAAATCTTGAATGCCTCTTCACCTTGTTGAAGGATTGCTTTCTTTGATTCCTTTGGGTGTCTTTGTTGTATTCTCCTGATGAATGGAGTCTTGACTTGTCTAGGTTTTAGGCTTTCAATTTTGGTTATATATTGGAAGGTATAGTTCACTTTTCCCTTTCTGTTCTGCAAGAGCTGGGTGGGTAGCAACCCGGGTGACACTTTCTGAACACTGTATTCCCTCTCCTGAGTTCCAGTTGGGGGGTTCCAGTTGGCAGGGGGCTGGGGGAAGTTGATTGCTTAGCCTGCGTGCCAGTACCCTCTGTGTTCAAACCTCAGCTCCTAGCTCCCAGAGCCCTCTGGGCCGACTCATCCTGTCCGCAGGACCCCCTTCTGACCATTCTTAACCAGTTCCATCTACCGAGGACAAGGTCAGGTCTTGCTAGACAGGCTTCCCTTTGGTGCACAAGGCAACTTTCTTCTGTGTTGACCTTCCTCTTTATAGACTGGACACTGACTGGGGTTCTGTTAGTGGATCTCCAAGACCTCCCTGTACAGGAAGCCCAGTGACTCACAATCGCAGACCATTTTAAGAGATGCCCCCAGACTAAATTCCCTGGGATTAATTGCCCTCAGAGGGCAACAAACAAAGTTGACACTTAAATTCTTGGCTAAATTGGTATGGACATTAAATATGGGCATTAAGCATCCAAAAAGAAAAGTTACACCAATCTGATACTTTTAATTACTGTATCATACTTAGATAAAGCTTGAAAAAAGTCTAAGAAGCCTTGCATAAACTTTGACTGGAAGAGATTTAACATAGGACAAGCAGGCAAAGTTAATGAGAGAGATTTAAATAATTTTAGGCATATGTTAAATGTAAACAGTTTACTAAAAACAGAAATAGTCTCTTTATTTTCCCAAACCCCATATCCTGGTTTGTAATTTTCCAATAATAGGAAACATATCTACTGACCAGAATTAAGCTGATAAATTTTACCCAGTCCATCCAAAATGTCTCCTTCTGGGCTGCATGCCACTGGTTCAGGGAAGTACACCTAGATTTTCTTGAGTCAAATTATCTTGAAATGGGCAAAGCAGATATCAAAAGTAATACTTGCATAATAGACAGAGACAAAGAATATATTTCAGTAGTCAGAAGTAACCAATTATTTGTATATAATACAAATAATCTGAATCTACAACTGGAAGTCCAGTACAAGCCAGGAATGGACCTAGAACAAACCACAACCCTGTGTGGTTATAATCCCATTTAGCCCATTAGTAAACTAGAATTAATGTTTATACCGTTCCACTCTGGAAACATTTAACCACTTCATTCCAGTAAAAGTATTTTATTTTCTTTTTTCTTTTTTTTTTATTAATTTTTTTTTAATTTATTTTTCTTTGTGTATGAGTGTACTGTCTGCATGTAGGTCTGTGCACCCGTGTCGTGCAATGCCGCAGAGGTCAGAAGAGGGCGTCGGATTCCCCTGGAACTGGAGTTCTCCTGGAATTGGAGCTTCAGACGGTTCTCATCCGCCATGTGGGTGCTGGGGATCGAACCCGGGTCCTCTGTAAGAGCGGTCGGCGCTCTTAACCACTAGGCCATCTCTCCAGCCCAAAAAAGTATTTTATTTTCTACTAAACTTTCCATTATTTATACCCATCCAAATGAATGGGGCAGTCCCCCCACCCCAAACGCATCACCACAAATTAAAAATTTTAAAGTGACCTATATCCCACACACAAAACACAACCAAAGACCTTGAATTTTATTTTATCTAGTATTAACACAGCGACTCCTCCTTATTTCTTAGTGCCATTTACTTGTATGTTTTTACCCTCCTTTCACCTTGGGATAATATCTATTTTTAAAGGTGAGGTAAATTTTTTGGAGACTGGGGGGAGGGATGAGTTTTGTTTCTTAATCCATTCTACTCGTCTATGTCTCTTAATTGGAGAATCCAGTCCATTGATATTTAAAAGTGTTGAGAGAATTCATTGCCACCAATCATTTTTATTTCTAGTACATTCTTATCCTAGGTTTTTATTTCTATAGTGGTAGTATCATTTGTTTTCTGGTGTTGATTGGTTGTAGTCATCCCTGCCCTCTGCTCTTGGTATTGCTTGAAGTATTCTCTGCGGGTATTGTTTAGTGGAGAGGAATTCTTTCAACTTATTTATATCATGGAACATTTTCCTTTCTCCTTCAATTATAATAGATATTTTTCCTGGATAAAGTACTCTGGGTTGGCATTTATAGTCTTTTAGAACCAGGAATATTTTAGACCAGGCTCTTCTGGCTTTCATCATCTGCACTGAGAAATCAGCTGTAATTCTGACAAGTTTTCCTTTATAGGTAACTTGTTTTACTTTTGCAGCCCTAAGTATCCTTTCTTTGCTTTGAACATCTTGTGTTTTCACTATGATATGTTGTGGAGAATTTCTTTTCTGGTTCTGTCTGCTTGGTATTCTATATGCTTCTAGTACTTGTTTTAATTTGGGAAAATTTTTCTCTAAAATTCTGTTTAAGACCTGAGGGTTATCATTATCCCTGTGAGTTTTCTTCCTTTTCTATCCCTATAATTGATAGGTTTGGACTTTTCATAGTATCCCACAGTTCTTGATTATTCCATTTTTTTTCATAATCTTTACTTGATTTATCCAATTCTTCCATATTATCTTCCAATCTTGATATTCTATTTTCTACCTCATCCAGTCTATTAAGAGTTTCTCCCATCCTTTCCAAGTTGAGAAATGTTGCATTTCTTTTTTCATTTCAACTTGAATTTTCTTCAGTGTTTCTATATCTTTTGTGATTTCATTCTGCAATTTATTGTTGTCTTCTTTCAATTTATCCCAGTCTTCTTTTAGGTCCCTGACTTCCTTGTTTATAGGCTCCTTAAATTCCCTCAACTCCTTAATTTCTCTAATCATAGTCATAATTGTTCTTTTGAAGTCTGTATCCTGAGTTATATCCAAGGGTCTTCACTAGAGGGTACTTGAATAGGGGTATTAGTATTTGGCAGAAATCCACCTGAGTCTTTTGTATTATTTTTCTTTCTTGAACTTTAGGCATTTGCGTAGCTTCTGTTGGGAGTGGTTCTAATGTGAAGGTTAGGTGTTTATTGAGCTGACACTGATTTTGGTTATATTTTTCAGGGGTTCTTGTTCACTTCTTAATTGATGTACAGTTTTGGATAGTTTAGGCTCTAAAATCTCAACTCTATCCTAACACTGTACAGACTAACACCCCTCACCGAACCAGCAAACAGTTCACCCAATAGACTAAGCCACGCAATAGCCAAGCCAGCCCGAACCCCCTAGGCCTGTGAAACCCACACCCCAAGTGCCCCAGGCACTCCTGGCCCTGTGGGCTGGAAGGTTACACTGCCTCCCATGAAGTGCAGCTGGAGTCTTCCACATCCAAGTAGGGTGATCCCCAATCAACCTCCCGGTGAGATGTACTCACAGAACCACCGTACACCACCCCTACTCACCCTTCCCCCAGGGTCAGGCATCAAGGTCTGTACCTGAGTTCAGTAGGAGAAAGACTCAGCTGACAGGGGCTTTGCCTGTTGTCTCATGCCCTCAGGCAATGTCTATAGTGCCAAATTGTAGTCCCTAAGGATCCAAATGCCCTCCGACCACCTCCAACACTTCCCACCACTCTTGGGGGCCCCTAAGTCCCCTCTCTGACTTTGCCACTAGCTGCTTAGAACGCCCCCCACCCACCACCAGGAGCTGCCATCTTGGAAAAGCCTGTCCATATTTCTATAGTTGCGGAAAGTCAGAAATTTTGCCTGAATGTTCTGTTTGCTCTATAGGACTCCATGGCCTTTGCAGATGTTGGTATTTACATACTGATCTTTAACTGTGGGTCAGCTCTCCTATCAATGGCAAATGCAATACAGAAATTCCTTTCAGGTTTAGTTATTCTGCAAGTTAACTTCTGTTCCTCTATACAAGCCTAGAAAGCTTAATTGAATTGATATTATCTTTATTTCCTAAAACCCCTACTTTACAGAGGATGAGATTTTCCTTCTTCATGTCACAATAAACTCATTAAATGACAAGAGGGTATTTAGAGAAAATACGTGTGTTCTTTACAAGTGTAGTTATATGATTGGTGCTTTCATCTGCATGCTTGATGGTGATCAGTCCTTTAACAGTGGTCCCCAAGTCTGGATGCACATTAAAAATTATCTGGAAAGCTTTTAAAATATACTCATACTAAGCCACCTCAGAAAAATTGTGTTTAAACCACTAATGGAAGGGCCTAGACACTGATATTTTAAAGGCTCCTTTACAACTCTAAAGCACAACTAGGTAAATTTCTACATTATATTACCTTCCTGTCTAATCAGCCCTCCTGCTTTTTCATAATGATTGTCAATACCTTCTGTTCCCTGAGGCTGTCTGTTCCCACAATTCATCTTTATCAGGACAGGTAATACTGAAAATGGCTCTAAATCTTTGTTGAAGGACATTTACTAGACAGAAACATAGGAGAACATTAAAAATAGAAGAATTCTGAGGAGTACTTCTCTGTCTTGAAACTGAGGATTTTATGCTCAACATTATCCTGAGTCCACTCATCTTCCTAGAGGACTTTGTAATGGTTTCCAAGAATCTTATGCAACCAAAATATAATTGTGTGTTTGTTAGACCAGAATCAGCATAGTACTGCGCCAACAAGACAATGCAGAAATATTTCCCCCAAAGCCTAGATCATTAGTGCCAACCTTACATTTCTTGAAAAGTGACAGAAAAAAATTAGATGCCAATACAGGTTTAAGGATACTCTTCCCTCAAAACTGTACCTCACAATAATATCTGTGGATAGTTTCAGTTGTCAAGTTGACACACCTGACAAGAGGGAACCTGAACTATGAAGTTACCTCTATGGGAAGTGACCTATGGGCACATCTGTGAGGCATTTTCTTGAATGTAGAGTAATATAGGAAGGGACAGTCTACTGGGGATGGTACCACCCCTGGGCAGGTGGGCCTGGGTTATATAAGAAAGCAAGCTGAGCACAGCCACAGGAGCAAGATGGTGAACAGAGTTCTTCCACGGTCCCTGCTTCACCTCCTGCCTCTTGTTTGCTGCCTTGAGTTCCTGTCCTGACTTCGCTCATTATGGATTGCAACCTCAGAGTGGTAAGCTGAAATAAACCCTTTTTCCCAAAGTTAACTTTTGGTCAGTGTTTTACTACAGCAATAGAAAACAAACTAACACAATACTTGATAGCATCTCCCAACTCTTTCAAAAGCCTTCATCTATTAAAAGTTTAGCCTTCAAGATTTTCAATTCCTCTTTCATTTTCAAATCTGTTACATATACACATAGATATCACTTTCTATCTCTTTAGTATTTTATCTATGATTCACAGCTTTTATTTTTCATGTCCAGCATCCAAATTTCTTTTCCTAACTTATTAAACTCTGATTGAAAACAAATGTACACATATTTACTGAGACCAGAGGTCCCTTCTGCATGATTGATATATGTACACATTGTGGGGGTATTAAATAAAGTTAGTTAAATATTCATATCTCACAGGTTTATTATTTTATATCAATAGCTACAAAGGGTGGACAAAATCTACACTTTCAGCAATTTTCAAACATATATATATATATATATATATATATATATATATATATATCACCAGGCTGTACAATAAACTTCTAAAACATATTCATCCTATCTGAAATTTTCCCTTTGACCAACACCTCCCAGTTCTTGAGTAATAGTAATTTCTTACTGAGTAATAGAAAAATTTCTAGAGAAGTCAGCCCCTTTTCCTTATCTTCTTTGAAAATGTTGCTGATATAGTTATACCCTACTCTTCAGGGCTGAACAATAGACCTTGCTACCATCTAAACCAGCAATGACCACTTTAGGATGATCCAGGCCAGTTAGAGACAGTGGAACAACTCCAAGACTGTTTCTTCTAATAGACAACTCTATCCTTTTCTTCAAAGAATAATAGCAGGAAGAATATAAGTCCGTAAGTTTTAAAAAATGACAAGGAAGGGCTGGAGAGATGGCCTAGTGGTTAAGAGTGCTGACTGCTCTTGCAGAGGACCCTGGTTCGATCCCCAGCACCCACATGGCAGCTGAGAACCATTTTTAGCTCCAGTTCCAGGGGAATCCAATGCCCTCTTCTGGCCTCCATGGCATTGCATGACATGGGTGCACAAACCTGCATACAGACAGTACATTCATACACATAAAAATAAATAACTAAATAAATAAAATTTAAAAAATGTCAAGGAAATAGAATTTATGAGTGGAAAGAAAGTATGTTAATATGTCAGTAACACTTATATGTTAATATCAAACTTGCCAATCTTTTTATGGAACTCCACTATTCTTTAAGAAAAGCTATCCCATGTTAACATGGCGTTATTTAAATTAAGATTGAATTAGCTTTCTATCACTTGAAATTTAACGTATCTAATACAGAAACTGTGCCGGGAAAAAGATTTTAAAAACAAAAAGTAGAATTGGTCAATATGGTATAGTAGATAGATGGTAGAAATACACAATTGTCTTTACTAATCTAAGAAGTTAGTGATATTTCCTATGTGGTAGTTAATCTGCTACCACATATATCTGGAGATAATATATAATGTACCTAACCAGCTTGAAATACTAGGAACCTGCAGAAATCCTCTAGCACATAGAGATAGATGGGTTATTCCTTGGAGCTTTCACTGAGGTCCAGCAAGAAAAGAGATGTGGTTTACCAAAAATACCTCTACCTCTAGCCCTTGTGGAAATAGAGGGAAGACCATAAACTTTCACCAGGAAAGAACTTTTCTTCCCGTGAATAATCGAATTTGCTTTAGAGACCACTTGTTTTGTTGCTTGCAGGACATAGAGAAACTAAATCTTTCCAAGTCAAGTTAGAAGTAGGGCTAAAAGTGGAACAGAAGATAAGATACAGACATGGTGGAAGCATTAACTCTTTCTCCTCTCTGGCTTTTTCTAAACAACCCAACCTGAGAATTCTAGGTCCACAATCAGATAATTCACTCAAAGAAAAGAGCTGGTTATTTGACTATAGTTTGGTGAAAAGGAAAAAAAGGGAGATCAGGCTTTTGAACTGTACTGAAATACAACCAAGCTGTAGAGTATTAAGCTAATCCCTTGTCAGATGTACAGAGCTCTGTCTCAGACCCACTGGCCAGAATTTGAATCCTGGGACACTGACTTGTCAAGAAAAATAATTTTGTCTCTATTAAAAACAAGCCTACTAAGCTTTTCATGGAGTTTTCAGAGAATTCTGAGTGAGTGCAGCTTTCCTTTCTTCAATTAGCAGTATATATTGGGAAGAGGGGCAGACCAGTGCCTACTGGCTTAACTACTCTCCAAGTCCACTGTCACTAACCATCTAATTTAGGTATATCATAGAGAATGATCCATTGAACACCATTCTATCTAATTTAGATCACTCTAAAGAATTATCCATTGAATACCATTGACCATGTTGTTTATTTACTTTGTTTGTTTGATGTTTGTTTGTTTGTGTTTGTGACAGGGTCTCCCTGTTTCCCCAGGTGACCTGTAACTCACTATGTAAACCAGGGTGGCCTTAATCTCACAGAGATCCACCTGCTTCTACTTCCCCAGTGCTGGGATTAAAGGCAGCCTGACTACTTTAAAAAATAGGTTGGTTTTGTTTTTCCTTTTTTGCTTACAACTCATCTAGTACTATGAAATGGAGTGCTTATCCTACCTGACAACTTCTAGGAAGCCAAGCAAGTATTTGTTCGAAACAGACTTGATGGCTGTTCCAGCACCATGAACACTGACTTTCACTCCCAGATCTAATGTCTTATAAAGATCTTCCATAAGGGAAGCATCAAGCATCCCTGAACAGGTCCCAGCCTCTGGTGCTGGGAAAGCAGACCACCAACACAGTGTCTTACCCAGCCTCTCTCACCTCTCACTCCTCTTGTCAGAGCTCCATGGTCTCCTGACATGCCAGAAGCATGTTTGCTTTTCATTTGCTTGTGGCTTTTTTAAGCCACAGATGTGGGTGGGTGGCAGGAACTCGGCACTTTCCTTCCTTGGCGATAAGTACTGCCATCGACTATGCACATATGGCTCCTATTAGAGTAAATGGAAGGCACGTGTCTAATTTGGAGGGAAAATTGGCAGAACTGACACAGCTGCAGCCAGTGACCCTCTGTTTTGAACAAGTGCTGTGTGAGGTGAATAGTTCAGACCATTGTCTACCTTACCCAGAACTGGAGTTATGGACAGTTGTTAGCCAGCCACCATGTGAGCTGGGAACTGAACCCAGGTCTTCTGTAAAAGTAGCTAGTCCTCTCAACCACTGAGCCGTCTCTCCAGCCTTTTTTTTTTTTTTTTTTTTTTGGTTTTTTTTGGTCTTTTTGGTCAGGTGCTCTGTGTGCTCCAGCTGGTCCTGTACTCAACTTTGTGGCCAGGCTGAGGCCTTGACTCCAGAGATCAGCTTCCCTCGGCCTCTGCCTCTGCCTCTGCCTCTGCCTCTGCCTCTGCCTCTGCCTCCAAAAGTGCTGGGATTACAGGCATGCACCACCGTGCCCAGCTTATTGGGGTATTTTTAAGGGACTCAAATATGTAACTGAGGCAGTGGAGTGAAATCGAAATTTATTTTTTGTCTCAATTGTGTATGATTAATGCATTAATCCAGTGAATATTGAATATTGTTGAGCATTTCAGTATTCCAATTGCTGGTAGTAACAAAGACAATGCTAATTCCCAAGGAATTTACATTTTAGGGAGGAGAATTAAGAAAATTATCTCCTATATAAAACCATGGGGGCAGAGATCCTATGCTATTCAGAGTTATTTGTTTACGCTAAGAGGTACTAGTTGTGCTGAGCATGGTGGCCGACACACCTTTAATCTCAGCACTTGGGAGGCAGAGGAAGGTAGATCTTTGTGAGATCAAGGCCAGCCTGGTCTACAAAGAGAGTTCCAAGCTAAACTGTGGCTACAGGGAGACCCTGTCTCAAAAAAAGACCAAAAAGAAAATAAAGAAAAAGCTGGTTGTATGTGAGTAAAACAATTGCAGTATATGTGAAAAAAGTCAACCAAAGACAATAGAAACAGGCTGTAAATTTGGATTGAAAATTATGGATCATCAGCACAGAAGTTATTGCTAAAAATGTCAAAATAAATGAGACAGACCAGGAAGAATATGTGCACTCTGGCCAGCTTCAGAGAGGCTGAACTCTAAGGGACAGATGCAGGACAGAGAGACATCAAAATGTAGCCAGAACCCTTGGAAGACTTAGAATGAGCTTGCCACCTGACCCAGTCATACCACACCTGGGTATATACCCACAAGACTCATCTTACCACAGAGATACATGTACAGCCATGTTTATTACCGCTCTCTTCACAATAGCAAAGAGCTGGAACCAACCCAAGTGCCCCTCAACTGACAAGTGGATAGAGAAAATGTGGTACATCTACACAATGGAGTTCTATGCAGTGGTAAAGAAAGATGACATCATGAACTTGCTAGAAGATATCATGTTAAGTGAAGTAACACAGTCCCAGTAAAACAAATGACGAATGGTATCCCTCATCTGTGGATGTTAGCACCAATTACCTAATTGTATGGCAAACTGAGCAACATTAGTGTGATCTGAAACCAACTGTGCTCTTATATTGTGAATCTCTTAAAAATAAATATTTTTTAAAAATGTAGCCAGAGATGTAAGATGAGACTCAGCACAGTAACGTCACAGAAAGAGCGGGACCCATGAAAGGGAAAATGACAGAAAAGGATGCTGACTGACTAGTGCCTGCTTGATAAAGAGGATTGGAAACAAAGAAAACCAGACCCAAATTATATAACACTAGACTAGGAAAAGGAAGGAGGGGAGGAGAGGGGAGAGAAGGGCAGGGACGGGGGAAGGGAAAAGAGAAGCCTGAGAAATAAGATTACCTTGGCCCCTGTCTATGGACAAAAGCTTCCCTTGAAGCCGCCCATAAGACCTAGTAAAGGTTGTCAAAGCATTATCTACGCATTTCAGACACACTTCAAGCAGGATTGAAGGTATTATGCCATTAAAATGAGACACGCATAGTCTTTCCTAATTTAAAAGGAAATTAAATAAGATGAGGTATTCTCAATTTTATTTCTCATATACTTGGGCTACACATTTTTAGCATCTGTTAGGTCTAGGCTTCCCAGAATCCCAAGGGGCACACAGGCGCCCACTTCCTCCAGACGCTGTCAATCTTCTGACCCCTTCCCCAGTACCTGAGGCCCCGCCCCATAGGTATAAATGGGTGGATCCCAGCCGCCATAGCTCTCTCTGTCTCTCTCTGTCTCTCTGCCTCTCTCTGCCTCTCTGCCTCCCTCTCTCTGTCCTGCCCCTCTCTCTGCCCCTGCCCCACAGGCAGCTCATGCTGGCAGTCCCACATGGAAGTAAAAAAGCATGTTCCTGGAGTCACCTAAGCCTCATGTGCCGTTTATTGGGGTTCATGACTTTTTATACCCTAACAGCATCCATTTCCATTCTGTTATCAAGTACTAGAGGCTGTGAAAATAATGGAATCAAGTAAAATATATTCAAGAAAACTTAGGAAGAAGTTAACAATGTTGTTTTGGTGACTTTATTTCCTACTCAAAAATATGGTCTTATAAGCTTATAAAATTTTAGGTTAAATGGTATAAATATCTAGTGCAAGTTTCATGGTATTTTGAAAAGTACCATAAAATTTGGACACTGTCTCCTAAACACATTCAACCACTGGCCTAAAAAATTAACTAGTGAAAGGTCAGCAAACTTATAAATTATCATTTTATACATTTCTATGGTAACAAAGTGAAGACAATGGACAATGAGGTGCTAAAAGTACTGTTTATGACATATTTCTTGTCTGAAGTCTTGCAATGAGTTCAATGTGGAATGTATCCTCAGATAAGAATGAAGCTTTTTTTTCTTGGTCCTAGAAGCAAAATATTTATTACCAAGGATACAGAAACACAGAATAATCCAGGGTTGGGGGGGTGCGAAACAATCAGGAGAGATTCATGAGGCTAGATCACTGAAGAGAAGACTAGACATTTTAACAAGTATTAGTAGAGACTGTCTTGGTTCCACATTAGTTTTCTCAAAGTAGCCCAAGTAAAATACTTGACTGTTTCTAGATTTCTTTGGAGAAGAGGCTCTAGATTATGATAAACTATTTAAGTGGAATTCCATTGGTCTCTAGGTTCACAATGGTCACAGTGTGAATTTTAGGCCCATTCTAGACCATTCTGATGCTCTTCAGGCTAACCCGACTACCTGGTGGGGAGTTTATCTCAACGATATATTGACACATATATTCTCTCCCCATGTATTGCTGGCCTGGCTCACCAGCCGTGCCACTAAATCCCAGGTCAACACTTTGCTTCATTACAAGTTTAAAAATAAGGGCTTGCTGTGTATCAGCAACAGGTGTGACCTACTTCATCCTTGTACCTAGAAGAGGCTGAACATCATGTTTAATGAAAGGAAATGTTCTCTAAGGAGACAGGGGTATGTGGAAGACATTTACATACTGTTGTTATGATTGATCTGCATGATAGAATTGGTGTCTTTGGAAATGCTTAAAGCTTGTGATTATTCATATTGAATATAAGGAAGGGACCACCCACAAATCTAAATCTAGAAACAGCTGCAGTCTCAGACAGACCCCTGAAGAAATCCAAGTCTTCATATTCCCTGGTGAAGAATTACTACTGCATCCTTGGTATGCTATCATTTTCTGCACAATCACCTAATAAGATATGCAAATTTTCCACTTTCTCCATTCTTAGGAGAACAGACACTGAATTGATTTATGAATCTGAACAGCCTTTGCCACCTACATGAGAAACTATTTCTCGCAGAGCTTTTCTCAGCTGTTGCCTTTTCCTGACATGGTGTCAAACACTCTGGCAGATGAATTCTGGGCTCCTGTGGTGGCCTTGGGTGTTGGCATTTGTAAATCAGCATATTTCTGTCATCACCCAAATGCTGAAGCACAAAAAAAAGCCCCATGCATAGTAAAGGAAAGGCAGCTGTTGTCATCACTAGAAGAAAATGCAATTTAAAAAGCTTTCAGCAGACAACCTCAAGACGTCCCTTTTAGAGAATAAAAGGAAAGAGTTGGTGACCTAATGGGGTTCTATCCAGGGAAAGAGACTCCCTTGAAGCAGATGTATTTTCTGGCCAAGAATCCAAAGAAGGGAAGAGTAAAAGAACAGGCCTGGATTCCATTCCTCAGTTTGTTCAAAGCCCTATCTGAGGTATTATCCAGAAACCGCTTCCTTTGATTTTTGTGTAGCAAGATACCAGGCTGAAATTAATTTCTAATATAGTTTGTTATGTTAGACAGGGTATGAACTGATTGCAGCAAAAAGAAACAGATGTGTGAGGCTACCTACCCTTAGCTTACTACCTGTCAATTTAAACACTTATTACCTTACAGTAAGAGTTGCAGCTCACTACCTGTCAATTGAAACACCTATTACCTTACAGTAAGAGATGAATTTTCTGTTTTCTACTGTGGAGAGAGGAGGGAAAGGAAGAAAGACCATCAGAGGGTAAAGTAACCCTTAGTATGTGGCTAAGAATGTGGACTATTAGAACCAGAAGGAATTAAAATTTCTAAACCCTTCCGTTTTTGTGAGGAAACGGAAGCTTGGTAAATTGAATCCATCAAGTTCAGCCCCCTAGGCAGTGAGAGGTGCTCCCCTGTTGTAGCTCTTTAGGTACACCATGGTTCTGGGAACTGTGGGTACAAAGCGGAAATCACCTCCTTCTGCATACCTGAGGCTCACAGGCCCAGGCTTCCAACTGTGGCTTCGCGATCATTGGTGCGTTATTGATGAATATGGAAGTGGATGAGCTCCTTCAGTTACATGTCCAAGGGGAAGGCAGGGAACACACAACCTGGTGTCCCCAAGAGCAGTCCAAGACTCTGTCCCAAGCCTGCTCCAGTCAGTGCCCTCAACAGAAACCCTTCGTGCACCATGACATTGTAAACTCATGTGATTTACAGACAGTTTGACATGAATCAAAAGTGTCACACATATTAAAAAATTCCCTGAAATCTCACACCTGTACAAATTACTCTAAAGCTGATCTTGGTACATATAAAAAAAATACCACAGACTTGGAATCTGTGAGATCACACTTTCCTCCAACATGTACTATCCCAACAGCCGACACCCCTGGTCCTTCTAATAGGAAATCCTTTGCCAGGTTTTTCTCCTCAACAGTTTCTGGGTATCTTAGTATCTTGTGTGGCCCCCTTCTCTAGTCAGGGTCCTTCAGAGAAACGGAACCAATATGTACAGACTACAGTGAAAATTGTTGGCTCACATGCTTAGGAGACTGAGAAATCCCACCACGTGCGTCCTTGCAGCTGGAGAAGCAGAAAAGCCAGTGGTGTGATTCAGTCCATGCCTGAAGGCAGAACATAGACATCCCAGCTCAATGGTCAGATTCACCCTTCCTTCATGTTTCTATTCTACTCAGGCCCTTGATCAGATGACAGTTGGCTTCCTATTCAATTTATTGATTCCACATGTCAGGCTCACCCATAAACACCATGATTAACACACCAGAAATATTTCACCAGCTCTCTACTATCCCTAACCCAGTCAAATAGACTGTTAAAATTAATCTTCAGCTCTTTTTTGAGCAGACAAATCATTCTGAACTTTGACGTCTTTATCTTTCCCAACACCAAGTATAGCGGGAGAACTCCCCTCCATTTCTCACAAAATGAGGATACTTTAAAGAAAGAGAGAGAGAGGTAGGAAGGAAGGAAGGAAGGAAGGAAGGAAGGAAGGAAGGAAGGAAGGAAGGAAGGAAGGAAGGAAGGAAGGAAGGAAGGAAAACTAGGGTTGGTGAGATGGCTTATTGGGAAAGTAGACTTTTCACCAAGGCTGAAACCCGAAGCCCTAACAGTCCCTGGGACCCACCCATGTGGCAGAAGGAAAGAAAGTTATTCCCTGGCCTGTACACATATGCCATAGCACACATGTATACACACACACACACACACACACACACACACACACATGATAACTAAAGAAATAAATAAATGTAATAAAAATTAAAAGAAAATAGCCGGGCGTGGTGGCGCACACCTTTAATCCTAGCACTTGGGAGGCAGAGGTAGGTGAATCTTTGTGAGTTCAAGGCCAGCCTGGTCTACAATGTGAGTTCCAGGACAACTGGGGCTATAGGAAGACCCTGTCTCGAAAAGACCAAAAAATAAATTAATTAAAAGAAAATAAAAGTCAAACTTTTCTAAAAGTAGCCTGCAGATATTGCACAATCTCTGTTCCCTTTGGGTCCTTCGCAAAACAAGTTCACATCATGTCCTTTATCCTAACCTACTTGCTCAGGTCCAAGAGTTTGTCCTATTCCCAACTGCTCTGTGTGTTCCAAGTACAACCATACTTCCATGTTTTAGCCAAAAGAAGACCTGGCCTAGGACCAAGAAAAATGTATCTCCTTCTCACAGCCTTGATAGTTATTCAGAATTGACTTCTTTCCAAAGTAACTGACACTGTTTTGTGTGTGTGTGTGTGTGTGTGTGTGTGTGTGTGTGTGTGTTGGAAATGAAGCCCAGGAATGTGCATTTGCTAGGCAAGTACTCTGTTTCCTTCAAGGGAAATCTACTCTCGTCTTCAAAGCGGTGGTCATCCTGCTCACAAGAAAATTCTAGAATTAGGTGGTATTAAATTGGTCTTTTTCTGTGGTAGATAGAGTAATGCCTCTGAAGGGTTTCTATATTATAATTCCTGGAACACATGAACACTATGCCACCATATATGGTGAAAAGTACTTTATAGATGGGATTAAAAGAACCTTACACTGGGAATATATCTGGGATTGTCTGGGTAAGCCCAAGTGTATTCATAGAGGCCCTTAAAAACAAAGAAAGATTTGGGGGGGGGGGGCTGTGGTCAAAGGAAGATAGGAATATAAAAGAATGGCCAGAGATGCAACAGCACTGGCTTTCAAGTAGAAAAGGGGGCCCAAGTCAAGGAATGCAGATGGCCTATAGAGGTAGGAAAGGACAAGGGTATAGATATCCCCTGGACTCTTCAGAATGAACATAGCTTTGCCAACACTTTGATATTAGGCCAGGGAAACTCCTTTTGGACTTCTGACCAACAGAACTATGAAAATAATTGTGTTGGTTTAAGCCAACTAAGTTTGTTGCAATTTATTAATGCAGCAATAGAAAATAAATACTGATTCCCTTCGTGCTCTCATTAAAATAGGATGTAAAAGGCCTGGGGAAAGAATCCTACCTAGGAAACCTTGTTATGCTTTTCACATGTGTCCATCCTGGGTGTAGTTTAGGGGATTATGGTGTCTTTCCTACCCTCCGTACTCAAGAAAATTCCCTAAAACAGTAAATAAGGTTGAAGTCCAGCTATAGAACACTTAGAAAAATTAGAAATAAGTTCTGTAACCCAGGCATTCTCACCCCCAACATGACTGCTATTTTGAGCAACATAATCATTTGTTGAGGTGGAGAGCTCTCCTGTGTATTATAGGAGTTTATGCATCGTCATTGATGGCCTCTACAACATTATAGCATAAATCAGTTCCTCACCTGTGATAGCTAAAAATAGCACCATACATTGCCCATGTCAGACTTCTGACCTAAGAATCTTAATTTTTTTTTTAAATACAGCAGCTCTTAGAATGTCCTGTCCAGGGATGGAGAGATGGCCTAGCGGTTAAGAGCGCCGACCGCTCTTACAGAGGACCCGGGTTCGATCCCCAGCACCCACATGGCGGCCGAGAGCCGTCTGAAACACCAATTCCAGGAGAACTCCAGGTCCAGGGGAATCCGAGACCCTCTTCTGACCTCCGCGGCATTGCACGACACGGGTGCACAGACTTGCATGCAGACAGTACATTCATACACATACAGAAATAAATAATATTAATAAAAAAATTAAAAAAAAAAGAATGTCCTGTCCAAACAATTGTGTTCTACACCATGATAATAGCACCTGAGAGGAGGATGTTTTTGGAGGCTTGCATGTCCTGGGTTCTGAGAAACTGTCTTTTTTTTTTTAATTTAATTTTTATTGATGGTTTATGCATTTCATACATCATTTTCCAATTCAGATCAGGCATATTTCCCTTTCCCTTCCCCCCCCCACCCCCACCCCATCCCAGATCATGTATTCTGCCATAACTGTCCTGCATCTTTCAGGTTTTTTTTTTTTTCATTTTTTAGCTATAAGTGATAATCCATGAGTATAAGCATCCTTTGTGCAAAACCAATCTACAGACTGTTGTGCCCAAACCCCCACAGTCCCACCATCCAGTGGGGGGTGACAGGTTGTTTGTTCAATCAAGTTGATCAAATGAGTGTCCAGACTACATCGAGAGAAACTGTCTTCTATGGATAACTTTGATATTTAAGGATATAATGTTTTCATCTGAGAAATGTACAAGTAAGATATGGATCAAACTAATAGACCTTTGTATATGTAGTACCTGGAGCAGAGCCAGGGACATAGATATGCATTTCCAAGTGATTTGGGTATGTAGATTTTCTTAGATAAATTCTCTGTGCTCTCCTCCACTTTTAATAACTCCCTGTCCATGAGTCAGTTAATTTTTTGGCAAAGTTAAATGAGCAGGAAGCCATGACTTTACTTGTAAGGGCACAGCATGACTTCTTATAATATCACACACCAACAACCATCTGTAGGTGGCTTCAAGTTACACAGTACAGGCCAATAGGCAAAGGAGGGATGTCATCGTAGTGTCACTGAGCAAAGGGGGGATGGAGACATCAGCACAGTTAACTAAAGTTTCAACACGAAATCATTTATTGAATTTAGTGTAACAAATAGATCACATACTTTTATCCCATGAACAAGATTTACCATATCCTTAAAGTCAGGCTCTGACATGCATAAGAAACCAAAGGTTATCTATTCTTCACAAACACAGTAATGATCTAAAAATAGGGAAGTGATTTAGCAACTAAACAAAGCAACTGAGTTAGTTGTATATAACCTTTGAATAAGTCAGTACATGATTTCAACTGTCAGCAATTTGAAAATGAAGAATTAAGTCTAAAGAAAAATGGAACTTCTTGTCATGCTTATATTAACACAAATTAATAAATTAGTTGAACAAGTGGTCCAAAATTCAAGTCTATAAGTAAGATTTGGCTGACATTTCTTTCAGAATATTAATAAAATCAGTTGAGTTTCTTTGATGGGATGAGGAATTTTACACTGGCATTTATTTGCTTTAATGTATATTCTAAGGGTTGTATATTGAGAGGTTTCTCCAGAAGTAGCCCATACAGATGTAAGTTTTAGGAAATTATGTTTCAGAACAAACTCAAAAGAAAAATGTTGTTGAATGAGATTTAGCAACAGAATAAGTTTGACTGCAAGGTCTTCTGGAAGGGCTGCTCTGTTAGTGGTTCCGAGGAGAACAATGATTTAAATGGGACACTGCAGTACTAGTCATTAGAATAGCTTCTTCACACAGCTGGGGTCTATGCTCCATTAATAATATCTGAAGGTTGCTTTGTAGGAACTACTTTTATAAAATGGACACAATCTGGATCAATTTAATTATCCATGGCAAACTCTATGAACCTGTGGCCTGTGATGGAGTGGTGTGCACATTTCCTGGGAGCCTCATTTTGGTACTCCACTCAAAAAGATAATGAATAAATGTGAGAATATGGGCATGCTTGAGAATTAATATAGTAAAGTGCTGAAAGACAACACACCTGTCTTCACTGAACTCAGTGAAGATTGGAAGGGGTACTTGACCCTGCGTGAATGTGATAATCACTAACTAGGATGAAAAGGCAGGATGGTCTGTTAGAGAAGGGTGGATCCAAATTTGTACTTCCCCAATGAAACTGGAGAAACTGGTTTTAATAAAACTGTGAGTGAGGTGTGATCATAGGAGCACAGTTCTAGGAGTCAGATGGTTTCAAGGGAAATCTAGGGGAATGAGGATCCTCCAAGTTCAGGCTCACTCTTTTTTTTTAAATATATATTTTTAAATTTTATTTATTTATTTCTTTATGTGTATGAATGTACTGTCTACATGTAGGTTTGTGCTCCCGTGTCCTGCAATGCCTCGGAGGTCAGAAGAAGGTGTCGGATTCCCCTGGAACTGGAGTTCTCCTGGAATTGGAGTTACAGACAGTCTTCAGCCACCATGTGGGTGCTGGGGATGGAACCTGACTCCTCTGCAAGAGCAGTCGGGTGCTCTTAACCACTAGGCTATCTCTCCAGCCCCCCAGGCTCACTCTTAAAAACTAAATTTAAAAGTCAGGCTTCTTCGTGCCAGTTATTATTAATGTTGACATACTAATGCCATGGGTTGTCTGGAGAGTTCCCAGGTCCTCTCACACAACTACCTTCCACTCCCCACTCAGCATCAGTGACAGGGACTTCATTGTTAGAATCTCTCATGAGGAATGAGCACATGTTCTGTCACCAGCACAAGTTGTCAGGGAACAAGGAATGGTGCATACCCTTTCCCTATTTCACAGCCTCATTTCTTTCTTTACCAATAGATGCTAATCCAAGTCAAGTTCTATCCCTAATAATTTGTTGATACTTTATTGACAGTTTGGCTCCACTATGTAACCCTAGTAGATTGTAAACTGAAAGCATGCTTTCATTCAGTGATATCTGTTGAGTGTTATGTCTAGTACTATAGCAGGCACTGGTAATACAATGGTGAGCAAGGTTTTTTTTTTTGGGGGGGGGGGACCCTGCTCTTCAAGTCATTGACAGTGAAACAGAACATACACAAACAAGCAAGGGCAGAGGAGAAGTGATAGAGGAAGCAGAAAGTGGGCACTATAGGAGAAATATGGCAGCCATTCTCCTGCTGTGGGTGAGGAAACTTTGGCAAAGTCAAGGCTCTTTAAACAGAGTGGAAAATAGACCCCAAATGAGTCTCAAAGCCTAAGAAGAAGCATGACGGCCATAAGTCAGATCTCCATGTCTAAGCAAGTGGTAGGAGCTGATGTTAGGTGGGTGGTAAGGAGTAGACAGAGAGCCTGAACAAAGAGAAGAGGCAGGTGAAGGTTCTTCTCCCCTTGGCTGACTATGTGGTGAAGCCATATTAAGCCTGATGGAGAGATAAGGAAAGCATCACCCTAAGACACGATAAAATGACCCACTTTGTCTCCTCACAGACAACTCCAGGCAGCCCTCTGCTCCATTCTTTCTCACCATAGCCTGGAAGTGACAATGACGGTAGAAGCAAGCCACTGCTCCTACTGTCTAACCTTTCATTAGGGGCCAAAACCTGCTAAGAGTCTCCATTCTTTTTTTCCTGTGAAAGATGACAAGGTCTTACTATGGCGTATAACATCTCCTAATCACTAGAGGGTATAAGCTTGTGGCAACATCCATGAGTTATTCCTCCAAGGAGAGAGCTAATAGCCAAATAGATTTGGGATATACAGACATATGGCTGCCACTGCTGCACAGTATTTCCTGGCAGGTGAGGTGTAGCTGATGTTGGTGGAGGAGTCTTGCTTGACTCAAAGAGACCAACATTTGCTTTATTGGTTCAGTTGCCTTTGGTAACACTCTCTGGTAGTCCAGAGACCAACTGTATATTTGCAAGTGCAGTCTCGATACAATCTTCCCATGCTTACCTCAGGTCATTGACAGCAGGGCAGGCCTACCACCTCTCTTCTTGCAGGTATCCCAGTTTACAGGCAATAAGCCTTTACCTTTTTTTTGGGGGGGGGGGCTTGGGTCCCCTGGCCAACATCTCCTTGGCAGAACAATCCATTGCTGCTGCTATCAGTGCTCTCCTATATTAATATATTTTGCTTATATGCACCACTTAAAGAGACTTTAGTATTATATTTGGTTCTGAATAGAGAATAATCCTTTTTACAGTTCCTATGTCTGTTAGTCAATTAAAGAAAGCAGTTTTACCAATTTTATAAGAGATTACTTCTAAAACAGTCAGCTCTAATTTACATTTAGAGGATGACTTCATTACCACCATGTTTTTCTTTGTTCTATGAAAAAGAAGTAAGGAGGTCTCTCATATTGAAACTGTGCTGCACCTAGAAGGTAAGGTTCATTAGGACTCCCTATAAACAGTTGTTACACCTATGGTCCTCAGAGATGTTTGATGCCTGTAGCAGTCTGAGGCTTTTCTTCCTTTTAGTGTTAAGATGGGTCAACTTCTCTGCTGGTATTTCTTGGTACAACCTACATGATGGAAGGCTGTATCCTTTCTTTCTCAGCCATTGAGTTGGTGATGTTTTGACCTGTGGGAACATACAAATCTTTTCCCATAGTTAGTTTTAAGATTAAATTGAAAGTTTTTGACAAAAAGGTATAATATGTAACTGTATCCCCCCTTTTTTAAATTTTAGGGGTTTTTTTGACCCATGAGTCTCAAAAAGGCAGTTGTAGTACACATTAACACACCATCCAAACATCTGTGTCTATACCAAAGTAACCTACCATAGTAACTATCAATGTTTAAATACCTATATATCTAATCACTTGTGCTTCATTAGTAGGATTGAAAGGTTATCCCTGGACAAATGGTCAGCCCATGAAAGGAAACAGCCAGAACTGATCAGAGTCCAAAACAGCATCTCTAGACAAAGTAGACTGTTGTGCTTCTCGTCCACCTGTGCCCTGTTTCTAAGCCTAAGGAACAATATGAGGAAGAGGGGGAGTGGTAGAATGTAAGGGCTGCGATTGGGGTGAACAGTAAAACTACAACAATATAGTCTGGACACTTGATCAACTTGATTGAACATTCAAACCCCTCCAGCTGGATAGTGGGAGCCTTGGGCTGTGTGGGCTGGGGCACAACTGCCTGCAAATTGGTTTTATATGAAGGATGTTTGTACTAAAAAAAAAAAAAAAAAAAAAAAGGAGCTAGATATCGAAAAGTCCTTAAAGCAGGTTTTCATGCCAGGCCTGAAGAGAGGCCAAGAGAACTTGGAGAAGATAGCATTAAAATCCACTCTGTAAGATTTGCAGTTTAAAAGGATATACTTAAAAAATAAATAATTTATATAAGAGGTATTTCAGTAGAGATTTTACACAAATACAAAATAAACCATATAAGTTAATGGACTTATTTCTCTGAAGTCATAGTCCAGTCATAAGCTTTAAAGAGCAAAGTGTATTATTGGGTAAAATTTATTCTAGCAGGACTCAAATCTGCCCAAGCTTTATCCATATATATGGATATTTTAAGGCTTAGTGAAATGTTTAGATTAGTTAAATTTGGGTGTAGGTTTTGGTGAAAATTGTAATACATTTGAACTAATTGGGGAATATAAAATGTTAATTGCTTTATTTATAATTTGTATTGGGTTAAGGTACAACAAATGGTCTCTATATTTTCTGAATTTACACATCACATTGTAACACTTTCTTTTCTGTGTAGGACAATTTAAAGGAACTAAGCTTAAATTTACTTCCCAAATAAGTAGCATACAGTCAATGAGAAACAGTTTGGGTAAATTTAATGAAAGCTTATGCCTTGGCTCCTGTTTATGGTATGTGTAATACAACTTAGACATCTATAGGTCAAAAACATAAAAAACCAAAAAAAAAATAAAAGAGGGAGGTGGGAGGTGGTGGTAGTATCCTTTCTAGGATACAAATGGAAAACTCTGTGTTCCAATCCTATTGATAAATTTTCAATTTTTGAGATCTTGAAACTAACAATAGGAGGAGAATTTTATGTTCCCACAGGTAAAAATCACAAATCTAAATGCCTGAAAATGTACAACTTTTGGCTGTGCAGGATGGACGGGGAAATGCCAGCAGAGAGGCTGACCCATCTGAATATCAAAGAAAGGGAACCTCAGACTGCCTGAGTCACAGACACTGAAGCATCTCTCTGAATATTACTGGGGTTAACTGTTTATTAATGTGTCCTAAGAAGTTTACCTTCCAGATCTGAGAAACCCCCTACCTCTCCCCCTTTATTAGGAAAAAGAAAAACATGATGGTAATGAAATCATTCCCTAAGTGTAAATTACAGCCAATTGTTATAGTGGTAATTTCTTTAAAACAGTATAACTACCTTTTTTCAATTGACTGATAAGCATAGGAACTGTGAAAGGATAATTCTCTATCTAGAGCCAAATTCAAAAGTAAAGTCTTTATAAGCTGTGTAATTAAGAAAATTATTAGTACAGAAAGCTCTGACATCAGCAATGAATTATTTCTGCCTAGGAGATGTTGGCTAGGGATTCAAACCCCCCCAATTATAAAAAGCCTTTTGCCTATAAGTGGATATATGAAAGGAGAAAGGCAGTAAGTCCCTGTTGTTGAAGACCTGGTGTGAGCATGAAAAAAATGTTGAGACATCACTTGCCAACGTACAACTGGCCTCTGAAATGCCAGAGAACATTACCAAAGGCCACTAAAGCAATACAGCAAAATATTGGTCTCCCTGAGACAAGCAAGACTCCTCCATCAGTATCAGCTACACCTCAACTGCCTGGAGATACTGTGCAACAGTGGCAGCCAAGTGTCTATATATATATCCCAAATCTAATTGGCTATTAGCTCTCTCCTTGGAGGAATAACTCACAGTTGTGCCACAAGCTTATGTCCTTCTAGTGGTTAGGAGATGTTATAGAGCCACAAACTAGAACTTGTCACCCTTTATAGAGAAACCACAGTTTGTGGATTAGCATACCATCCAAACATCTGTGTCTATGCTCACAGCTTAGCTTGCCATAATAATTAGTACTGCTTAAATGCCTGTACATCCAATTGCTTGTGCTTTGTTAGCATGACTAAAAAGGTATCACTGGATAAGCTATCAACCCATGAAGGGAAACAACCTGAAAAGACTAGAGTCCAAAATGACAACTCCAAAGAAAGTAGACTGTTTTCTTCTCACCCACTTGTGCCCCTTTCCCAAAGCCCAGGGAACAAATTGCAGAAGAGGAAGTGTGGTAGAATGTAAGGGCTGTGGAGAGATAGGGGTGAATCATGAGACTACAGCAGTATAGTCTGTACTCCTAATTGATCAACATGCCTGTGCATACAAGCTTCTCCAACTGGACTATGGGAACCTTGGACATAGATACTTGCAAAATTTGGACATAGATACTTGCAAAATGCACCAATTACTTAATTGTATGGCCAACTGAGTAACATCAATGTTATCTGCAAACGACTGTGTTATTATATTGTAGAATCCCTTAAAAATAAACAAATAATAATAAATAAAAGATTAAAAAAGAGTCTTCATTCTTCACACAGAAGACCTTTCTGCTGAGGTACATCTCACAGCATAGTACTTGAGCCCACTGCCAGCTTCCAGAGTCTGATACTTACTACCTGCAGCAGGGACCTCAGGGAGACATGCTTGAAGGAGTCCTGTCCTTGCCTTCTCTGCCCCTGGAGTTGACTGGAAAGAACATTTTGGAATGACATACCAATCCCTGCCCTTCCCCTATACTCTCCAGTTTTAGCTTCTGTGGTATAGGAGGTGGGGAGTCTGTGGAGAGGCAGCTACAAGCAATGCCATGCCCACACACTAAAATTTACACAGATTACGTAAAACGAAAGAGAACGCCTTCTCAGATTCTGCTACTTAGTCCATACCCAAGGGTATATGTGACCTTTTAGGGCCTGCTCCCATCTTTATTATTACCATTGGCATCTTTTCTGGGCCTTGATTATGTTATTGCAAATATTCTAAGAGACCTTAACTTTAGAAATGTTGAAATATTTATCCATAAAATTATAGAGTCTGGGTTCATGCCAATGTCATCTGAGTTCCTTCTTACCCATTCCTCTCACAGTTCCTTATATCCATTCCCTCCTCCCTTCCCAACTGAACACCCCGTTTTCCCCACACCTCCCCCAACATCTGTTTCCTACTATCGCCATCTCTCAGGCTCTTTATTTCCCTTTACTTCTGTGTTTCCCTTCCCTTTTCCTTGCTCCTGCTACAACATCAGGATACATAACTACATATAAGCTACAGTCCACAAACGAGGGAGAGCATACATCACTTGCTTTTCTGACTCTATGTCTTGTCACTTATGGAGGGAAAGTAGGTATGTAAAGTCGATAGGTAAGATAGAAGGTAGATGGATAGCACATGCTCCATTCCTAGCTTACAGCTGTTGATTGTTGATGATGGGAACTTGGAGTACATAGAAGTTTGAGCTATCAGGTCTATTTTGACTGCATTTGAACTTTTTGTCATAGCTAGAAATTATATGAATTACTAGAAAACTTTAAAGAGTCTGAAATTATTTAACAGACTTTTATAAAAAAAAAATAAGATTCCATGATAAATAAAAACAGGGAAAATTCTCCAGGATACATGCTGAATTAATCAAGGCCAAGATTGATAAGATTGATAAGATTGATAAGATTGATTTGGGAATATATTCAGTTGAATACAGGTAAGTACAAAGGAGATCAAAACAAGAGAGTTAGTAAATGCTATGAACCCTTTCTTGGCAATGATTCTACTGGTAAATAACCAGGACTAAAAATAAAAGGGTATATTTGTTATTTCTGAAATGGTCTTAGTCCTTTTCTGCCTAGGGACAGAGGTGCAGTTCTAAGTGACTTCTAGATCTCTTAATGCCTTGAAAAACTGACAGATAATATGAAAACTCTGAGTTATCTTCCGATCCACGGATGGCAATAGGCCGGCCCAAATTTTATTGTCCAAGGGATTGGCAATCCCCAGGGTTAAAGAAGTGGAGGATGAAGGAAGTGGGTCCTAACCTCACAAGCTGAGCTTGCCCCCAAACATACAATAAAGAAAGTGAATCCAGGGCCCTTGGAATTCAGGTATGTGTCACAACCTCAATTCTTAGTACTGTGTTCAGAAATATCCATGCTAAGGTTTTCAGGTCACATTTCAACTGTTGATGAGCAATGTAAGAGGAGAGATAGATGTTGTCTACTTCCACAATTCCCCTGGCCAGTCTTAGGTAGGATCAGAGTCTGACAGTGAACCACTGAGTGTTTCTGACATCATCTCAGAGAAACCTTAAACCTTCTATCCAGCACTTTTGATATTCTTGTTTTACAAATAAGGCACAGAGAAGTTCAGAAAGTCATTTGAGGCCACACAATTCCTAAGAGGCTAAGTATGGATTTCAAAACAGAGCTTCCTGACTATAGAATCCTTGTTCTTTATTACCAAGCACGCCTATTCTATTCAACTCAACACAGAATAATGGCGTGTATCAGAGGCTGTGCTCCCTCTGGCAGTGACCAAGTAAATACATGCCCTTGTGGTGATTCATTAGGAGAATTATGCAGCTCTGTCCTTTATCCCTTGCCCTTAACCTCTGCACTGGGAGAGATCTTTCCCTGAAGATGTTGAGAGGGTTCTAATCTGGGACATGGGACATGGCAAAGAACCCCTCAAAGCAGATACTTGTTTCTCTTCGTGTCAATCTCCTCTCTCTCTCTTCTCTTCTCTCTCTCTCTCTCTCTCTCTCTCTCTCTCTCTCTCTCTCTCTCTCGTATGCACTGTTTTGGTGAGTTGAAAGACAAAAGAATATTTTAAAAGGATGCCTGAGAAAGTAAAAACTATCTTCTTATTAGAATTTAAAAGGTTCCATTCTAAAACAGGGTTCATTCATTTATTTTGAAAGAAGTTATCCACTTCCTGTCCAGAGAAAACATGAATCTGAAGTTGTATGTCTGGACAAGATGGCCACATACAACTTGAAGAAGAGGTGGAAAAGAGGAACTGTTTTCTTAGGAATAAGAGAAAAGGCTGACCTTAATCCTGTTCTTACCCTTGCAAACACAAGCTTATGAACTGTGTCACTGACCTCCAATGTGATAATATGGGCATAGCATTTAATTTTTAGCGGATGTATGTATATTTTTGCCTTCCTACTGAGCACTACACTACATGTGATGATGTTACCAATAATTCTTAATATATATATATACATATATATGTATATATATATATGTATATATATATATGTATATATATATATTAAGAATTATTGGTAACATCATCACATGTAGTGTAGTGTATATATATATATACATATATATGTAGTACATATATATACATATATATATATGTATATATATACATATATACATGTATATATATATATATTATCAACCAATAATTCTTACAAGCAATTGATGATCTTGTGTGGGTTTTGAGGTGGTTTGTGTAACCTAGGAGCATATTTACTTCATTGAATAGGAATAAAAGACAAAGAAGAGAAGAGAAAAAAAGTATAGAGATGTGTAGTGAGGATTAGATATGAGGCAGACCTGCAGGTGTGGAAGCAGATGTTTTTGGCAAATGTATACACTGATATCCTAACCTCACCGTGATGGCATTTGGAATGAAGACTTAAAGGAAGTGAAAAAGAAGGTCATAAATGAAATGTGTGTCCTTACAAAGCACCCCAAAGGCACTCCTTGCCATTCTTATGGTAAAAGGGTGGCTCTCTATCAAAAAGTGGATCCTCACTAGACAAGAGGATCTGGACAACTCAACCTTGGACTTCCCAGCCTCTATCATTGTGAGAAATGCCAGCTCGTTGTTCATAAGCCACTGGCTTATAGTATTTTTGATAGTGGCCTGTATAAACTAAGAAAACAATCTATAAATACAGACATCAACAAAAAGAAGTACCCTTTTATGCCATAAAAGCCTACATAATCACCACTATTTAAGTCTAGAAATTTGTCATCACCCCAAACTAAACCTGTAATTAGCAGTTACTCTGTCAACTCCCTCTTTCCATGGGTCTGCCAAGTGCTAAGCTGCCTTCTTTCTCTATGGATTTGCCTGCTCTGGATGAACTGTAGGTAGGAAGTCAATTTCTGGTATTTTGGAGTTTGACTTTTTAACTTAGCATAGTCTTTCAGGGTTTTTCTCTGCTATAGCAGGTGCTATTCTCTCTTTTTTAAAACTGAAGGATATTCCTGGGGCTGGAGAAATGGCTCAGCAGTTAGGGGCACTGGCTTCTCTTGCAGAGGACTCAGGTTCAGTTTCCAGCATGCGCATGGTGGCTAACAACCATCTATAACTCCAGTTCCAGGGGATCTGATGCCCTCTTCTATCCTTCGTGGATATTACAGAATAAGGGTGCACCTACCTATATGCAGGCAATACACTCATACACATAAAATAAAAATAATAAAATATTTTCAAACATACCTAAAGATATTCCATTGTATGGGAGAACTCCTTTCCATTACTCAGTAAATGGGTTTCTCTTCTCCCTTTGCTGAGTACCCATAATGCTGTTGTGGACATTAATGTCTGGATTTTTAATGTGGATAAATATTCTCAGTGCTCACATATAAATGCTTGGAGTTGAATTTCTAATGTCATAAGACATCACAATTCATTATATATTTGAGATAATCAAAGAACATACAATTCTATAATCTTATTAGAAATATCCAAAATTTATGATTTCATCATATCCTTCTCAGCACTTGTTTTACCTGTTTTGTTTTTTTTACTTTATTATTTTAAATTATAAGTTTTATTTTCTATTACTTTTATTTTATTATATATATAATATATATATATATATATATATATATTGATTTGTGTACCCTAGGAGCATATATTGTTTATCTCTTTGTGTGTTTTTTAATTAAATTGACTGTGTTTATATATACACATACATTAGAAAACACAGATATACAATGATTAAGAAACAGCACTCTTCTGTGGATTAAGGCATTATGTAAAAGTTGGAAAACAATAGTCTCCATTGGATTGATTTATAGATTTTCTAGCATAACTCTGAGAATAAAGAAAGCAGGTTTAAGTAAGAAATTGTTTTTCTGGAGAAGATAAACAAAACCTCCAATACAATAAAAAGAATCTAAGTCAATCCAGACATTTTCATCCTTTAGACCCTAAGTGGGACTAAAATATAAGAAATATATGGCTTGTAATTTTAAAAATATTCTTTTTTGTTTTAAATTTGCACCAGCTTCATCTATTCTAAGTCTATGCCAGGTTGCTTTAAGTAAAGGGCTACTTTCACTTTCCTTCAGTGCATTCAAAATGGTAATTCAATCAATGGTGAATTACTTCAGACACAGAGCTTAGCTGATAAATTATTCTATAACACTCAGTGTGTTGCTGCTTCCTTTTTATATTTCATAGACGTCTCAAGTATAATCTGACAGCCCCAAAGGCATTGGGAACCTGAGCAAGTATAAACCCTACTCTACTGTGGATTCTAATCAAAGTTCTTGACATGCTTAAGAAATACTATGTACAGAAAATGTTTGATGGAGGCTCACTGTGAGTGCTGGTTGAGCCCCAGAGGTTGCTTTTGGTTAAATAAGTATTAGGTCTTTTAGAAGGCTGCCTTCCCAAATACAGTAGAGCTGCCTGCTGAGCAAAGCAGCCGGTGGCTGGTTAAATGAATGTAAACATGTTCTGCCTGTTGCTTTGCTCGAAATGTGAAAGGAGGTAGCTGATAGCCCAGTTTGCCCTGGAGACTTTGAAGAATAGAAAGGTCAAGCTAGTCCTCTATATTTTTAGACTAAAATGTAGCTGAATTGTTCTTCAAAGTCAAGTCCAATGGAGGAACATAAGAAGAGGAAAAACTGAGATCATATTTTGTATCTACTACCTGAAAAACCATAATATGATTTGAGGGTTTGCTCCTGTGTCAGAAGAGATAAAAATTCACCAGTCCACTCAGTAGAAGGACCTGAAAATACTAACACTACCAGTCAGAAAGTTTTATTTACTTATAAGATGGGGATTAGGAATACAAAAAATTTAAGCTCCTAACAAAAAGATACTCAAGTAACCCCGGTGGAGAATTCAGATTGAGGAGAAGCTATCCTGCGATGGCATTTCTGAAGACTGTGCAATGAACAATGACATCTAATCTTAAGTCCTCAGTCTCTTTCCCTAGCAATGAGTCCTGACACTGGAGCATTCAGATGTGATGGGAGTGAAGGTGAATATATAGTGGGTGAAATGTGCTTTTCATCTTGCTATGTTATCATTGTGGAAGAATGACAGGCAAAAATGAGTCATTTATAAATTTGTAAATATTTGTTATTAGTCTTCCATCTTACAGGGAAAAAAAACTCAAGATATTTACCTAACTCAATTCATAGATTTTCTTTCTTTATCTGCCTAAGAAATACAAAATTCTTTTTAATGTATATTTTTATTCAATTTTGTGCACTTCGTACAAAACATCTTAATAATTTCTATACCCCCTTGCCCACCTGCACTTCCCCATAACCCCCCCACTGGATTTCATGCATGCTATCATATATAATAAGGTCATATCAAGTTTGTGTACCCAAATGTTCTTCAGTGCAAGTTCATCCACTGGAGTTGAGTCCGCTCTTGATAGTAGCTCCCAGATTTTGAAGGTAAAATCCTATTGCTGAAGACAGGAGAGGACATGGAGCAATGGAACTGGAACTGAGCTGGAAGCCTCCTCCATGAAGACTAGATGTCATCATCCTGGAGGATACTATGCAACCTGCTAAGGGAGAGAATCAATCAATTGTCCAACCCCAGCTTTAAAGCCTAATCACCACAAAAATGACCAACACAACCAACTGTAGTGGTGTAGTAGTGGCCCTTAGGGGGTAATCAACAGCTGTCTAACTGGACTTAAAACCTTCTCAATAGTAAGTCATGGGTGGAACCGTAAACAGCCAAATACACATAGTGAGAGAGGTCACAGGTACTAGAGAAAACACTACCTCTATCACATCCCAAGACAAATGTAGTTTCTTACTATATTCTAAATATGGATCCTTATATTTAAAGACAAGTATATCAATCACCACTCACTAAAATTCTTTTTTCATCCCCATGTTTCTGAAGCCAGGTGATAAAGGTCAGTGACATCTGTGGTCATGTGGCCAAAAGCTGGAATTCTTTGAGTTGTTCTGATTATATTTCTGTTCTCTCATTACTGATTTAAAACACACATAAAGACTGCTTCTTTCCTAGCTCTCTTTCCTGTCTCAGCAAGAGTTGTTTTTTTTTTTTTTTTAGCAACTCAAATGAGGTATTCAGATTTCCAAAGGAAAGAGCTATCCTGGCTGGAAATTTACAGAACAGACATAGATTAATTGATACTTTAGAAAACTGAAAGGAAAGCATCATAAAACGCTTCAACAGGAAGAAAAGAAAACACATCATAATCCTTTGTAAGACATCCACAGGTCACACTGAGTCACTCTGCAGCATCACAATTACTTATTGAACAGCTCTATCATTAGTGACATTCAGAATACTGAACTAAGGGACAGCCTGAGTAGAATTCAAGATGGGTCTCGAAAGTATCACTGTGTACTGTATGCTAACCATTAGCTTCTGGGACACCCAGAGTTTCCTGGGCAGGACAAGGTGTTAAGAAACCAGTGTGGCTTACATCAACATGTTAATATCCTACATCAATATGTTAATATCTCAATGAACCTGTGTATATTTGAATCATATTATTCTTTCTTTTTAATTTTTTTAATTTAATTTATTTTTGTATGTGTATAAATGTACTGTCTGCATGTAGGTTTGAGCACCTGAGTCGTGCAATGCCACAGAGATCAGAAGAGGGTGTCGGATTCCCCTGGAACTGGAGTTCTCCTGGAATTGGAGATACAGACAGTTCTCAGCCGCCACGTGGGTGCTGGGGATCAAACCCAGCTCCTCTGCAAGAGCAGTCGGTGCTCTTAACCGCTAGGCTATCTCTCCAGCCCACATTATTCTTTCTTATAGCTGATACTATCCTCCAAGTTGATATTACATGTTAATACAGGAAAAATACCTTAATTTCTGTTCCTTTGCTGTGTTCCTTTTATGATTATGCAATTTGTTTTCATGGGTCTTAGTTTTCCTCATATAATTTTCCCACTCTAAATCAAGTCATAAGTACAATGATCATGAAAGTTTTTAAAATCTGTCAACTAAAAGTTATTATTTCCTAGTATTGTTAATTTTTAAAGATTCTTAAACAATTTTTATCACATAACTTTTCTAACATAATCCATGCAAAATTCATATATATTTCTTTATCTGGAATCAGATTTTAAAGAAGTTATATTTATTATCATCATCATCTTTATTATAATTATATGTTGGTATTATTTACCCTTAATTATGCTTTAATTTAATTTATTAATTTTATATCGTTTGAAAATTTCATGCATAATTACTGTATTTACTTCATTTCCACTCTCCACTTCTGCCTCTCCACATTTCTTTCCACTCCCTCTCAATTTCTTGTCTTCTTTTATATATAATGCAATGAGTTCATTTAGCGGTATTCATTTGTAGGTCTGACCATTTGGGATTAGATAACTTATCAGGGAACTCCTCCCTGCAATGAATTCTCCCTCTCTCAGTATCCATTTATTGCTGTAGTTCTTCAGCTGGATGTGGGATCCTATGAAATTTCCTCTATTCACATTAACCTATCAACTGGTGGTGTCATGCCCAGGTCACATTGTAGAAACACAAATGATATGAAAATCCAGGACAATATACACCCTACTATAAAACTCACTACTACTATAGAAATTTTCTGCATTGAGAACTACTCAATGAATCCCAGTACACAGAATTTAAGAGAATAATAAACATTAAAGGAATTAAAGGAGCTTAAAGAAGACACAGCTGGGTATGGTGGTTGCATGCCTTTAATACCAGCACTCAGGAGGCAGAGGTGGTGGATCTCTGTGAGTTCAAGGCCAGCCTGGTCTACATAGCAAGCTCCAGGCCAGCTGGGACTAAAGGGAGACCCTGTCTCAAAAAAGACCAAACAAACAAACAAACAAGACACAAACAGACACCTCAATGAACTAAAAAATGATAGGAATAAACTCTTGAATGAAACTCAAGAAAATACAAACATATACAGATGAATGAAATGAACAAGACAACTCAAGACCTAAAAGGTGAATTCAGGAAAAGGTTAGAAATAGTGAGAAACAACTTAAGTTGAAATGAAGATAGACTTGAAAAACTCGGAAACCAAATTAGAAAAATCAAGGAAAAGCCTTGTCTGTAGAATGGATCAAGTAGAAGACAGAAAATCAGGACTTGAAGAGGAAGATATTGACAAGGATACAGAATTAGAGCAGTAAAGCAAAGAATATAAAAAAAAAAGTAAAATACAAGGAAAGCATATGTAGAAATTTGGGGCCACTATAAAAAAAAAAAAAAAGAATCCTAGGTCAATGGGATTGACCAGATTTTCAACAGGAGTATAAGAGAAAACTTCCCTAAATGAAAGAAAGGCATATGCATACAGATACCAGAGGTACACAGAACACCAAATAGACAGAACCAGAGGTGCACAGACCACCAGACAGAACCAGAAAAGAAACTCTTCATGGCACATCATAGTCAAAACGATAAATATACAGAAGGGGGCAGTATTGAGAGCTTCATGTGAAAAAAGTACAAGTCACATATAAAGGAAAACCCATCAGAATAATGGCTGATTTCTCAATTGAAACTTTAAAAGCACGAAAAGCCTGGAGCAATGTACTCCTAATAATGTTTTAAAGGAAAGTTTACTTGGTACTGTCTCCAAATCAAGTGCTTTTGAATGGTTTAAAAATATATTCTATAGTGGCCCTGCCATAATAAAAGTAGTTACTGATGTTGGCCACTTATGATAAGAGTACATTAGAAATCATAGACATTTCTAATATAAATATATAAATGGATATTAATATCTATAGGTAAAGCCCTATGTATTAATTGAAACATGTTAACATCAAGATTGGCATGATAAATTTATTGCTAAGAATATCCAGTCAGAATCTCTCATGTTAGCATTAATGTATGATTCAATTTTCACAGCTTTTACAACTTCGATCCCTGCTTGGTTCACTAAGGTGGGAGTGGCACATTTACATTAGCAACAAACCCTAAATTCTTAGTTGATATAGGAAATTAAAATGTTGAACTGAGAGATAAATCTACTTCATCTCTTTCTGAAGTGCTGTAAAAGCCATTTGTGAGGAGAGAATGATAATGAGAATTTGGTGGCACATAGCTGAGGATAATTCATGAAAGTTCATCTATACAGTGACCCATGTGGTTCACCTGCCAGGAACCAAATGTACATGTTAGTAGAGTGGGGGGGGGGGAGACACTCCTGAGATGGCTAGAGAGAAAGTGCAGCAGTTAAGAGCTCTTTCTGCTCTTCCAGAGAACCCAAGTTTGATTCTCAGCATCCACAGCAGGTGGGTCACAACTGCCTGAAACTGTAACTCCAGCTGTAGGCAATTCAGTGCCCTCTTCTGGCCTCTTTGGGCACTGCACAGACATATGGCTTAGATTCACACAGATACATACAAATAAATAAAAATAAATCTTATAAAAATCTTATAAATAGAGTACATTGGAAAGGAGCAAGGATACTTAAAATATATCTAATAGAATTGTAAATACAACATACAAGTAATTCCAATAAGAAGGAGCAAGGAATTGACAAAGAATGACAAGATGCTCCAAAAGTAAGTGCTTGGCACAGCCTGGACTGGGAAGGCTCATGAAAAGGCTAAGAATGGAACTCATCTCACATTCTAATTTTATCGTCTCCATAGCAGCCACACTGAACCACAAAGGCTAAGAGATCTTGTTCCTTTTACATTCTGTATAGAGTTCATGTACTCAGAAATAGAAGAAAAAAACAATGTAGATTAGTCCTCTGATGGATTCATAATATAAATCTGATGGATTCATAATGTGATAGAATTACTGGAAGTGGTTAAATATAGGAAATGAGGCTGAGTTGGAGGAAGAAGGTATTGTGTAGCAGTCTCTTCTGACATAGAAAATTCCATCTTGGAAGGAAGCTCTTGAGGATACAGAATGTTCTGAGGGAGGTGACATTTTCTGTCCTGCAGGGAAGCTAGTTAAAACAGGATGTTCTAAGGGGAGGTGAAACTTTCCTTCTTGAAGGGAAGCTCCTGAATCTCAAGAAGAATACTCAAAAGCTCCAGGAAGTCCCTAAAAGTAACCAGAGTCACTAGGCCTCTCCCTCCTCAAGGTATATAAACCCTAAGGACTGCTGAGAGGCATTTTCAGACAAATTGAGCTACCTAGAAGAGGCTCAGCTTCGTCCAGCTACCTAAAGAAGCAGTATTGACCAAGTTCCCTGGAGGAGGCTCAGATCTTCTGAGTTGCTAGGAGGAGACACTCTTCTGTCAAGCAGCCTGCAGGATGTGCAGTGCACTCCAGTTTTCCAACTTTTTTTTTTTAAAGATTTATTTTATTTTATTTTATTTTTAAATTAGTTTTTATTGATGCTTTGTGCATTTCATACATTTTTTCCAATTCAGTTCAGGCATATTTCCCTTTCCCTCCCCCCCCCACCCCCACCCCATCCCAGATCATGCATTCTGCCATAACTGTCCTGCATCTTTCTCTCGTTTTTTTTTTTTTCATTTTTAGCTATAAGTGATAATCCATGAGTACAAGCATCCTTCATGCAAAACCTATCTGCAGGCTGTTGTGCCCAAACACCTACAGCCCCACCATCCAGTGGGGGGTGACAGGTTGTTTGTTCATTCAAGTTGATCAAATGAGTGTCCAGACTACATTGCTGTAGTTTCACCATTCACCCCAATCGCAGCCCTTACATTCTAAGTATCCTCACCCATGCTGATGTGTGGGCTTTGGTGATGGAGTTATTTTTGAGTAATTTCTGCTCCTGGAAGTAACCCCTCCCCAATACTCCTGTGAGTAACCCCAGTAAAACTCATTGGTTCACCACGTTAAATTCTGCTGGTGTTCTTACTTTGGCCTGATGTTGGTTCCCTGTCTAGGATGAGTAGATGTTTTTCCAGGTATCCCCAGGAATAGTGTCACACAGCAGTAGGTTACTGAACATGTGTCCTGATGGCTATATGTAGCTCTGGCTCCTTCTGGTATGCTGTGCTCTGCTCCTGGATACCGTGATGTAAACTCTTCCACTCTGCCACACTTGCTTCCAGATGAAGGTCAGATCCTCAGAAACCACTAGAATAATAAAATTTCCCCAACCTTACATTATTCTTTGAGGTGCTATAGTCATAGCAATGCATAAGTGCCCCTCTTCCCCTTTATCAGCAAGTGACTGATACCCAGGCTAAGGGTCATAGTACCCAGGAAAATTATTTTGCCTGATCCAGGGGAAATGTTTTATCTTCCCAAGACATTGGATAGATGTTGCCCCGGAGTCTAGGTCATCATCTACTCTCCCAAATGGTAGGGGCATGTCTCTTTTCAAGTACCTTTTCCTTTCGTACATTTAAGATGTTTGTATGGCAGTGTTTTGCTGTAGACACGTAGGGACGTGATTTGCTGCACAGTCACATGAATGCAGCTGTTCATCAGAAGATTCTTCCTTCGTTTAGAAACAGAGCCTCCATGGAAATTTTCATTCAACTAAGGTATTTTGCCAGAGAAACGTTTTCTTTCAAAGAAAAGGAGTAAAGGTTAAATTTTGCTAGGTTTTTGAAGAGGATAAATATTCTCTCCAAAGAAAAGACTTACAAGGACTTAAAGTATCTTAAGTACAAACAAGCCATCCTTGGACTTTATGTGGTAGGAGGGAATCGTTTTCACCAAAAGAATAAAGAATTATTGAATCAAGTTTCTTCAGTAATCTCTCTCAGACAGGAAGCTGTTATCTATTCTTTTTAAAGTGCTGCTTAGACCCTTAGCAGCTTAAATTTAGCTCTCGGGCAGCCTCTCCTGTCTCTCTGTGGGGTAGGAATGGTTCTAAATGACAGACGGATGTTAAACAAAGATACCTCCCCACACATCTTCCTTTGACTTTCTGAGTAAGTTCCAATCTCTATTAAAAGAAAAAAAAAATCAAGAGATAAGCCTGTTGAAGGGAACTAAAATTAACATCTCAAACCTTTTTCTAGTGGCCTAAATTTTAAAATAGTGAATTTCCAACTGTCCATCATCTGGCTACAAGGCTTTGAAGTCAAGCTGATATTTTGTAGTGAAATCACCTCTGAGGCTTAATTAGTGTTGGGAAGGTTAATACAGAATGAATCTTAAAATCACAATATGATGTTTAAGAAAGTAAGAGGCCACCCTGCAATAAACGGGTCGAAGGGTCCAAATGCGCATTCACACTCTAAAACCTGGTCACTTGGAGAAGAGGAGCTTTTGGAGTTGTAATAAAGTTAAAGATCTCCAGCTGAGATCAGTCTTGGATTATCAGCCCTTAGTCCAATGAAAAGTGCGCTTCCACTCAGATGACACAGGCACAGAGACATTGACCTTCTATAGAAAGAGGCAGGGAGGGGAGTGATACAGCCACAATGGGAGGAAGCTTGGCCCATTAGAAGCTGGAAGAGGCAAGGTAGGGTTTTTCTGACCAGGCTTCAGGGGTAACACAATCCTCTTCCTGCCTTGATTTCATACTTTCTATCTCAAGACATAGGAGAGAATAGATGTCTGACCTGTGTGAATAAATATTTGGCAATTTTGTTACATTATGGAAAAGTAAATCCAAGCTTAATTCCTATTTCCCTGTAATTAGGACCAATCCTTTTCTCCTTGACTAGATTGTTTGCCCTATGAAGACACAGATGGCTCTGTGTTCACTTTTGTATTTCTAGCTTCTATGATGCTGAGGTGTATAGCGCAGTAAATGAATGGTCATTGAAGTAGAAATATCTGGAGGTCTAGAAAGTAGAGTCTATAGAGACTGTGAGCTTCTATCACATGAGAATATTAAGGGAAGGGTGTGGCAAAGTGGGCAGCAAACTGAAACATCCCTGTGACCCTTCTGTAGGTCTAAGAATGAAGTAAAAGCCTGCTCCATTTAGAGAGTTACAAAGGGCCCCCACAAAGCTCAGGACAGCCAGGTGTTCTCAATCCTACTCTGATCAAATCATAGTCCTGGAAATGGAGAACGAATCCTATTAATTTTGAAATATGAAAATAAAAGGGGGATGGATACATCCTAGGCCTGTTGTTATTCATTCTTTCTGTTTTGCTTTTTAATTTACTTCTTAAATAACAGATTATCAAAATAGACTAGGCTATAAAGTGAAACCTTGCTTTCACCATTCATTATTGAAAAAAATTGTTCAGTATTTATGTGTATTTTTCTTGCTCTTTGGGACATAGGAGGGAATAAAATAAGCAACTATTTCTATGGACTTCCTATGGGCTTGGCTAAGGATTGGATGTTAGTCTCTGTGAAAAGGGAAGATTGATATAAATATAGTGAGGGATGTTAGCTAGATAGGTATTTTCTTCTACAACCTCTATGATTTGAGTTTCAGAATCTTCTAGGCTTCCCATATGAATGTGGTCACGTTATCAAACATATTCACTTCATTTACATTTAAAAATTTTTTATTTTTATTTTATGTGTATGAGTATACTGTCTGCATGTATGTAAATATACCTGTGTTGTGCAATGCCCATGGAGGTCTGAAGAGGGTGTCAGATCCCCTGGAACTAGAGTTAAGGATGGTTCTTAGCTGCCACATAGGTGCTGGGACTCAAACCTGGGTCATCTGCAAGAGTAGCCAGTGCTCTTAACTGCTGAGCCAACTTTCCACCTCCCAGATTTCCATAATTTAAATGTAACAGACATTATATTATATGCCTCATGCTTTCTTCACTTAGAATACCCTATAAATATGTATGTACTGTTGCATAGCTTGTGTGTTTGGGTGGCTATGTGGCTATGTAATGACTGATTCATCTTCTTGTCCATTATAGATTCAGGTAGTTTTCAATCCTTCACTATATGGAAAATGTTCTAATGCACAACTTTGAATAAATGTCATTTGAGTCCCTTGGATAATTTCCCAGAAAAGGAAGGTCTAGGATGTATGGATAAGTAAGTTTGACAAATATTACCAGATTAACTTTCCTCGGGGTTTTACTGATGTTTGTCAGAAGAGATAGTGAAGGACAGAGCTGGTTTTCCCACAGAGGCAGAAGTCAAACAAAAATTTGTGTGGGCTTGGACCATTATTGTTAGAAGAAAAATGGCACTCTCACATAAACTTTAATTTTTACTTGTATTATGAGTAATAGTAAACATTTTCTCACACATTTAGAAGTGATATGTAATTATTACCCAGTGAACTCATAATTCCTATTTTTACTCAGTCTATTGGGAAGTTGGCCCTTTTCCTCATCATTTTCTTTATAATTTGTTATATTATGAAAGTTTATTCTCTTTAATTAATTGGAAGTATTTTTCATGTATGCTGTATTTTGACTATGGTTATCTTTTTCCTTTTCCTCACATATATCTTTTCATACATTTAGCAACATTTACCAATTTTTTATGGCTTCTTGATATTGACTCATATTTTCAAAGATTATCCCACCCCTCATTTAAAAATGAGTTTTTTCTCTTCTATTGTTACTTCATTTTTTATTATTTTATACTAAAATATTTGCTGTATATTAAAAAAGATGATTCTAACTTTTGCCCCTCAATGATTCTCTAGCTTTTATCTGTCTATATCTATCCATCCATCTATCTATCATCTATCATCTATCTATATCTATCAATCATTTATCTACCTGATACATAAAATCATAAAGGTAGTAATAGGTACCATGTAATATTTCAATACACAGATCCACAGCATATTATATAACTATCTTCTCAATTATTTATTAGCCATTTATGATGAAAATTATAAAATCTTTTTCTTCTATCTTAAAAAATTATACTACTATTAAATTTAGTCTTTTTAAATTTCATAAATGCATACAATATATTTTATCACATTCAGGCCCTCCTTCCCTCCTCCAACTCTTCTCCCAGCTTTTTAAAATATACATTGTGGCTTTCTATCTCATCCTACCACGTAGTCATACACCAGAACTTCTTATTCCTATTCAACTGTAGCTTAGTACCTACTGATCAAACTTCTCTGATTCCCTCTGCCAGTTTGTCTGTCTGTCCCTGGCAGCTTGTACATGCCATTCTTCACTCAATTTCTATGACCTCATGACAACTTTTTTGAGCGTGTGTTTTCTCCCACTGATCTGAGATGCCATCCCTATAGCACATGATTCTATAGTGCTGCTATATTTTTAAACATGTTGTTCTGTTGTCAGATCACAAAAATACAAAACCTAATAATTGAACATTTTCTCTGTTTAAATGTTTCCATGGCTGCTTATTATTTTATTTGTTGTTTTGTGTTTCATTGTTGTTTTATAGTCATCTTGTTTGCTTTTGTTTTGAGATGGGGTCTTGTTTTTTAGGCTTTAGCCCTCCTTCTTCCCCTCCACAGTGCTGGGATTTCAAATGCACACTTCTGCTCGTTGCTCACTGGTGTTCTCATTCATGTTTTCTTATGAATGACCTTTAAAAATAAAAATTAATTTAAAAAAAAATAATAATAAAAAAAAAATAAAAATATTTTGCAACATGGTGCTAAAAAAAAAAATAATAAAAAATAAAAAAATAAAATTAATGCATTTAAACTATGAAGATAACTGACTGACATTTTTATTGGAATAGAGTGAAACCTACTGCAGAAAGAATGATTCTTCAGGGAAATGAAATCCTGCAGGTAAGCTGAGCATTTTTATCTTTTTCTTTGCTCATTCATATTTCATCTTTCAGGAGTACTCAATGATCTTAACTCAGTTTTGTATATGCATGAATACGTTTTTTTTAATATGCATTTTACGCTTAGTGCTGCTCCTATAAATGGTTCACTTCCATCATATCTTCTGTTTTTTCAAATATGTGGTATTTCCTGCCTATGGATTCACTATTTCATCACTCAAATGAATCCTTGTGTTTTCCAAATATCTAGTCAGTTTCTTTGTAACTATTAGTAGACACATCTCGCTTCATTTCCCATTTTTCTGTGCCTAACTTCTTTTCTCTCATCTATTTTCCCTGCTGAGAGGCAAGTCTCTTGCCCTCTCTGCCACCGGATTCTACATCTGTTTTATGCTTTTCATTTTCCTCTCAAAGAGATGACATGTTTTTTAAAAAATATTTTTATTGATGTTTTGTATATTTCATACATCATTTCTCATTCCAATTTAGACACATTCCCCTTTCCATGCCCCCCCACCCCACCCCAGTTAATGCATTCTGTCACACATGTCTTGCATCTTTCAGACCTTTTTTTTTACATTTTCCCCTTTAATTTTATATTACTTCAAAATATGCATACATATTCTCCACCCATATACCAATATTACAAAATCAGAACATAAGTGGGAGGTTAATTCTCAAGCCCATTAAAGAATTCACCTTTTGCAGTTGCCATGCGGGCCATGCTTCTGCCTCTCTGCCAGCGATGCCCGCCCGCCTGGATGGCCTCCCAGAGCCGTGACCCAGCCGCAGCCAGCGTCGCCACCGTGCACAAAGGAGCCAAGCCCAGCGGGGGCGCAGCTGGGGGCCCAGTGGGCAAGAGGCTACAGCAGGAGCTGATGACCCTCATGATGTCTGGTGACAAAGGAATTTCTGCGTTCCCTGAATCAGACAACCTTTTCAAATGGATAGAGACCATCCATGGAGCCGCTGGCACAGTTTATGAAGATCTGAGAAATAAACTCTCCCTAGAGTTCCCCAGTGGCTACCCTCACAATGCACCCACAGTGAAGTTCCTCACTCCCTGCTATCACCCCAACGTGGACACACAGGGTAACATCTACCTGGACATCCTCAAGGACAAGTCGTCTGCCTTATACGACGTCAGGACCATCTTGCTCTCTATCCAGAGCCTGCTAGGAGAACCTAACATCAACAGCCCTTTGAACACACATGCAGCTGAACTCTGGAAGAACCCCACATCTTTTAAGAAGCACCTTCAAGAAACCTACTCAATGCAGGTCTCCAGTCAAGAGCCCTGACCCAAGCTGTGATGTAGCCTTTTATTTCCTCCTTAGATGTTCTGTCTTTTCCTTGATCCGTATATTACTGTACCTTGAGCTGTGATGTTATTTTTATTTCCGCTTTTAAATTAAGTCTGCTTGAACCCTTACAATGTATATTAAATAAATACATAAAAAAAAAAGAATTCACCTTTTGGGGGCTGGAGAGATGGCTCAATGGTTAAGAGCGCCAACTGCTCTTACAGAGGACCAGGGTTTGATTCCCAGCACCCACATGGCGTCTAAGAACCATCTTTAACTCCACGTCCAGGGGAATCCGACACCCTCTTCTGACCTCTGCAGCATTGCATGACACAGGTGCACCAACCTACATGCAGACAGTACACTCATACACATAAAAAATAATAAAAATAATAATTAAAAAAGGATTCAACTTTTTTTTTTAATTTTTTTTTATTATTATTTATTTTTGTATGTGTATGAATGTACTGTCTGCATGCAGGTCTGTGCACCCGTGTCGTGCAATGCCGCGGAGGTCAGAAGAGGGTCTCGGATTCCCCTGGAACTGGAGTTCTCCTGGAATTGGAGTTACAGACGGTTCTCAGCCGCCATGTGGGTGCTGGGGATCGAACCCGGGTCCTCTGCAAGAGCGTCAGTGCTCTTAACCGCTAGGCTATCTCTCCAGCCCAAAAGGATTCAACTTTTAACCATTCTGCTGCTTTCATATAAAAAAGAAATATAACATAGACAATGCTCATTTTGCTTTGCAACTAGGTATTTGGTGCTAGCATCCACAAACGAGGGACACCATACATCATTTGTTTTTCTGGGACTGTGTTACTTCACTTAGCATGGCGTCTTCTAGTTCCATCCATTTTCCTTCAAAGTTCATGATGACATCATCTTTCTTTAGTGCTGCATAGAACTCCATTGTGTAGATGTACCACATTTTCTCTATCCACTCATCAGTTGAGGGACACGTAGGTTGCTTCCAGCTTTTTGCTATTGTGAAGAGAGCTGCAATACACATAGATATGCATGTGTCTTTGTGGTAGGACGAGTCATGTGGGTATATTCTGAGGAGTGGTATGACTGGGTCAGATGGTAGGCTCATTTTCAGTCTTTTTTTTATTTTTTTGGTCTTTTCGAGACAGGGTCTCCCTGTAGCCCCAGCTGTCCAAACTTGCTCTGTAGACCAGGCTGGCCTTGAACTCACAAAGATCCGCCTGCCTCTGCCTCCGAAGTGCTAGGATTAAAGGCGTTTGTCACCACGTCTGGCCATTTTCAATCTTTTAAGAGTTCTTCACACTGCTTTCCATAGGGGTTGCATGAGTTTGCATTCCCACCAGCAGTGGATGAGTGTTCCCTTTTCCCCACAATCTCTCCAGCATTTGGTGTCATTTGTTTCCTTAATCTTGGCCAATTTTAACTGGGTAAGGTGAAATCTTAAGCTGGTTTTAATTTGCATCTCCTTAATTATTAGCAACCTTGAACACCTTCTGAGATGTTTCTTAGTCATCTTCACTTCTTCATTTGTGAATTCTCTATTCAGCTCTTTACTCCATCTTTTGATAATGTCATTTGTTTTCTTTATCCTTAGTTTTTGAGTAATTTATATATTCTGGATGTTAATGCTCGATCTGATTTTTCTTTTTTTTTTTTTAAATTTTATTTCTGTATGTGTATCAATGTACTGTCTGCATGCAGGTATGTGCACCCGTGTCGTGCAATGCTGCGGAGGTCAGAAGAGGGTCTCGGATTCCCCTGGAACTGGAGTTCTCCTGGAATTGGAGTTACAGACGGTTCTCAGCCGCCATGTGGGTGCTGGGGATCGAACCCGGGTCCTCTGTAAGAGCGGTCGGCACTCTTAACCGCTAGGCCATCTCTCCAGCCCCCCGATTTTTCAATGTTGAAGATTTCCCCCCACTCTGTGGGTTTTCTCTTTACTGCCTTGATTGTTTCTTTTACTATACAGAAGCTATTGAGTTTAATGAGATCCCACTTGTCAATTGTTGACTTTGTTTCCAATGCAGCTGCTGTTGATTTAGAAAGTCTTTTCCTACACCTATGTCTTGTAGGTTACTGCCAACGTTTTCTTCTATCATTTTCAGAGTTTCTGGTTTCATGTTGAGGTCTTTGAACTATTTGGAGTTGATTTTTGTGCATGGTGAAAGGTATGGGCTAAGCTTCATCTTTCTGCACGTGGCAGTCCAGGTTTTTTTAATGCTTTTATTAATGTTTTGTGTATTTCACACATCATTTCTCAATCCAGTTTATATTTTATTTCCCTTCCCTCCACCCCACCACAGATCATGCATTCTGCCATAAATTTGCTACATCTTTCTCTCTGTCTTTTTTTTAATGTTTAGGAATTCACATTTTCCTCCTTTAATTTTATATTACTCTAAAATATGAATACATACTTTCCACTAATATACAGTAATTACAGAGTCTGAAAGTAAGTGGCGGATTGATTCTAGAGCCTGTTAAGTGATTTACACTATACAGTAGACACAGAGGACCAGTACTGCATGGAACAGTAGACACAGCAGACAAGGACTGCATGGAGCAGTAGACACAGAGGACCAGGACTGCATGGAGCAGTAGACACAGCAGACCAGGACTGCATGGAGCACCAGACACAGCAGACAAGGACTGCATGGAGCACCAGACACAGTGGACCAGCAAAAAAGCAGCTTTGGTCTTGCAGACCTGAACGAGTCACAGCAGCCTGAAGAATGGAGCTGAAGATGTCTGAATCACTGATTTAGCCGTGGTGCTTCCTAAGTCACCCTCCCAGCCTCTTCCCCTTCCTCTCTCTAAGGATCCTTCCTCTCTCCTCCCCCTCCTCCCTGGGCCCCTTCCACTCTTCCCTTCCTTTCCCTCCCCTAGCTGCACCATAGCATCCCATAAAGCTAATCAAGTATTTGGTTTGCACAATAGGTAAGTAGTTGTATACATTCAAAACCATCACCAAAAAAAGAGATTTACATTATAACAACATAGCTGTTTTCAGATAAATATAACAATAATGAAATAAAGATAACAATAATGTTGTTCAGCTTGACCTTCATCTGGGGACGTGGCTTTAGCATCCACAAATGAGGGAGACATTTCACTGCTTGTTTTTCTGGGACTGTGTTACTTCTCTTAGCATAATGGCCTTGAGTTCCATCTATTTACCTGCAAATTTCATGATGTCATCTTTTTTTATTGCTGAGTAGTACTCCATTGTGTAGATGTACCACATTTTTGTCATCCACTCACCAGTTGAGGGGCATTTGGGTTAGTTCAGACTCTTTGCTATTATGAAAAGAGCTGTAATAAACGGAAGTGCATGTATCTTTGCAGTAGGATGAGTCTTGTGGGTACATACCCAGGAGTGGTATGGCTGGGTCAGGTGGTAGGCTCATTTTGAGACTTTTAAGGGTTCTCCACACTCCTTTCCATAATAGTTATACAAGTTTACATTCCAGCCAGCAGTGGATGAGTGCTCCCCTTTCCCCACAACCTCTCCAGCATTTGGTGTCTTTCCTGTTCTTGATCTTAGTCAGTCATATCAGGGTAAGATGATATCTGAGAGTGGCTTTAATTTGCATTTCCTTAATTATTAATGATGTTGAACACTTTTTAAGATGTTTCTCAGTCATCTTTACTTCCTCACTGGTGCAGTCTCTCTGTTCCACTCTTTACTTCCTCACTGGTGCAGTCTCTCTGTTCCACTCTTTACTTCCTCACTGGTGCAGTCTCTCTGTTCCACTCTTTACTTCATCTTTTGAGTAGCTCATTTGTTTTCTCCTTTGTTTTTTGAGTAGTCTATATATCCTTGATATTAATGCTCTGTCAGACGAATCATTGGTGAAGATTTCCTCCCACTCTGTGGGTTTTCTCTTCACTTCCTTGATTGTTTCTTTTGCTGTACAGAAGCTTTTGAGTTTGATGAGGTCCCATTTGTCAACTGTTGACCTTATTTCCTGTGCAGCTGCTGTCTGATTTAGAAATAATTTTCCTACACCTATGTCTTGTAGGTTGTTGCCAACTTTTTCTTCTATCACCTTCAGGGTTTCGGGTTTTACATTGAGATCTTTGATAAACTTGGAGTTGATTTTTGTATAGGCTAAGAGGTAGGAGTTTAATTTTGTTCTTCTACAAATGGGATCCAGTTTTGCCAGCACCATTTGCTGAAGATGCTATCCTTCCTCCATTGAGGTGTTTTTGCTCCTATGTCAAATATGAGGTGGCTGAAATTGTATGAGCTCAAGTTTGGGTCTTCAATTTTGTTCCATTGGTCAGTGGGTCTATTTTTGTGCCAGTACCAGGTTGTCTTTATGTCTATGACCCTGTAATTTATAGCTTGAAATCTGGTATAGCAATCCCCCTTGTATTGCGTTTTTCATTCAGGGTTTCTTTAGCTATTCAGGGTCTTTTGTTTTTCCATATGAATTTAAGGATTTTTTTCCAAGTCTGTGAAGAAGCTCATGGGGATTTTGATTGGGATTGCATTGAATCTGTGTATCAATTTAGGTAAAATGGACATTTTTACTATATAAATTTTCCCAATCCATGAGGATGGGAGATCTTTCCATCTTTTTTATGTCATTTTCAATCTCCTTCTTCAGGAGTTTAAAACTTTTGTTGTAGAGATCATTAGCATCTTTGGTTAGGTTTGTTTCCAGGTATTTAATAATTAATAATTTTTGAGGCTATTGTGAGTGGAAAGGCCTTCTTATACTCCTTCTCCACTTGTTTATTGTTGGTGTAAAGAAAGGCTACTAATTTTTCCAGGCTAATTTTGTATACTGCCACTTTACTGAAACTCTTAATCATTTCTGGAAGTTTTCTGGTGGAATTTTTAACATCCCTTAGGTAAACTATCATATCTTCTGCAAAAAGGGATAGCTTAGCTTCTTCTTTTCCAATTAGTACTCCTTTAATTTACTTCTCTTGTCTTATTGCCCTAGCAAGCATTTCAAGCACTATGTTAAAGAGAAGTGATGATAAGGGGCAGCCTTGCTGGATTCCTGCCTTTAAGGGAAATGGTTCCAATTTTTCTCCATTTAGGATGATGTTGGCAGTGTGTTTGCTATATATAGCTTTGGTCGTGTTGAGGAATGTACATGAAGGGATGCTGGATCTTGTCAAAGGCTTTTTCTGCATCAACCAAGATGGAAAAACCATATGGTTTTTGTCTTTCAGTCCATTATGTGTTTTATGATATTTATTGATTTACGTATGTTGAACCATTCCTGCATTTCTGGTATGAATCCAACTTGGTCATGATAGATGATCTTTTTTATGTGGGTCTGTATGCGATTTTTAAGTATTTTGTTGAGAATTTTTGCATCTATATTCATTAATGAGATGGGTCGATAGCTTTCTTTTTTGGTTGTATCTTTGCCAGGTTTTGATATTAGGGTGATGCTGGCTTCATAGAAGGAATTTGGGAGAATTCCCTCTGTTTGTATCCTTCTGAACAGATTGAGTAGTAATGATTGTAGGACCTCTTTAAATGTTTTATAGAATTCTGCTGTGAATCCATCTGGGCTCAGGCTTTTTTTAGTAGGGAGACTTTTTATTACATCCTCAACTTCCTCATATATTATGGGTCTGTTTAAACTGTCAATCTCTTCTTGGTTAAGCTTTGTTGGTTCCCAGGATTTCAAAGATTCATCCATTTGTCTTAGGTTTTCAAATTTAGTGGAGTATAGGTTTTTGAAGTATTCCCGTATGATTGTCTGGATCTTTACTTTGTCTGTTGTGATGTTTCCCCTTTCATCACAAATACTACTGATTTGGAGCTGCTCTTTCTTGTTTTTTGGTTAACTGGGCTAGAAGTCTGCCTATTTTGTTTATCTTTTCAAAGAACCAGCTTTTGGATTCATTGGTTCTATGTATTGTTTTCTCTCTTTCATTGATTTCTGCTCTAATTTTTGTGATTTCTTCCTGTCTTTTGCATTTAGGATTCATTTGTTGTTACCTATCCCTCAAGTGCTGTTAGCTGCAGTGTTAGATTATTTATTTGTTCCTTTCTGGGTTTTTTTTAATGTGGACACTTAGGGCTATAAATTTTCCTCTCGAGACTGCTTTTAAAGCATTATTATATTGTATTGTCTTTTTGTTCAGTTCCATGAATACTTTTATTTCACTCTTTATTTCTTCCCTGACCCATTCATTATTCAAGATGGTGTTGTTTAGTCTCCACATGTTCTTGTAGCTAGTTGGGTTTATTCTGGTGTTCATATTGAGCTTTATTGCACTGTGGTCTGATAGAATGCATGGAATAATTTCAATCCTTTTGTATTTATTGAGATTTCTTTTGTGTCCCAATATGTGGTAGATTTTGGAGAATGTTCCATGAGGTGCTGAGTAGAAAGTATATTCTCTGGTGTTAGGGTGGAATATTCTATAGATGTCTGTGAGGTCCATTAGGTGTATTGTATTGTTCAGTTCTGATGTCTCTCTGTTTATTTTTTGTCCAATTGATCTATCCAAGGGGCTCAGTGGGGTGTTGAAGTCTCCCACTATTAGTGTGTTAGGATTAATCTGTGTCTTGAGGTCCTGCAAAGTAGTGTTTATAAAGTTAAGTGCACCAGAGTTTGGTGCATAGACCTTTAGGACTGTGAAGCCTTCATAGTTAATTATTCCTTTGACAAGGATGTAATGGCCTTCTTGTCTCTTCTGATTAGTTTTACTTTGAGATCTATTTGTCTGATATTAGAATAGCCATTCTAGCTTGTTTCTTGGTACCATTCACTAGGAATATTTTTTTCCATCCTTTCATTCTCAGGTGGTGTCTGACTTTGAAGGTGAGATGGGTTTCTTGTAGACAGCATATAGGATTGTGTTTCCTAATCCATTTTCCCAGTCTATGTCTTTTGATTGGGGAGTTTAGTATTTAAGGTTATTATTGAGAGATGTGTGTTGCTTCCTTTCACCTTATTTTTGTTTGCAGTCTTGGTCTAGGTTTGTATTTACTCTGTTATGCTTTTGTTGCTTTTTCTCTTTAATTGCTTAGGGATAGTTGCTCCTTTCCTCTGTTCTTTGGATTGCTTCAAAGATATTCACAGTCCCAGAAAAAGAAACGACGAATGGTATCCTTCATCTGTGGATGCTAGTGCCAATTACCCAGTTAGAAATATTTCTTGTGTGGGGCCCCCTGAGCTTTTGTACAAAGCAGTTGGGTGTAATGCATTTTGGAAACAACAACAACAACAGAAAAGACTGCATCAAAGAACTGACTGAAACAGTGAACTTCTGCTCAAAACAGTCAACTTCCCCATGGAAAATATTGAGAAAGACTAAGAGATGAAAAGCATGTTTGGCAGAATGCATGAGCTCTGGCGGGGTGGAGGAATGGGCGGGAACACGGGTCTAGATTTGTTAAAAATAAATAAATAAATTTATGTGGAAAAAAAAGATATTCTGAAGTGTTGGTTTCTTCGACATGTTTTCTTTCATCTTGTTGATGTCATGAAAGATTTTTCTTTCCCCTTCAATTATAATTGACATTTTTGCTGGATATAGTAGTCTGGGTTGGCATCTAAAATCATTTAGCACAGGGAATACTTTGGTCCACATTCTTCTAGCTTTCATAGTTTGGACTGAGAAGTCAGCTGTGATTCTGATGGGTTTCCCCTTATATGTAACTTGTTTTTCTCTTGTGTCTTTTGGTATTTTGTCTTTGTTTTGAGCATCTAGTGTTTTAACAATTATATGGCCTGAGGAATTTCTTTTCTAGTCCTGTCTGTTTGGTGTTCTATGTGCTTCTTGTATTTGTATGGGTTTGTCTTTTTTCAGTTTGGGGAAATTTTCTTCTATTATCCTGTTGAAGCTCTCCTCAATAGTGTTGTCTTGGGATTCTTCTCCTTCCTCTATTCCTATGATGCAGAAGTTTGGCCTTTTCATAGTGTCCCACATTTCCTGGTTGTTCTACTCTTGTGTGTGTGTTTTTTTTTTAATTCTTCATAATCTTTACTTGAGCTTTCTAGTTGCTCCGTATTATCCTGCAGGTCTGAAATTCTTTTCTCTGCTTCTTCCATTATGCTTCTGAGGCTTTTTCCCATCCTTTCCTGGTGATTGGATGAATGTTCAATTTCCTTTTTCATTTCATCCTGTGATTTCTTTAGATTTTCCACTTCCTTCTGGATCCTGTCATTCTCATCCTGTAGCTCCTTGGTTCATTGGTCATTTTCTTTTTTCATTTTGGCCTGGGATCTTTTCAGCATTTCCACTTCTTTCCAGAGATTTTCATTTTCTTCCTTTAGTTCTTTCCAACGTTTGTCATTATCTCCCTCTAGGTCCTTCGTGAGTTTTTCAATCTCTCCCCTTAGTTCTTTCCATTGTTTGTCATTATCTCCCTTTAAGCCCTTCTTAGTTTTTCATTCTCTTCCCTTAGTTCTCTAGTTTCTTTGAATATGTCTACAGTTGTTCTTCCAAGGTCAGTGTCTTGGCTTCTTTCCTCAGAGATCTCATTGTAGGGATCTTCTGTAGGGTTGGTAGAGTTTGGTGTGGATTTATTATGAGCTTTTCCCATGTTGCTCTTTCTGTGTGCCTTTGGCATGTGGATTTGTCTGTTTATTTCTTTCTTTGGATTCTGGCACCTCAATGTTGGCTGCATAGACTATAATCACTAATGCTGTGCCTGTTAGGTCCTCTGCATCACAGCTCCTCCAGGTTGCTGGGGAGTGGGAAGGGGGAAGGTTTGTGTTGCTACTTTGGCCCACCCCCAGTAGGCCTCCAAGGGTCAAGGCAGTTCTATCGTGTCTTACCAGCACCTCACTGAGTCCATGTGCCTATCTGGAGCCCAAGCTGGTACTTTCCGTGGAGGTGTTAAGCCCCTCAAGGGCGAAGGCAGATCTGCCTTGCCATACCAGCACCTCAGAGTCCAAGCACCTGTCTGGATCCCAAGCTAGGGGCAGTCCAGTTTTGCCAGCACCATTTGCTGAAGATGCTATCTTTCCTCTATTGGGTCTTCTTGGGCCCCTTGTCAAATATAAGGTGGCTGAAATTGCCTGTGCTCAGGTTTGGATCTTCAGTTTTGTTCCATTGATCTACTTGTCTGTTTTTGTGCCAGTACCAGGCTGTTTTTATTATAATATCCCTGTAATATAGTTTGAAGTCATGTATGATTATCTCCCCTGCGTTGCTCTTTTTTCTCAGGGTTGCTTTGGCTATCCAGGATCCTTTGTTTTATCATATGAATTTAAGGATATTTTTTCTAAGTCTGAGAAAAACTCATGGGGACTTTGATTGGGATTGCATTGAATCTGTATATTAGTTTGGGAAGGAAGGATGTTTTTACTATATTAATTTTTCCAATCCATGAGCATGGGAGATCTTTCCATCTTCTGGTATCTTCTTCAATCTCCTTTTTCAGGGATTTAAATTTTTAAATGTAGAGATCTTTGGTGTCTTTGGTTAGGTTTGTTCCAAGAGTTGTTTTTAGGCTATTATAAATGGGATGGTCTCCATATAGTCCTTCTCCATTTGTTTGTTGCTGGTGTAAAGAAAGGCTAATGATTTTTCTAGGTAAATTTTGTATCCAGCTACTTTACTGAAACTCTGGATCCTTTCTAGGAGTTTCTTGCTGGAATTTTTTTGAATCCCTTAGGTACACTATCATATCATCTGCAAAAACAGATAGTTTGACTTCCTCTTTTCCAATTAGTTCTTTAATTTCCTTTTCTTGTCTTATTGCTGTAGGAAGCGTTTCAAGCACTATATTAAAGAGGAGTGGAGATAGGAGGCAGCCTTACTGGGTTCCTGATATTAAGGGGAATGCTTCAAATTTTTCCCCATATTAGATGATGTTGCCTGTGGGATTGTTGTATACGGCTTTGATTATGTTGAGTAATGTTCCCTCCAATCCAATTCTCTCTAGGACTTTAAACATGAAGGCATGCTGGGTTTTGTTGAAAGCTCTTTCTACGTCAATTGAGATAACCATGTGTTTTTTGTCTTTCAGCCCATATGTGTTTTATGATATTTATTGATTTGAGTATGTTGAACCATTCCTGCATCTCTGGCATAAATCTGACTTGGTCATGGTGAATGATGTTTTTGATATGTGCCTGTATGCGGTTTCCAAGTGTTTTTTTTTTTTTTTAAGAATTTTTGCATCTAGGTTCATTAATGAAATGGGCCTATAGTTTTCTTTTTTGGTTGTATCTTTGCTTGGTTTTGGTATTAGAGTGATACTGGCTTTGTAGAAAGAATTTGGGAGACTTTCCTTTGTTTCTATTCTTTTGAACAATTTGAGTAATAGTGGTTGTATGTCCTCTTTAAAGGTTTTAAAGAACTGTGCCGTAAATCCTTCTAGGCCTGGGCTGTTTTTAGTTGGAAGGTTTTGGAATTACTATTTCGATTTTCCTCATATGTTATGGGTCTGTTTAAGCTGTCAATATCTTCTTGACTAAGCTTTTGTGAATTTCAGGATTTCAGATATTCATCCATTCTCTTATGTTTTCAAGTTTAGTAGAGTATAAGTTTTTAAAATAGTCTTGTACTATTGTCTGAATATTTTCAATGTCTGTTGTGATGTGTCCCTTTTCATCTTGAATTCTATCAATTTGCAGCTGCTCTTTCTTTCTTTTGGTTAACTGGACTAGAGGTCTATCTATTTTGTTTATCCTTCTTAAAACCAGCTTTTGGATTCATTGATTCTTTTTATCATTTCTTTTTGTTTCTGTTTCTTTGATTTTTGCTATTTCCTCTTGTCTTTTGGGTTTAGGATTAAGTTGTTCTTGTCCCTCAAATGCTTTCAGCTGCAGTGTTAGATCATTTCTTTGTGCTCTTTCTGTTTTGTTTTGTTTTTTAATATAGGCACTTAGTGCTATAAATTTCACTCTTAGGACTGCTTTTAAAGTATTCCATAGTATCTTTTGTGTTGTATTGTCTTTTTTATTTAGTTCCAGGAATACTTTTATTTATTTCCTTATTTCTTCCTTGACCCATTCATTGTTTAGGAGTTTGTTGTTTAGACTCCATGTGTTCCTGTAGATAGTAGGGCTTGGTGTTGATATTGAGTGCACTGTGGTCTAATAGAATGCATTTGGTTATTTTGATCCTTTTATATTTGTTGAGTTTTTTTTCTGTGTCCCAGTATGTGGTCAATTTTGGAGAATGTTCCATGGGGTGAGGAGGAGAAAGTATATTCTTTGGTGTTTTGTTGGAGTATTCAGTAGAAACCTGTGAGGTCCATTTGATGTATTGAATTGTTCAGTTCAGATGTCTCTATTCTTTGCCCAGTTGACCTGTCCAAAGGGCTCAGTGGAGTATTAAAGTCCCCTACTATTAGTGTGCTGGGATTAATTTGTGTCTTGAGGTCCTGCAGAATTGTGTTTATAGTTTGTTGCACCAGAGTTTGGTGCATATATAGTCATGATTGCGAGATGTTCATGGTTAATTGTTCCTTTGGTAAGGATGTAATGGCCCTCTTTGTCTCTTCTGATTAAATTTCCTTTGAAGTCTATTTTGTCTGATATTAGAATAGCAACTCCTACTTGCTCTTTTGCTTGGAATATTTTTTTCCATCCTTTCACCTTAACTTGATGCCCATCCTTGAGGGTGAGATGGGTTTCTTGTAGACAGCATATACAGGGGTTCTGTTTCCTAATCTATTCTCCCAATCTATGTCTTTTGATTGGAGAGTTTAAACCATTCATATTTAAGGTTATTATTGAGAGATGTGTGTGTTGCTTCCTTTCACCTTATTTTCTGTTTGCATTCTTGGTTTAAGTTAGTATTTCCACAGTTATACTGTTATCAATTACTCTCTCTAGCTGCTTGGGGATAGTTGCTTCTTTCCTCTGACCTTTAAATTGCTTCGAGTATTTTCTGAAGGTTTGGTTTTCTGGACATGGATTCTTTCATCTTGCTTATAACTATAGTCAACATTTTTGCTGGTTATACTAATCTGGGTTGGCATCTATAGTCATTTAGTACTGGGAATACTTTGGTCCATGTTCTTCTTGCTTTCATGGTTTGCATTGAAAAGTCAGCTGCAATTCTGATGGGTTCCCTTTATATGTAACTTGTTGTTTTTCTCTTGTGGCCTTCAGTATTTTTCTTTGTTTTGGGCATCTAACATTTTAACTGTGATATGGCGTGGGGAATTTCTTTTCTGATCTTGTCTATTTGGTCTTTTACATGCTTCTTGTATTTGTATGGGTTTGTGATTTTTCAGTTTGGGGAAATTTTCTTCTATTATTCTGTTGAAGCTCTCCTCAATTGCGTTGTCTTGGGATTCTTCTCCTTCCTCTATGCCTATGATGCAGAACTTTGGTCTTTTCATAGTGTCCCACATTTCCTGGTTGTTCCACTCTTGTGTTTTTTTTTTTTTAATTTTTCATAATTTTTACTTGAGCTTTCTAGTTCTTCTATCTTATCTTCCCAAATTGATATTCAATTTTCTGCTTCATCTAATCTGTTACTGAGGCTTTCTCCCTTTCCTGCCCATTGAATGTGTGTTCAATTTCCTTTTTCATTTCATCCTGTGATTTCTTTGTATTTCCATTTCCTTCTGGAGCTTGTCTTTCTCTCCTTCTAGATACTTGGTTCTCTGCTCGGTTTCCTGTTTCATTTCAGCCTGAGATCTTTTCATTGTTTCCACTTCCTTCCGGCATTCATCCTTCTCTCCCTCTAGTTCCTTCTGGAGTTTGTCATTCTCTCCCTTCAGGTCTTTGATTTGTTCTTTACATTCCTTGATTTCTTTGAGTATGTCTATTAGATTGTTCTTTTAAAGTCTGTGTCCTGGGTTACCACCAGGGAGAACTCATTGTTGGAGTCTTCCATAGGACTGATAGAATTTGATGGATATTTATTGTTTGCTTTTCTGATGGTGTTGATTTTTCACTGTGCCTTTGGCATATGGATTTGATTTGTTGATGGTAATCTGATGCAAAATTGGAGTGTTTCATCGGGTTGAAGGACTTTTCCTCTAGGTTAACCGAGGAGTGGCAAGTCTGCTGTCTCTTCTTTTACCTTGTACCCTCAGTCTCTATAGCTGTTCCCACCAGGATGGCCACTCTGAGGGTGGGGGGAGTGGTTTGGCCCACGTGCTAGCCCCCTGTGCACAGTCCCTACCTCAGCTGCAATCGCCAAAGCAGAGGTGCGCGGAGGTGCCGACACCCTTACAGGTCCAAGCAGGAAGTTGAGCTGTTGCTGGCCCCCTGGGCACAGGCCCTGCCTCAGCTGTAGTTGCCAATGAATCACGCAGAGGTGAGTGGAAGTGCCCGCACTCTTACAGGTCCGAACAGGAAGTCTGAGATGACATGTTTTTATCTTTAAATTTATGGCTGATGGTTCATATTTTTTTCAAAAGTTCATGGCAACTTTTGGGTATTGTTCGTGATGTTTTGAATATGCTTTTCCACATTTTTCTTCCTCAAATTGATATTGTACTCTTCGAAAAGACATTATCATATCATTGAATGATCTGATTTTTTCTGAACGGGCCATTGTAAGTAGTTTTTGTAGCAAGATAAGAGGAATTAGAGTGTCTCCAATTGTCCCATTGCCTTCTGTGTTCGACACAGATTGACTGTTTCCTGTAACTATGCCACATCTATTCAGCTCTTTGCCTCTGCACCCTTAAACCTACCAAGCTCTTTTGCCACCAGATTTCTTCACTCACTGTACCTAACAGGCCACACAGGGTTTTCACCACTGAGTGAACCTCTTTCTTAAAAAAAAAAAAAAAAAAAAGTGTTCTTTGCAAAATCCTTATGCAACCCACCATTTCCAGGACATCTTAATATTCTTTTTGGTTGCCTTTTGCATGAATTCTGGCTAGGTTCCAGTGACCATTACACATATGTTATAATCTGCAAATTATCTACATACTATATTGCTAAAGATAAAGTTTGGGAAATTTTTTAATTCTGATAGCTTTTTCAGCGTTTAAAGAAGTATGGGAATGTGGCATACAACACCATAATCATCACACATTTTTTGCCAAAATTTAGCCCTGTCCCCAAGAAACACAATCCAGGTTTTGAGAATGGGAATAAAATGTTACTCTGTCTAAAAATCTGTGCTTATGCAGGAGCTACGTACATGTGACAGCATCGTGAATTGCTATGCCTGTTTGCCTGATGGTTCTGTCATGGCTTCATTGTCTGTCCCTCAATACACACCTGCACACATATTCATATGTTCATGCATCTGTGTGTAAGATGTGTGCATGTGAATGTGGACAAGAATATTGACTACTATAGAAAACTAAATAAAGATATTCCTTAGATTTGGTATTGGGGTGGTCATATGTGACTGGGAGTAGACTGACTTTGGGGAAAAAGCTAGAACTTGAATTGGAATTGTTGAGAAGCAAGCACATGGTAAATTAAGGAAAGCAGACTACTATCCTAATCCACTTGTCTAGTAAGGAAAATTTTATAGCATCAAATGTCTTTCAGTCACAGCTAAGGAACTATTATTAGATCTCTGTAAGAAACTTGTTTAGAGAGTGGTGTCACAAGCTTGTGAAGTCCTGCCCTTCGATATGGGGGAGGAAAGCAAGGAGAAAGGGGTTTGTCAGGACGCGGTCTCCAAGAGCTTGGCCTCCGGTGTCAGTGCAGGGCCTGATCCTTCTGAACTCTTCTTGGCTCTTGGCTCTGAGATGCAGACTTTTCTCATCCTAAATAATAATCTAATCTATTCAACAGTACAGAATTTTTTTCCTGACCAACCTTTCTGACTCTTGATTAACATCACTTTGCTGTTAAAAAAATGTCAACATATCCATCACAGTATAATATTTTGTCCAATTCTCCAGCTTATACCCATCTCCCCTAAATTTACATTCTTAGTAGCTACAGCCATTATGCACCTAGAAACCCGAGGCATGATGTCCATGTATAGAGTAAATGCTTCTACTTCTTTCATGTCTACCGTGTAATCGTGACCAGCTGTGAATCTCACACCATCTGAGGCACTTCCCATGGAGGTTACAATCAGGTCTTGGCTACTTGTTGCTATCATTTCCTGATGATGATGAGCTAGTGCTCATCCTCTGCCCATGCACATACTGTCCTGGAATCATCCTCCACACTACTACAAATGTGAATCTGTTAAAATGCAGTTTTAACCATGCTATCCCATAGGATAAAGCTTCTCCAGCTTCAAACTGCAGTGTACTTTCTCTTTCAGTCTACAGTGAGACAAAGGGAAGTTTTTATCCAGGCCATTTCTTCATGAGAAAAAAACCATTCCTCCTGAAGAGAAGGCCTCTGTTTTGAAATATGCAAATTCTGATTATGCAAATTCAGAGCACAAGCTTGGTGGAGATTATGGAGACTAAGACATAGGGAGTAGCCTATATGGCCTAAGGCAGGTGCCAGATTGAACGTATTGTGAATGAGACAATGTGAAGGAGTGACAGGTGAGACAGCCAGGAAACTAAGAATTTTTTTTTAATTTTTTAAATTTATTTCTGTATGTGTATGAATGTAATGTCTGCATGCAGGTTTGTGCACCCGTGTCGTGCAATGCCACGGAAGTCAGAAGAGGGAGTCTGATTCCCCTGGAACTGGAGTTCTCCTGGAACTGGAGTTTCAGACGGTTCTCAGCAGCCATGTAGGTGCTGGGGATCGAACCCGGGTCCTCTGCAAGAGCAGTCGGCGCTCTTAACCACTAGGCCATCTCTCCAGCCCCAGAGAGAGAATTTTATAGAGTATTGTGAGGAATTTATATTTTATTCCAGGTAAGATGAAGCCATTGAAAATCTTTGAACAAATTGATATGATCCATGTTATAAATGACTTGGTTATTGTAAGGAAGCTATGCGGAGGTTAATAGAAACAGAGAAACTAGTTAAGCAATCTGCTAAATAATCTATGGAAGAGTTGATTGGATGGTGGTATGTGGACACTGTAGGGAACAGAGGTCACTCATGGGGGGTAAATATGGTAAGAAGTGGCCAAATTCTAAATATATCTTATGATAGACCTGAGAGTATGTGCTAGAGGGCTGGCTTTGAGATTTGTGAGATAGAAATAAAGTATTACTTCAAATTTTTTGTAAAGTTGACATAGAGCTGGAAGGGAGAGAATACTGTAAGGAGCTAAATGAGAAAGACAACTGAGTGTTCAGTGTTGCACAAACTAAGGTTGAGTGAACCATTAGGCAGTTACCTGGTACTCATCACTAGCAAATTGTTGACTGTATAACCTAGAAGCCTGTGGAGAAACCTCACTTTGGAGATGCTTGTTTGAGGACTGTCATCATAAAGGCAACATTTAAGGGGCTGGAGGGATAGCTCAGTGGTTAAGAGCACTGGCTGCTCTTGCAGAGAACCTGGGTTTGATTCCCAGGGTCCACACAGCAGCTAATAACCATTTGTAACTCCAGTTCCAGGGGAATCTGATGCTCTCTTCTGATCTCTGTGAGTACTGAATGACAGAAGTGTACTTACATATATATAGGCAATACACTCATACACATAAAATAAAAATAAATAATAAATAAAATTATTTTTAAAATAAAATGACATTATTATCCTAAATAATGATACAAATACCACTACTAATATTGTGCTCATGCCCATTGTATTAAGGACTAACTTCACAGATATGATATCAGATAATGTGATAGCAACTTGGATTAGAAAGGGGTTATTGAATTGGCATTTTCAAACAATGCTATTGAGCATCCAAGAAAGCGGTATGCAGGTTCTAAAAGATCTAGAAGTCAAAATCAATCTGCTTAACCTCCCATTGGACTCTATATTCTTTTTATTTTATTATTTTTTTATGTGTATGAATGTACTGTCTGCATGTAGGTTTGTGCACCTGTGTGTGTGCAATGCTATGGAGGTCAGAAGAGGGCATTGGATACCCCTGGAACTGGAGTTAAAGATGGTTCTTAGCCACCATGTGGGTGCTGGGAATCGAACCTGGGTCTCCTGCAAGAGCAGTTGGTGCTCTCAACTGCTGAGCCATCTCTCCAGCCCCTAGACACTATATTCTTAAAGCCTGATGTTGAGTATCTGATAGACCCGCAGCACTCTAGCAGCATGACAATTCACAACTCCCTGATTTCTTAGATTTAACTGAAGACCTGTGGACAAATGTAGTGCCTTGCCAGATTCACAAGTGATACTATTGTGGTTTAGGTCCTAATATGATTTTCAGTTAACTAGAAACCACTGCATTCCATATTCCAGAAGATTCCAGGAAAGAGTTTCTATATACTTCTTCAGTTAGCACTACTGAGTAACTAAGTAATAACTCATCTGACCTTCTCTTCTAACTTGAGAGAAAACTTTCTGAAACCACTTTAAATACCAAAGTATAAATTTCCTCAAAATAATGCACTATAAATACATTTTCTTTGGTGGCCTCTACTCCCTTTAGGTGTCCCTATTTGATCCTTTTACTTGAAGATTCACATGTCCTGATCTGGTATCAGTCCTTTTCTTGGACAAACAGAATTTCAGGAGTTTTGATTTGCTAACTCAGATGACTGAAGAAGACAATCTTCTTTGGAGAATTTTCATGAATCAGACATTGTATGAAGTAAGTTACAAAAATGACTCATTACCTCCTCACATAGACCCTATGGGACTGATGTTCTAATAGTGCTCATGAGATTTTGCACATGAGAAACTGAACATTGAAGAAGTGAAATGCAACAGACCATGCTATTAATGGCAGAATATGATGTTTTACCTACTTCTGCCCAACAAGACAGTCCAGGCTCAGGATGACTCTCATTACTCAACAGCTCCACATACCTGTTCCAGAATGACCATATCTGCCTTTTCCAAGCTGATATCACCTCTATACTCTTGTCATTAACTCTGAAACCTCCACTTTGTCCCCTGTTCCCTTTTCCATGGAAGCTACTTGGTCCTTATGTCTTTTATGTTTCCTTAGTTTCTCCCAAATTTTTCTTCTTTCAGACTTTCACCTAATTCTACCCAAGATTATGTTGGTAACCAGTTCCGAAACTGGTCGCATACAATGATTAAGCATCTGGGAAATGGCCAACCCTTAGGGTGAATTTAAAAAGTGAAAAATGTTTACAATAAAAATTATGAAACAACCGAGGTTGGAAAGATGGCTCAGCTGTTAAGAGTGCTGACTGCTCTTGCAGAGGACCTGGGTTCAATTCCCAACACCCACGTGGCACCTAAGAACTGTCTTTAAGCCAAGCATTGTGGCACATGCCCTAAATCCTAGCACTCAGGAGGCAGAGGTAGGCAGATCTCTGTGAGTTCCAGGCCAGCCTGGTCTACAGAGTGAGTTCCAGGACAGCTGGGGCTATAGGGAGACCCTGTCTAAAAAAAAAAAAAAAAAAAGAAACAACAATGAAAAAATAAAAGAGACAAATAAATGAAAACCTATCCCATGTTCAAGGAGCAGAAGAATTTATATTGTTATAATGTCCATATTATATAAGAAATATTGCTGGGCATGGTGGTGCATGCTTTCAATCCCAGCACTCAGGAGGCAGAGGCAGCCAGATCTCTGTGAGTTCAAGGCCAGCCTGGTCTACATAAGTGAGTTCCAGGCCAGCTAGGGCTATAGGGATATGCTGTCTCAAAAAAGACCAAAAAAGAAAAAGAAAAGAAAAAGAAAGAAAGAAAGAAAAAAAGAAAGAAGTAAGTAAGGAAGGAAAGATACAGCTTCAGCACATTTCATTATCAAAATTCAAAGGGCATTCTTTACAAAAATAAGAAAAAACTTCCTAATATTCATTTGGATACAGAAAAATAATGTTCAAATATTCAAAGCAATTAAAAAAAAACAGAGGTATCACACTTCCTGATTTAAAAATATACTACAAAGCTACTGGTATAGAAATAGAAATGTTGGCAAATGAAACACAACAGTGAGCCCAGAAATAAAGTCAAAGTACAGTCAACTAAATTTCACTGGGCAGCAGACAGGACAAGAAAGGAAAAGGACAGTCTCTTCAATGAAATGTGTTGAGAAAACTGGATTTCTCTACACAAAGGAGAAAAATGGGAAGCTTCCCACAGACTATGTATAAAAATCAATCAAAATGGATAAAAGACCTAAATGTAAGATCTGATATCACAAAATTTGCAGGAGACAATATAAGGGGGAAACCAGTAGATATTGCCCTTGAGATTAAATTCTTGAGCAATACTCCCTAGCTACTCCTTTTCACAGATGATATGGTAGTTTACCTAAGGGATGCTAAAAACTCCACCAGAGAACTTCTAGAAACAATTAAGAGTTTTAGTAAAGTGGCAGGCTACAAAATTAACCTAGAAAAATCAGTAGCCTTTCTTTATACCAACAATAAACAAGTGGAGAAGGAATATAAGACCACCTTCCCACTCACAATAGTCTCAAAAATAATAAAATACCTGGGAAAAAACTTAACCAAAGATACCAAAGACCTCTACAACAAAAATGTTAAACCCCTATTGAAAATGACATCAAAAGATAGAAAGACCTCCCATCCTTGTGGATTGGGAAAATTAATATAGTAAAAATGTCCATTTTATCCAAATTGATACACGGATTCAATGGAATCCCAATTAAAATCCCCATGAGCTTCTTCACAGACTTGGAAAAAAAATCCTTAAATTCATACGGAAAAACAAAAGACTCTGAATAGCAAAAGCAACCCTGAGTGAAAAATGCAATACAGTCTCTACAAGACTTCAAGCTATATTACAGTGCCATAGACATAAAGACAACCTGGTACTGGCACAAAAACAGACCTGTTGACCAATAGAACAAAATTGAAGATCCAAACTTGAGCTCATACAATTTCAGCCACCTCATATTTGACAAAGGGCAAAAAAAAAAAACTCAATGGAGGAAGGATAGTATCTTCAGCAAAAGGTGCTGGCAAAACTGGATCACCATTTGTAAAAGAACAAAATTAAACTCCTACCTCTCACCCTGTAAAAAAATCAACTCCAAGTGTATCAAAGATCTCAATGTAAAACCCGAAACCCTGAAGGTGATAGAAGAAAAAGTTGGCAACAACCTACAAGTCATAGGTATAGAAAAAGACTTTCTAAATCAGACAGCAGTTGCACAGGAAATAAGGTCAACAATTGACAAATGGGACCTCATCAAACTCAAAAGCTTGTGTACAACAAAAGAAACAATTAAGGAAGTTAAGAGAAAACCCACAGAGTGGGAGGAAATCTTCACCAGTGATTCATCTGACAGAGCATTAATGTCAAGAATATACAAACTACTTAAAAAACAAAGAAATAAGAAAACAAATGAGCTACTCAAAACATGGAGTAAAGAGCTGAATAGAGACTTCACCAGTGAGGAAATAAAGGTGGCTGAGAAACATCTTAAAAAGTGTTCAATATCATTAATAATTAAGGAAATGCAAATTAAAACCACTCTCAAATATCATCTCACTCTGATCTTACTGGCTAAGATCAAGAACACAAAAGACACCAAATGCTAGAGAAGTTGTGGGGAAAGGGGAACACTCATCCACTGCTGGTGGGAATGTAAACTTGTATAACCATTATGGAAAGCAGTGTGGAGAACCATTAAAAGACTCAAAATGAGCCCACCACCTGACCCAGTTATACCACTCCTGGGTATATACGCAAAAGACTCATCCTACCACAAAGATATGCACATCCATGTTTATTTCAGTTCTCTTCACAATAGCAAAGAGCTGGAACCCACCCAAATGCCCCTCAACAGAGGAGTGGATGACAAAAATGTGGTACATCTACACAATGGAGTACTATTCAGCGGTAAAGAAAGAGGACATCATGAACTTTGCAGGTAAATGGATGGAGCTCAAAGCCACTATGCTGAGTGAAGTAATACAGTCCCAGAAAAACAAAGGGCGAATGGTTTCCCTCATTTGCGGATGCTAACAGCAAATCCTCAGATGAAAGGCAAGTTGAACAACATTATTGTTATATTTCTGTTTATCTGAAAGCAACTATGTTGTTATAATGTAAATCTCTCAATGGGCTCTAGAATCCACCCACCACTTATTTTCAGACTCTGTATGTATATGAGTGGAAAGTATGTATCCATATTTTAGAGTAATATAAAATTAATGGAGGAAAATGTGAATTCTTAAACATTAAAAAAAAGATGAGAGAAAGATGCAGGACAGTTATGGCAGAATGCATGATCTGGGGTGGGGTGGGGGGAAGGGAAAGGGGAATATGTCTAAATTGAACTGAAAAATGATGTCTGAAATATACAAAACACAAATAAATAAAAGCATAAAAAATAAAAAGATAAATTCTTGAATAGTGCGGGGCTCCCCCCACCCCGGTCTCTCCAGGACCATATTCAGACTGTTGCACACAGGCCTCAGCTATATTGGGCTGGGCAGGGGAGAAGGAAGGGAAAAGACACTCAGGAGACTGTTGGAGGACAGCTCATTCCTTATTAATAAGGAATGGGAAGCATTTTTATAGCCAGTTAGGGGAGGGGAGGGCCTTGCTCAATGGCGGGAAGGGAAGGGCAAGGTGGCAGTTCAGGAAGGGGTGGGCTGGGGGGTCATTCGAGTGGCCGCAGGGTCCTGTGATTTGGGGAAAGCAGTGCAGGAATGAGGGAACAGAAACTACTACTTGTAGGAACCTAGTGTCTAAGGCCGTGAGTGAAAGGCCATGGAGGACAGAGGTCTCTTCCAGGGTCAAAATGGCCAAATTCCTACCAACCTCAAGAATGCTGTACAGCTTTCATTTCAACTGGGAATTTGGTGTGTATACCGTGAGACCTGGGGTCTCAGGCCATGTTCCCTGTCGGGCACCAAGCCCCACATAACTCCCACAGAACAGCATAGTAGAAAGTTCCTGGATTGGGGACTACATGGAACTGAAAAGCAAAAGAAGCAAGGCAATGAAAAGGCAGCCTGTGGTGGGAAAAGTTTCTTAAAAACACATACCTAGTGGCTGGAGAGATGGCCTAGCAGTTAAGAGCACAGACTGCTCTTGCAGAGGACCCGGGTTCGATCCCCGGCACCCACATGGCGGCTGAGAACCGTCTTTAACTCCAGGTCCAGAGGAATCCGACACCCTCTTCTGACTTCCGCAGCATTGCACGACACGGGTGTACAAACCTACATGCAGACAGTACATTCATACATATAAAAAAATAAATAAAGATTTATTTTTAAAAAAACCATACCTAATAGCAAGTTCATTTCCAAAATTTACAAAGAACTCAAACAACTTGGTAGTAGAAACAGTGAAATTTAAAAATGATTTGAATGGACATGTCTTCAATGATGACATATGTCAATAGGTATACAAAAACATTACTGATCACCTCAGAAATACAAGTTAAAATTATGATTATATATATATATAATATATATATATATATATATATATAATACTTGTTAGAATGGCTAATCAAAAAGACAGGAGATAAGAGTTGGTTAGGTTATACAGGGAAGAAATCTTAGTCCACTGTTGGTAAGATTATAGATTGGAGCTGTCACTATGGAAAACATTGTGGAAGCTCCCAACAATAACAACAACAACCCAAGAATCATTCACAAGAGCCAAAATTCAGAAGCAAAGTCAGTGTCCTCTCCACCCATGGATGAACTGATAAACATTGGTATAACTGTACAGTGTAATATTACTCATCCTTAAAAAGAATGAGATCCTGTTACCCAATATAGCCTAGACAGATCTAGTAGGCATTCTGATAAGCTAAGCAAAATGGGCAAAGAAATACAGTCCTTAATCTGAATTACAGGTGTGATCTTCAAAGTAAAATGATGTTAAACTAAAAGTCACATTGGTTGTCAGTGGTATGACTGGGAAAAGAACTGAGCAGACAGAGGCCCCCAGTACAAAGTAGCACATGTGCAGGAGGAAGAACAGTAAGTTTTAAGTTATAAAGTTGGGACTATAGTTAGTAAAATTGTTCTAAGGATTTTGTTTTATTAAGTGGTTTTTAGCTCCTTTCATGTAAAAAGTTACTATAGTATGTTGCTTCACTATTCTAACCTTCTTTCTGTTTATATGGATTCCACGACAGGATATAAGTCTCAAATATAGAAAAGGTATTTTGAAAGAAATGCTTATTTCTTTATACACATTTCTCCTTTCAATTATCATTCATATGATCTAATATGACTAATATTTTTACAAATTCACTCACAAGGCAACTTTCACAGATGATACTTAGTTTTAGGTCTATGTTTTCACCAATATATTTAATCTTTTTAAAAAAATATTTATTTTTATATGAGTGTTGTGCCTGCATGTGTGTAAGTGAACCCATGTCATGCAGTGTTGGAGGTGGACAGAAGAGGGCATCCCATTCCCTGGGATTTGAGTTACAGACAGTTGTTAGCTGCCATGTGGGTGCTGGAATTCGAACCTGGGTCTTCAGCAAGAATAGTCAGAGCTCTTAAATGCTGAGCCATCTCTCCAGCCCCTATAGTTTAAATTCTTATGGTTTCATCTAAGTTTCATTATAAATCAGTGCTTATTAAATTTTTGTTGTGGAGATTTTATTTCTTGAAGTCACATATTTAAGTTGAAGAATATGGAGTTCCCCAAGACCCAGATCTAGACTGAGAATGAGAACCTTTATGGACCCAACACTGATATGGACTACATGATGACAGGGCTTGAGGGTAGGCTACCCACAGTGGGCATGAAGAGGAAAAGGGTTTTAAGCCCTTCTGCAGAAGTATGAATGATGAATTGTAGTTGACATGGAAGCCAAATCTCAAAGGAATGAGCAGGTCTTTTGGGGAGCTAATTTTTCCCCCCCTAGACCATCTGCTTTGAGCTGCAAACCTCAGGCAGCTGACTGCAATGCTAACATGTGAAAGACTATCTCGGCACCCTGCTGTCTGAGTTTCCTCTCAGTCTAGGAGCAGGAATGAAGAACACTCCCATGAAAGCTCTAATCAGCCTGATCCTGGACTAAGTTTGTGAGTCTCAGATGAACCACATTCTATCCAAGATCTTCCAGTGGGATAAAGGGAATCTGACAACTATATTGTGTCCAAAGTTCAGGAAGGAAGCCCAAATTTAGACTAGGATTTAAATCTTTGTAATAGTTTTCTCCCTCTTGTGATACAATTTGCCCTTAACTAATCAAGAGGGATTCTGTCTCTGTGCTGTCGATGTTATCACATGCTGCTGAACTCTGAGGGCAATTCTGACAGGTGTCTAGATAGCGTTTTAAGTCATTTGCCAAACCGTTAGAGTCCTAGAACATAAAAAACTGACATGATGAAAACACTGACTTTTTAAAATAAATATATCTATCAGAAGTGATTAATTAACTTTTATCTTGTACATACTGCTCACAGTCAGCAGTTCTGAGTCAGTTAACTGAATGTCAAGGTTGGAGGAAAGATATTGCTTAAAGACTAAAGAAGTGTTGAATGAAGAAAAAGAGACTACCTTACTTTAAGAGATTCAATGCTGGGCCCTTGCACATTTTTATCTGGTTTAATACAATGAATGAACAGATTGGCATTTCAGTGTCATCATGACTTATCTGTCGAGTACTTACAAAATTTTTTTTTCTTTGCTCTAAAGGTTGAAGCAAATGTTTGTGCCTATATGAACCTGTAATCCTGCTAAAGTAGTTTATATTTTTAGGGTAAAATACTTCAAATTGCCCTCATTTGTCTTTATATGGATCAAACAAGATATCTGAAATTATTTTAGCAATAATTTCTAAAATTTAATATGTGAACAAGTATTTTAATTTTGATGTGATTAGAACAGTATACTAATATGTAGTAATATGCATTAAATATTATGTGTATTAATATGGCTTCTCCATACAGGGGATAAAGAACAATAATTAGTCTTTTACCATCTGTAACTTGTTTTCCCTCTGGGCATCAAGTTTTCACCTGTAGGATCAAGCTCCGATCAGTTTTCTAAGTTTTTTTTTTTTTTTTTTTTTTTTTTTTTTTTTTTTGGTCTTTTTGAGACAGGGTCTCCCTGTAGCTCCAGCTGTCCTGGAACTCACTATGTAGACCAGGCTGGCCTTGAACTCACAGAGATCCACCTGCCTGCTGAGATTAAAGGTGTGCTCCACCATGTCCGGCACTAAAGTTTGTTTCTAATGGAGTTGAAAACAAATGAAAAAGTTTCATAATGAAAAGAGGCTCAAGCTTTGAAGCTCTCTGGGTTTAAATTTGTTGTTTTTTGAATATCTTGTGTTACCTGTAGGAAGTTAAATATTATTTAATTCAGAGAATATGTCACAGCTGTATTGAGGCTGCAGGAGTTTAAATAGCAAGCCTGTAATGCTCCTGGGACGATTAGGGCACACACTGTATTCTCCTATAAATGGCAGGATCATATTTTAAGGTCAAGGAAAACATAAAGCCAAGCATATGACTCAATCTAGTACTTTACCCTCTGGCACCTGGAGAAGAAAAGAGCGAATGTATCAGTGTCCTTTGCCAGCAGAGATGTCCCTCTGCGGTGATGAAACTGGACCTGTCGGGATTTAAAACAGAACCGCGTCAGGGCAAAGGCACCACATCTTGGCAAGAAAATGCCTTGCATAGTTTCCACCGTCATCAAGCTCTCCTCCCGGCTCACACCCTGTTTCTATTTAAATCCCAGGCACTTTGCTGGACCACACTTCTTTTAGCCAGTGAGCTCTCAGCTGAGAAGAGACAGGTAGCATGGCTCCAGGAGAAAAAGAAAGGGAAGCGGGGCCGGCCAAGAGTGCCCTCCGGAAGATTCGCACAGCAACCCTGGTCATCAACTTGGCCCGAGGCTGGCAGCAGTGGGCAAACGAGAACAGCACCAGGCAGGCTCAGGAGCCCACAGGCTGGCTGCCCGGGGCGACTCAGGACCCGGCCCACAGTCTTAAACCAGTGACACACTGCAGTCGCTACCAGCATGCCCCCAAACCTCCTTGTCCGAAGCCAGAGGGCCATGGAGATAGACAAAGCTCAGAAGAAGCCGCTGAGGTCTCCCATATCAAAAGGAAAGAGGTGACCAGAACAGTTGTCAGCAAGGCTTATGAGAGAGGAGGAGACATGAACTACCTGAGCCACAGGTATGAGCACGATGGGGGTACCTCTGAGCCTGTCCAGATGGAGAATGACTTCGACAGAATCCTCCTCAGCCACGACTCCCCAACGCGGAGAAGAAAATGCACCAACCTGGTGTCTGAGCTGACCAGAGGCTGGAAAGTAATGGAACAGGAGGAGCCGACGTGGAAAAGTGACAGCATAGACACAGAAGACAGCGGCTACGGAGGGGACACAGAGGAGAGGTCAGAGCAGGCTGCAGCACAGGTGGCTGCTACCAGGATCAAACGGCCCTTGCCCTCCCAGTAAGTGAATGCGTCCTTAAATTGTCTGTACCAGAATTGCATGAGCTCCATCTAGCAACAGGAATTTAGAGGGAAGGGGGGTGCATTTGCCACAGTAGAGTCCTATAGGGAAGGCATGCCCCTGGGTTGAAAGCACAGCACCAACTTCGGATGTGGCCCTTTGGGTCCATGCTGATACTGTCTCACCTACAGATGAGACCTGACAGCAGCATAGCATTCTTCTCAGGCTTCCTGAAGTCGGCTTATAAGTAGACATCTTGGTGTGGTGAAGTGTCTGAACTTAGAAACACTCACAGGGACAGTAAGTGAAGGAGCTGGACAGGCTGCTCCAGATTGGCCGTAAGCACAATCCTACACCCATGCTCTAAGCACAATCCTACAACCATGCTCCAAGCACAGATCAGTGCCAGCTTAATGTGCTCTCAGAAATCTCTCAGAAATCTCCAAAGCACAAGGTTTTGGTACAAGTATGTTGAAGGATACAAATATACTGGTGTGTGTGTGTGTGCCCTCAAGTGTGAATGTGGAGGTCAGAGGAGGATGCCATGTTCACTGCTGTTACTGTCTGCTTTTATTCTCTTGACACAGGGTCTCTCACTGAACCTAAATCTCCTTGTTTGCCTAATGGCCAGCCAGTGAGCTCCCACAAATCTGCTAGTCTCTGCCCCTCAATGCTGGGATTACAGGCATGTTGCCCAGGTGGTATATAGAGAGTCAGACTCGGGTCCTAACGCTTACGCTGCACGTGGCCCCACCTGCTGAGCCATCTCCAGTATGACCTTTCACTGTTACTTCCTTGGATTTGGGGACAATTATCAACTCGCAGAGAGAATCACAGGCCTGGGTCTCAAACCTGTTAGAAAAGACAACAAAGATCCAAGCTCCAGATTAGAAATGATCACATTGCCTTTTTGATTATCATCCTGCTTCTGATACATGTGGCGCAATTGATGCCATACCCCATCAATCAAAATAGTGACAGTCACTAGGTAGTGCCCACCCAGAGGAACAAACTCCACAGCATTGGTGTGCCTCTTTGGGAAGATGGTTGAAATTCTTCACGCACGAAGTAGATGGGCAATGAGGGTCTGGTGGGGAAACACAACCATTTCCACCTTCACATAGATCCAAGACTTGCACTAGAAAACTGGCCTCCATGCCCCCATGACATATTGAAGCTGGGATTCGGGTGAAGGACACTTACAAGGAATGTTTCCAGCACCATACACTTACCGTGCATTTTATAGTCAATGATCAAAAAGATCTTTAGAATGTAAGAATTTCTGATTCTAATCTTAACCTGATATGTTACACTTTTTAATAATTCAAAATTAGAAAAACTAAATAGAATGTTTATTGATGGAAGAAATGATCCATTGTGATACATTTCTTTCAAGCTTTTAAAAATAAACTTATTTTCTAATTCTTGTTTTGTTCCAGTTCCTCCTATTTGGGAGAATTATAATTTGACAGCTTAATGAGATTTAGAAAATGCTTCTTTTAAATGATAAATGGTGGGAGCTGGAGAGAGGCTCAGTGGTTAAGAGCACTGACTACTCTTAACCGGTTAGATTTTCATCATCCACATGGCACATGGCGGCTAACAACCATCCCTAACTCCATTCAGTTCCAGGGGATCTGACATCCTCTTCTGACCTCTGTGGGGATTGCACAATATGGGTGCACTTACACACATGCAGGCAATACACTCATATACATAAAACAAAAATAATTTTAAAAAGATAAATGCAAGACTGATTATCAAACCAGCATCAAACTTTATCCCAAATAATACTAAGTTCAATACTAAGACATCTAAGTTCCTAATCTAGAGGACAATTACATTTAAAAAGTCAGTCATGGGCTGGAGAAATGGCCTAGCGGTTAAGAGCGCCGACCGCTCTTACAGAGGACCCGGGTTCGATCCCCAGCACCCACATGGCGGCCGAGAACCATCTGAAACTCCAATTCCAGGAGAACTCCAGTTCCAGGGGAATCCGAGACCCTCTTCTGACCTCCGTGGCGTTGCACGACACGGGTGCACAGACTTGCATGCAGACAGTACATTCATACACATACAGAAATAAATAAAATTAAAAAATTTTAAAAAGTCAGTCATATAATATGCAATCTAAACAAATCACCTCTGAATGCTATTTTGACTAGTTTCCTAATATACACTTTTTGCCTTCTTTAAATTGCAAAATAAGTATACATTCTATTTAAGATTGTATTTAAAGTCATACAGAACTTCAGGCAGTTAACATAATTACTTTTACAGTTGTGCACCATACTAAATTCTTCAGATAGTTGTAATTGTGTGTTAAACTGTACATAACAGCTGGGTGTGGTGGCGCACGCCTTTAATCCTAGCACTTGGGAGGCAGAGGTAGGCAGATCTTTGTGCGTTCAAGGCCAGCCTGGTCTATGGAGTGAGTTCCAGGACAGCTGGGGCTACAGGAAGACCTTGTCTCGAAAAGACAAAAAAATAAATAAATAAAAATAAAAAATAAACTGTACATAAATTAGATTATCTTCAAGAATGCTTAGAGTTTTCCCCCATAACCCAATGGCTACTTAAAACAGTGCTTAGAGGGTATTAATAAAGGATGGAAGCAATGTCACACTGGTCAGGAGCTTCCTGGTGACTAAGAGTATGATGCTATAGTTTGTGCTGAAGAGATGACTATGAGTTAATGAGCCACACCATTACCATCTTTCAGGCTTTGTGGCTATAGGATGCCCACTCTCAAATAGGACATTGAGTATTCCCAAGATAGCTATGAGCTTCTTAGGACTATGCTTGTCTTCATCATTGTGGCTTCAAGGGGACAGAGGGTTTGCTTGCCATTGTGAGATTCTGTAGTCCTGAGAGAAATCTAGTCCTTTGAAGCCTTTAGTGCTTATTCAAACTTACTAGACTTTATAAAGTTGCCTTGTGAATAGTTTTGTATGCATTCCCCTGACTCCCCAACTAGCTTTACAGAATGGTGTTCTATACAGTAGAGTATTCCCTTCCAATTCTAACAGAATAGTGAAGCCAGGTAGTCAAGGACTTGAACCACAAACATGAGAAATAATGAAATTTTGCTTAGTGGATATTCTTTTTTTGAAAATGACATTATTACATGGGGATACTCCTCTCCAACTAAATGTTTGGTCCCTGCACTTGGATGGGCTGCATGACTGTTATCAAAGGACAACAAATCCTTGTGACCATGACACCATGTGCTGAGTGAAGTCATAAGCTTAGGGCCACCCAGACAGAACACATGCCATATCTGAGGCCAGGGTTTCCCATTAGAAAAGTGGCTTGAAATACCTTAGAAAAAAACAAAAACAAAAAAGAAAACCCTTTGGGTTGGAGAGATGGTTCAGTGGTTCAGGGTACTGGCTGCTCTTGCAGGAGACGGGGGTTTGAATCCCAGCACATACATGGCAGCTAACAACTGTCTGTAATGCCAGTTCCAGGGGATAGGATGCTCTCTTCTGTTCTCCACAGATAGTGCATGACATGGGTGCACTTACATACAGGCAGGCAATACATTTATACACGTAAAATTTATGTGGTGTGTGTGTGTGTGTGAGAGAGAGAGAGAGAGAGAGAGAGAGAGAGAGAGAGAGAGAATCAACTGACTCACTCTTGGGTTTAGAGCAGAGTGTTGTGAGAGTTCATATAGTCCAGTCATGCCACTCATATAAATGTCAGAACTATTCTTAACATCTTCAACCCCAATGCTTCTAAGCTTGAGGCCACTTAGTGCTCCTGAGAAGGAAGGATAACTTGTGAGGATGGAGTTTAAAAAAATAAATGTTTTTTTTGTGTTTTACCAACAAAGGCAAAGAGACCTTTGGATATATGGAAACAGTAGGGAGTCTTTTAAGGACAAAATTTGGATATTTTGGTCATGTGTATTTTATCTTAAGAATTATAAAGACTTATATTCAGGGACACACATGGGAAGTACAAAGGGATAATGACACTTGGGTGCCCACCTATTGGTATCTTGATTCTTGACTCTCTCTCCTCTAGGGCAAACAGATACACAGAAACACTCAACTGTAAGGCCCATCGGAGGTACAGCCAGGTGGACAGCTTGAAAGGAAAATGGCAACAGTGGGCCGATGAACACATACAGTCACAGAAGCTCAATCCCTTTAGTGAAGAGTTTGACTATGACCTAGCCATGTCCACTCGGCTACAGAAGGGAGACGAGGGCTATGGACGTCCCAAGGAGGGAAGCAAGACAGCTGAAAGGGCCAAGCGGGCAGAGGAGCACATCCACCGAGAAATTATGGAGCTGTGCTTTGTTATCCGCACAATGGCTCGCCACAGACGAGATGGCAAGATCCAGGTTACTTTTGGAGAACTCTTTGACCGATATGTTCGTATTTCAGATAAAGTGGTGGGCATTCTCATGCGTGCCAGGAAACATGGACTAGTGCACTTTGAAGGAGAGATGTTATGGCAGGGTAGAGATGATCCTGTTGTGATTACTCTACTGGAGTAAGACTGCAACAAATCAACTTGACCACTACTGTTCTGTTAGATGCTAATGTATTAAAAATGAAAATGCAAGCTGTTCTGTAATGTTAAGCCTAAATCATTTTTATATAAATGACTTTGTTGTACTATTTCTATAATGAAACATGAAGATTTTGACAAAGCACACATAAAACATTTTAGAAATACAAAGACCATTATTAAGATATAGTCAATTCATTGATATTTTAGATTCTACCTACTGTTTTAGGCAAAAATATTTGGCCTTCATTGATGAAATTTTTACAGATTTAAAATTACATATCATAAGACGAAAGCTGACCTTTGATACATTTTGACAAAGAACACATTAGATTGTATCATTTTAGGAAAGATACTTTTATTCAATTTGATAAAACTAAAATTTGAATGTTTTTAAAGTTCAGACTGCAGAGTGATCTCAAACTATGTAGCTGAAGATGATTTCAAACTCTTGATCTTGCCTCCTCCACCTCCTTAGTGTTGAGACTACACCACACCTAATGCAGTGCTGGGGTTCAAACTCAGGGCCTCATGCTTGCTCAGCTAGTATTCTACTGGACATTCTCTAGTTCTTAAAAAAAAATTAAAAGTGATGTTTTAACAAGCTGATGAAGGCTCCCCGTGAGCGTGGGTGGGAATACAATACCACTGGAGCTCCTCTTCCTCCTTCTGATTTGGGCAAACTGCACAGAAATAGATGGCGCCAGGTTGTTTACCAGGAAGGGAGCGTGGAGGTGGGAGGTGCAGTCACTCCCCTTCTGGAACTTCATAAAGTTTACTTTTTCTTAATGCCCTGGTGAGTCATGCCAAAGCACAATGAACAGAGACAAAATTCTATAAAGTGTATACAAAAAAAAAGCCCCTCACAGAAACACTGAACTTAAAAACTTGTGACAATTTTTTTCTTCATAGTTTAACCATGTTATGAAATGCATAAAAGTTATAAAAGAACAGTATTACTCCTACCAAGGTGGAAAAGAAAACCTACAATTAATATGACAAGGAGGTTGATATTGACCTATTAGCGATCAGTTTTTCTCCTTAATGGGTGTTACACAGTCCTAAAAACCAACTGAATACAACACTTGTGAATTCTAAGTCATTGAAACCAAAATGGTTATAGTACTTTTCTGTTAAACACAAAATCTCAAGTTAGAGCTCAGAATAGGAATCCATATTGTTTCATAATAGAATTAAAATAAAATGCAGATTACTTTAGGACTTATCTTGTTTTCATGCACAATTCTCTTTCAAAGTGAAAATTCCAATATTTTAAAGAAAATATGTAATTTTTGTTTCCATATTGGCTTTATAAAGGAGATATTAGTTATGACTAATATTTCCAAGTAAAATTTCCTAGCATTTAAGACACACAGATGTTAAACTGTAAGACAAGTGTCTGCATTTAAGAAAAAAAAATGGCACAAAGAAAATGCTTATATTTTTCTGTTCCTGTTTATGCACTTTTAGAGTCCATATACTTGTGTTTGAAATACAAAGAGTTTAATAACTCAGGACATTCCTGGTGTATTTTCACCAAGGTTTCATGAAATCCCTCATATTCGACTCTATTACAAAAAGATTTTGCAGATTCAATTTGTTTGAACTTAAGGATGCACTGGCAATCTTCTCAGAAAGCTGCTATTCCTGAACACTTGTGAAAAACACCAGACTCAGCATTTGTAGAGGGAACAGCTGTGTGTCAGGCAGACTTGACAAGCAGCTTGAACACATCACTGTAGCTGTTTGACACAGGAATAGCAGGAGGTTTGTAGGTGTTTTTATTTTTTTCTTACCTCATTGACTACTATTGGGCTTAATATTGGGCTTAATAGTGGTCATTAGCCCTATTTATTATTTCTTGATTTGAAATAAAAACAATTCTCTTTTTAATCAAGTGATTATTATCTGACAAACTCCACGTTAGAGAACTTCAGTCAAAAAACAGAAAATTCTGACCAAAGAGGCAAACAGGCAAACGTAAGGACTTTAGTCATCCAAGTATGTATTTCATCATAAATTCCTAATAGCATACAATTGATTTTTCAAACCCACAAGATTCTTTTTTAAATCTTTTGGCCAGACCTTAGTCTTTACACAGAAACATATTTCAGTATACCCTCTCAATATTTAACTTTCATAACCTAGAATTTTATGACTCCCTGTCTCTGAAGCTCACCCTCATCACTACGTTCTGAGCTTGTATTTTCTTTTTTTTTTTTTTTTAATTTTTTTTATAATTTTATTGTATTTCTGTATTTGTTTATGTGTATGAATGTACTGTCTGCATGCAAGTTTGTGCACCCGTGTTGTGCAATGCCGCGGAGGTCAGAAGAGGGTGTCGGATTCCCCTGGAACTGGAGTTCTCCTAGAATTGGAGTTTCAGACAGCTCTCGGCCGCCATGTGGGTGCTGGGGATCGAACCCGGGTCCTCTGCAAGAGCGTCGGCACTCCTAACCGCTAGGCCATCTCTCCAGCCCCTGTATTTCTTTCTTACTTACAAAATGAGACTGCGTACTCTTGCTTACTATCTGGTATTGCTTTTCTTCAAACTCCAGTTCTTCCATCTCCAATTATCAATATATAAAATTACCATGACAATTCCTCATGATAATTTTGTGCAAATTAGAACTGTCTAGGAATAGGAACTCAAAGATCATTTTACCTTTATTCATTTCCTTTATTCATTTCCTGATTTTTAAGACAAAGCATGTGGCCCATGCTACTGTGGAGTCTTACTAGGGATGCCATTTGGGGATTCCTAGAATATCCACATTTCATTCCCAGTATGTGCCCAGATGTGCGAGACATGGCCGTACAGGCCAGTACAATTACATTGCACTTCCTCTTTCATCTTTAAATCTGACTCTTCAAGTTTCTCTTGCAGATAAAATTCAAGCAATATAAAAATACATGCGTGTACACAATAGGTTATATATGTAAAACATGTTCATTAAGATATTTTGGAAATAAGAGTAACCAGAAATAATAAGATCAACTTCCTGTCGGATGACTAGAAATGAGTGGGGAGAGTGGAGGTAGTCTTAACAGTCTTAGAGTTTAGGCTTTTGGAAACTTATCTATGCTGCATATTTTTTGACAAATACAGCCCACTACTGTTGAGTACAGATCAAGGAATTAAGTCTGCTAGTCAAAGATATGCTCATGGTTCCCTTGACTTGACACTGCCCTTTCCCACCTGTCTCCCTCACATTCACTTTCCTTCTGAAATGGCTTTTACTTGGCTATTTCAAACCTCCTGAAAAGTCCTGTGACTTTTTCCTTGTTCATAAGGGGTGTTTCTGTAATTTTCTTTTTGTTATGAAGCTTTTTTTTTTTGTCTTCATTATCAATTTTATTGTAAAATTAGTGCTGTAAGCATAGAGGGCAAGGCTGGGGAAGTGTCTCGAAAGAATGGTAGGACAGGATCCTGGGGAGGCAGAGGCCTTCTGTCTTCCAGTGAGTTTTCAGGTCTTATCTTCTGCAGGGGAAGCTTTGGAGCAATAGTGTCTTGTCTGCATCCCTACTCACTGGGAATCATCTGAAGCAGCCTGGACCATTGGTTGGACCCAGGCCTCTGGGATATCTATGTTGCTGTCTCCCGGCAGCTGAATATTCAGGTCCACTCCCGCATGATCCAGCACCATGGCCTCATAATTCACAAGACCTCAAACATCCTCTGGCCAAACATCCTCTGGCGCACCATGGCCTCATAATTCACAAGACCTCAAACATCCTCTGGCCAAACATCCTCTGGCGATCCTCTGGTTTCATGTCTCTTTCTAATCTCACTACCCACTTTGGGTACCACTTTATTAAACCTCTTAATTTTCTCCCTTCCTGGCAAGCAGCAGCAGAGAGTCATTAGACTCACCCCAATCCTTCTTGACCACCTCTTCCATACCCCACATGGGCTGCAGACTTCCTCTGTAGTATCATCGTCCTGCACCCAAGTCAGGACCTGGGCTCTGTCGAGATTTGGTACCGTCTTCTACAAAGAGGCAGGAATGACAGGCTCAGTGGCACTTCTCAGCCTCTCTTCCTGCTGGCCGTCCTCAGGAGTGGTACTTCTCAGCTTCTCTTCCTGCTGGCCATCCTCAGAAGTCTCTGTGTTTGAAGATGAGAAAAAGATTTGAGAGGTATGAGGAGTCTCAGTGTTTGAAGATGAGAAAACGATTTGAGAGGTGTGAGGAGTCTCAGTGTTTGAAGATGAGAAAATGATTTGAGAGGTGAGCACATCAAGTCCCCTCTTTGGGCGTGGATGGACATTTGCAGGATCTACTAGGGAGGGGAACTGTGTCACTCCAGGATGCACTGGCTTAGCTGGGCTGGTGGAGTCACCCTTCTGGTGTGCTTGGCATTGCAGGAGCCCATAGGTTGCCATAGGCTCATTGTACAATTTGTGTACTAAAGATTTCAGGACGTCACATGGGTCAAACCCTATTTGCTCCATAGCCACCAGGATGTCAATGTTCACGAACCTAGGAGCCTCTATGGTCTGGTTGTTTAGACCCTCTTTATCATGCTGAAGCCAAGGATGCCTTATAATGTCCTTCACTCTTGGCCTCTCCTTGGGTTTGACTGTTAATAAACGGTGGATAATGTCCTTCAGCTCTGGAGAAAGGTGAGTTGGAAAGTCATATTTTCCCAGAAGAACCTGGGTCCCAACCTCCTCAGCGCTGTCCCCTTTAAATGGCAGGGCTCCTGTCGCCATAAAATACAGAACAATACCTAAGTTCCAGCAGTCCGCTTTTGGGCCATCGTAGGGTTTTTTGCAGGAAGAATTCTGGGGGTATAAACTGTAAAGCACCACAGAACCAGAAGAGTTTACTGTCAGGCATGAATAGGGCAGCAAGTCCGAAATCTATGATCTGCACTCTGCCATTGGTGTCCGCCATGATGTTTTCCAGCTTGAGATCCCTGTGAATTATGCCGCGGTAGTGGCAGTACTGCATGGCCTGTAATAGTTGCTGGAATATTTTCTGGCAGGTGTTCTCTTGCATGTAGCCATCCTGGTGGATCCATTTCCACAGCTCTTTCCCCTCAGCCAGCTCTTGGACCAGATAGATGTTGTCCTTTGTTTCAATGACCTGGATCAAGGAGATGATGTTGGGATGATCCATCATCTCCAATATCTCCACCTCAGACCTGATTGTGTAGAACCGCTCCATCTCCTTCCGGCAGGACTTTTATGGCCACAGGAATGCCAGTAAGGTGGTGGTGGGCCAACTTCACCTGGGCATGGACACCCTGGCCCAAGGTCTTCAGGATAACATACTGTGCTCTGAGGTGCTCATCTGTGAGGGTGACCACAGGGCTGGTCCATACTGTCACTTCACCCTTCAGGCCACACATCGCAGGTAGGAAGGCCACCACCACCACCAAAAAGAAAACTAAACCAAAAAATTAAATATACACACACACAGTCACACACACTCTCAAAATCAGAAAAAAGCAAACCAAAATGTAAAAACAAAAAACCCCAAACACACAAAAGCACACAGAACTCACAAATACCACCAACCACCAAACCACCAAACCACCACACCAACGAGAGCACCTGCTCAAGAGACCAGCCTGCTCTACACTCCCTTATATCTGCTGGCTGAGACTTCATCACAATGACCCTCCTTATGACATCATAGAGGACATGGACCAATCACATCCGGGCAGAGCTCACCAGGAAGGACTCAGAAAGCCTGGCTGAGGTGGGCTGTGAGATGAACATTTAGGCTTTCAGAAATGAAAACTTCAACATCTGTTTGGTTTCCGGTTTGCAAGTCTGTAATACCTTCTTTTTTAAAAAAATTATTATTTATTTTTAAGGGATTCTACAATATAATACAGTTGTTTTCAGATAACATTGATGTTGCTCAGTTTGCCGTACAATTACATAATTGGTGCATTTTGCAAGTATCTATGTCCAAATTTTGAACAACCCAAGGTTCCCATAGTCCAGTTGGAGAAGCTTGTATGCACAGGCATGTTGATCAACTAGGAGTCCAGACTATATTGCTGTAGTCTCATTATTCACCCCCACCTCTCCACAGCCCTTACATTCTACCACACCTCCTCTTCCGCGGGTTGTTCCCTAGGCTTTGGGAAAGGGGCACAAGTGGATGAGAAGGAAACAGTCTACTTTCTTTGGAGTTGCCATTTTGGACTCTAGTCTGTTCAGGTTGTTTCCCTTCATGGGTTGACAGCTTTTCCAGCAATACTTTTTTAGTCATACTAACAGAGCACAAGCAATTTGATGTACAGGCATTTAAGCAGTACTAATTATTATGTCAAGCTAAGCTGTGAGCATAGACATAGATGCTTGGATGGTATGCCAATCCGCAAACTGTCATTTCTCTATAAAGGGTGACAAGTTCTCATTGTGGCTTATAACATCTCCTAACCACTAGAGGACATAAGCTTGTGGCATCCACTGTGAGTTATTCCTCCAAGGAGAGAGCTGGAATCCTCTTACAGCTATCTTCTATCTCCAACTCCAATTCCATTTCGATAGGGCTCATTCTGGCTTCCTCCTTCCTATGAATTCATATTTCAGTGATGAGGTTCTACCATCGGCACACACCTTCAACATTGTTTTGAGGCAGGGTTTCTCTTATTTCTGCTGGTGGTCTTTGTAACTTCATGTTAGTTGGCTCATGAGCTTCTCTCTGGGCCACTCTCCTGTGTCCACCTCCCATTTTGAGGTAGGAGTGCTGAGATTACAGATGAGCACCATTATACTGAGCCTTTTATATTGGTTCTTTTGTATTTATTTGTGCATGCCTGTTATCCCAGCATTGGGATTAGTGATTAAGGCTGACAAGACCTAAGCGACCAGATCCTCTTTCCTTAAATGCCAGGAAAAAGGTAAGGGTGTTCTCAAGGATCACATCAGGTTGCCCTCTCAATGGTATTGCTCTAGCCTCACAGGCCAGGGAAATGGAACACAGAAGACCTTCTTCTTGGGGGCTGTGGTTTGCTTTTCTCCCTCCCTTGGAGGGAGAGAGATAAGACACTAAAGAGAATCCACCACATAGATAGATGTAGTCTAAATGATGACAAAGCAGTGTTAAATACTAAATAGAGTCATTTTTAAAGCTTCATCCTCTACTATATCCAAAAAGATACCTTTCTTGGAGTTTCTTTAGGATCTACTTATTGGTCTTTATCTTGAAAAGGAAGTGTAGAACCTTTCTTGTGTTGGTCAATATTAGTATGCAAAACCACATACATAACCCCCAGCCCGCCTAAGAGCCAAAAAATTATCTTCAAACACCCTATTTTTTAATCAGGTTTATAATCTCTAGGGGCATTTCAGCTATAGATATAGCAGGTTGTTGATGTAAAACCTTTAGTGTTTTAGAGCAGGACATTAAATTCCCTCTTCAAATCAATTATCCAGAATCTCAGGGCATACACAGGGCTAGAGTCCCTGAAGAACTTCACCACTCACATGCTTGTTTCTCCTCCTCATACTCTGAAAATGTGATTATACACATAAGTTCAAAGGTCAAAACCCCGAGAATATATTTTTAAAATTTATCTACACTTTGAAAATTTCTTACATGTATTCAATGTATTTTGACTATTAGTCTCTTTTACTGTTTGAAATGCAGCCAGTAACCAGATCATACTAACCCCCCCCACAACCTTCCCTGTAGCCCAATTGGCCTGGAACTCCTTATGCTTATAACAGGATGGCCTCAGTCTCATAAGGCTTGCGCTACCATGCCCAGCTTCAGTGTAATTCTTAAATCTCTCCACTCTAGGCTTCTTGACTTAACACCATTACTACTATAAGCTTTTCCTGTATTTATTTTTTCATAAAGATTTTTTTCCTAAAGTGCACATATGTTATTCCCCCATTCAAGTATTCTAATTGTCCTTGAGATTAAAAAAAATATATATTCTTTGCTGTTACACACAACAAAGCTCCTTATGATCCCAGTTCATCTTAGGCACTCTCTTTTTCCTCCCCTTCCTTTAAAACATCAAATCATCTTGCTGGATGTGGTGGCGTGTGCCTTTAATCCTAGCACTTCGGAGGCAGAGGCAGGCGGATCTTTGTGAGTTCAAGGCCAGCCTGGTCTACAAAGTGGCTTCTAGGCCAGCTGGGCTACAGGGAGACCTTGTCTTGAAAAGACCAAATAAATAAATAAATAAATAAATAAATAAATAAATAAAACATCAAATCATCTTTAAAAACATGAACTCATTTGCCTTTTCATATTCATAACTGAACTCCCCAAAGATTTTAAACTGTAGTGTTGCTTGAAGTTGAATACAAACTTCTATCACATCTTGCAGCTACTCCAACACAATGCATACTACTAGAAACATGATAGCAAGCTTACTAAAAGTACTTAGATATGAAAATAACTTGGTTATTGAATAAATCCAAACACAAGGCTGCATTTATGCATTTAATTTTATTTGGTATACATCTCTATGACTTTATTGTATTTGAAATCCATTACAGGATTTCTTTAAAACTTTATGATTAGTCACCTCCACAAAGACAATAATACTGCTGTGGAAGACCAAAGAGGGGAAACAGGTATATTTATTTACAATTCTCTATATTATAAACATTGAGTCTATATACTATTCCTTAACTTATACTGAGTGTCACAAAGACAAGGAAACGCTGCCTTGTACTTCTATTCATCTCAACAGCATATTATACAACATCAGATATTTTGATTTAGCATTATGCTTTCTTTAGATAAACATTTTTTCAAAAGAACTAGATATATTTAAGTGTTATAAACTAAAACTACTTAAGCCAACATATTTGGCTTATAATCTCATTTTCAGAATAATTTAAAGTGCTATAAGCAACCTGGCAGTCAACACTTTCTATAAGAACAAAACTATCTTTAAGCATCAATTTACAAGATATACAGTATTTGTCTGGAATAGCTGAAATTTCAGCACAAAGTCACTGTCACATGTATAACAGCAGGATTTTTTTTTTTTTTTTTTTTTCATAACATGAAGCTCTGAAACTTAACTGATGAATTATTGCCACATAGGCTTATTCTTGGTTTCCTACAAAAGAGGATAAGAACTACTTGTATATTCTATCTTTTCATTTTTGAGGCCACTTGACAATAAGTTTGCATATTCACCAAGTCTACTGAGTTACAATATTATCTACTATAATCAGTGCCCTTTTATAAGAGCAAATGTTAGTGGTAACTAATAACATACCACAAAACAATAAAACAGTTTTTGTTTCAAAACAATTTTTTTTCCTTTTGAACAGAAAAAAAAAGTACTTTGGAAATTGGTGTGCAACAAGGCTAAAACAAGAGAACTCTAAAACAGTGTATGTCTGACACAGTGCTGAAGAAATGTGCATGTTTTAGTTTTTGTTATGATAATGCCCTATTAAGCTATAAATATGTAAATAGTATTACTTGCTTAGTATATTAAATCCAATAGAATTATTAAATTCTCATTCTCCTTTGTGAATTTTAACTCTTTATCCAATTAATTCAATGATAAAAACATCCACCCAAACCTGTAAATCATGTGCAATGTGGTTAATTCCATTCAGAATTTTCCTCAAATTTAATTTTCTTAAAATGAAATCGAGAATGCTTATAAAATAAAGAGAATGCTGTAGTGAATTAGAACTAGAAGTGGTCTATGAAGTATATATTGTTTTGGCATGTGGTTTCTCCTTTAGAAGAAAATGAACAGGCCCAAATGTCACTCCTGTCACCTTCACCAGAACAGAAGCATCTAGACCTCATTTCCTCAATGTCCCAAGTAGACTGTTCTAGTAAAGAAATAATGATAGAAAAAATGAACAAAAGAGCACCATCCAATTAGAAGACTGAGATAACATGAACTGAAAAATGTGGTGGTCACTATGATCAAATGGTGGCAAAATTCTGACAAAACTCCATCCGGCTGTTATGCTACATGGACCCAGGCCACAGTCTAAAGCAACAGAACTCTGGCACAGGAACATGATTTGAAAGATAAACCCCAAAATTATAGCTGTAAATGGTGAAACAGATTAATTTCAAAGCACGAATGACAAGTTAAATTGTATTGCTTCTTGAACGTTCCAAATGATGCTTGTCCATGTCAGGTTTGGGCCATTATCCTGTGTCAACAGAGTACTGTATTCATTCAAAAGCCCAGATTTCAATGTCCTGGATAAAGAAATCTTCCTTTTTAGAAAGTGTACGATTTCCAAATGTTTTACAGGAATGGCTTCTTCCGTGGTAGAGATCTCCATCAAGCCAAAGGGCAAATTCTCCTCTGTAATACATAAAAACAACCTCTCAATATTCATGCCCTAAATTACGACTTCAATGCCTGTGAAATGCCCAGCAATTCTAGGATTGTAAACTTTTCCAAAATCTTCCCTATTCCTATGAAACAGACACAGAAGTTTGTTTACATCCTGCTTTAAAAAACCCACTTACTATAAATATTAAGAAATAAAATTAGTTTGGGGCACTTGGAATAAAGGGCTTCTCTTTTCTATTTTAGTTTTTCTGTTCAGAGGTGGACAAAGAAGCCTAGAAAAAGCAAGGAGAGGGGCTGGAGAGATGGCTTATCGGTTAAGAGCACCGACTGCTCTTGCAGAGGACCTGGGTTCAATCCCCAGCACCCACATGGCAGCTGAGAACCGTCTTTAACTCCAGTTCCAGGGGAATCTGAAACCCACTTCTGACCTCCATGGCACTGCGTGACACAGGTGCACAAACCTGCATGCAGACAGTACATTCATACACATACGAAAATAAGTAAATAAAAATTAAAAAAGTGAGGAAAGTAGAGAGGTGGCTGCAGGGGAAGCGGGCCCCCTCTCAAGTTAAGGGAGGCAAGGAGCTCCTTTAACAGTTATCTTGACCTTCCTGTTTGTGTAGGATTGGTGTCTGCGAGCAGTTCAAGGATCTCTAGTTGGTAGTTGTGGTGGTCCCCCAGGCAGCAGAAGTCAGAACTGGGGAATGGGGGAAGCTGGGAAATCCATGGGATTGGGGGCACAGGGCTGGGCAAGGAGGAGGGGCAGGCTTGGACTTTTTGGAAGCTAAGATGAAATGGTGACGGAACTTCTATGCAACATACCACTTAAGTTACCCAATGGCTCTAAAGACAGCTGCAAGGAACCTAGAGAGAAGGGGGTAGTAACGGGATTGCTGGCCTCTACAGTGAGTTCTACGAAGGAGTCTCCTTTTTCTCCATCAGGCCCTTCTCTTCCTTTGCAATAAGCTTTATCACCACATGAGTTTTTTGCCCCATGGTAACCTTAATTTTCTGAAATCCTCATTAGAAGTTTCAGATTTCAAATCAGATATAATACTTGGCTTTTCTATTTGTTTTAGGACTATGGTTTCTTTGACTTTTATAAGCTTTAAAAGGGTCTGTGATCCTTAAATCTTTAAGTAAATATATTCAAGAGTTACAGATTTATCCCAGGTGAAACACAGAAAGCAAACTGTTACATGAATAATACTTTTCAAAGATGAGTCAAAGGACTTTCTGAAAATACAGTGGCTTAAGGATATGGAAGGAATGAAGGTTGCTTTCAAAATGCTTAACTAATGCCATTATATCATCTGTCCAATGATGTTACAAGTAGGACCTAGGCAGACCTCCTGCTTCAGTACCAGACATGAAACGGTGATGATGGACAGGAAGAACGAAATGAGTAAATGTGACTGTATTTTTTATTACCTACTATGTGGCATATAAAAATTTACCAAGATAATATTGTAATTTCCTTACAACTCCTCAACCATCCACAAAGATGAACTAATTCCAATTTATAGCCAAGGGAAGTTTAGACTGTTAAGGAGTTTGTTTATGGTTTCATGTAATATATGTTTCCTCCAAAGTCTACATTCAAGTCCACTACATCATGATGACAGTCTATGGGTGTATGTGTGTTAAGAGTGAGTGTATTTCCCCAAAGCTTATATATTGGTAGTTTGGTCACCCTGTCAATACTTTGTTAGAGCAGGCCTGCCTGCTAGCTGTTAAAGCAAAGCTGGATACTGAACCTCTGTGGCTTTCTGCCTTGCCATGTGATTTCTTTTGTATACAGTCATTCATCTCCCAATTTCTTTTCTATGGGGTGATATACCAAAAGGGTCTCACTGAAAACAGAAAGATGAGGGTGCCCAATATTGAACTGTCTCTGTATCTGTAAATTAAGCAAACCTCATTTCTTTATAAGTACACAGTTTCAGGTTTTTTTTTTTAAAAAAAAAAAAGAGAAGATAGTCTTATCTGTAGAATTCTGAAAAAGTAAGTTCCTGATTTCTACTTTTTGAACATGTTCTTTTTTTATTCCTTCTTTTCGAGACAGGGTCTCCCTGTAGCCCTGTAGCCCTGTAGCCCCAGCTTTCCTGAACTCACTATGTAGACCAGGCTGGCCTTGAACTCACAGACATCCACTTGCTTCTGCCTCCCCGAGTGCTGGGATTAAAGGTGTGCAATAGCATGCCTGGCTGAACATGTATTTTTTTTTTTAATTTTATTTATTTTTGTATATGTATATATGTACTGTCTGCATGCAAGCTTGTGAACCCGTGTCATGCAATACCGCGGAGGTCAGAAGAGGGTGTCGGATTCCCCTGGAACTGGAGTTCTCCTGGAATTGGAGTTTCAGACGGTTCTCAGCCGCCATATGGGTGCTAGGGATCAAACCCGGGTCCTCTGCAAGAGCGGTCGGCGCTCTTAACCGCTAGGCCATCTCTCCAGCCCAACATGTACTTCTTAAGAGATAACAAACTTTATCTTCTCAGGAAATTAGTTAATAGCTTATTTTGTGGAATCACACTGCATAATCAAATGAGGTTGCACAAATCAAATGAGGTTGTGTATGTTATTGTCAAAGGCAGTTGTAACAGCTTAAACTGTTTAACACCTGATTGAGTTCTGGGGTAGCTAAGAGAATCCTGTGCATGATAAGCACTTGCAGGGATAACAACACTCTATAACAAAAAAAAAGGTAGAAACTGAACATGGAAAAACACTATAGGCTAAGTCGAACAACTACAAGTAACTAAGAGGGCTCTGATAAGCATGGCTACTAAACATCTAAACATATTTAGAAGAAAACCTACTAGAATTACTCTGGATGATGAATACTCTTGAAAGATTCTGTGCCCTAAATTTATAAGTAATGTATATCTATAATTACATACAACTACTATATCACGTTTAGAAATCTGGGAATTATTTAGCATGGTGTATGTCTGATGGTGAAGGAGGGCATGGAAGAACCACCTATGGAAGCAGCTGCGGTAAGCAGTATGTGAGAGCAGGTTGCTAGGAGGCAGAGGGGCAGCATCCAAACACCAGGCATGGTACTGGGTAAGATGGGGATATAGGAACATGAAGGAAAATATTCTTCAGAGTGACTGCTATGCCAAAAGAATAAAATAGCTTGGCTCAAACTACTGAAGGAAAACAAAAAGCCTGAACATGGTATCACTAAAACTTTTTATAGGAAAATGTATTTTCATAATTTTCTGAAATACCAATCCAAACAACCTCCAGTGAAAAGGAAAAGAGAAACAACAACAAATTAGTGGGTTTTTGCCCTATACAATGAGACAACATACTATCAAGTTTATCTGAAATTGTGATACATTTCAAAATGTAAGTAGAGCTTCATTTCAAACTTCAAAGAACCAATGTATGCTAAAGAAAAAGGTCTGACCCCTGTATTCGAAAGTGATTGTGGGCTGCCTGTGCCCTGGTCAGTGATACTGCAGGGAGAGGATGCCAAAAGCCTTTCCGCATGTTTGGGGGTCCACTCCTGTCCTTGCCAAACCCTGGTACTTTCAAACACATGGCAAAAACAAAACAAAACAAAAAAAGGTTTGAAGAGAATCAACTACCCAGCACTTTAAAATGTAGAAATACTTTACCAACTGTGTAAAATATTATACATAACCTTAAAAATATATTTCTTTTTTTTTTGGTCTTTTCGAGACAGGGTCTCCCTGTAGCCCCAGCTGTCCTGGAACTCACTCTGTAGACCAGGCTGGCCTTGAACTCACAAAGATCCGCCTGCCTCTGCCTCCCAAGTGCTAGGATTAAAGGCGTGCACCACCACGCCCAGCTTAAAATATACTTTCTTTGCCATAACATAAGTTTGATATCAATATTGAAACTTCCTGTTTTACAAATAATCTGTTTTTCAAATAATCCAAATATATTTTTAAATAATCCAAATATATTTTTAAGTAAAATGATCATGAGACTTACCCTCCACCACCGAAAGCTAAAGAATCCATGTCTCCTTTGATAAAAAACATATTATCTCCTGTCCACTTAAAGACCTATAAAAATGAAAACAGAAGCTTTAAATATATAGATGAAAAAGGTCACTAAAACAAGAACTTCTCCAGGCAAGTTAACAGTCTAAGCAGCTAGGAACAGGAGCGATCACATAAGAAGTTTAGCTTGGAAGGGTCAGTTTCTTTAGACTTCAGAGTTCTCTGATTAAGTCTGAAAATGCACGCTCTAATACACCTAAGTCTTACTTCCTATTTCTCAGATCTTGTTAGCACTGTATACTCTTCCCTTTTCTGACACCATCTTCTCCCAACATTAAGCATAAATGGGCAGTGTATGCCCCACGTCTTTTCTTTGGATTCAAATTTCCTGTTCGTCATTCTTAAAGATTTATGATTTCCCGTTTAAAACATTTGAGAAACTGGACAGCAAAATTATTATTTGTGTGTGTGTGTGTGTTATGGTTGTGTGTGCATGCACAGGAGTGCAAAGGTATACTAGTCCATGTTTTACTGCTATGAAGTAGTGTCTCTCAGTGAACCGGAATCTCACTAATTTGGCTCAGCTGGCCAGCCAACCAAGCTCGTAAGGTCCATTTGTCTTGGTTACCAATGCTTATATTAAAGGCACATACAGCCATGCCCAGCTTTTATGGGTGCTAGTGATATGAATTCAAGTCACCATGCTCGCAAAGTACATGCTATCATCCATGGAGTCATTCCCCAACCTCAACATTAATATTCTAAGTTTTTAATATTTTATAGTCTTATTGATGCATAATATTATAGCCTCTAGTAACTCAACCTTATCATGTTTTTTCAAAATATCCCTTATAGCTTTAAATAAAAGCTCCAAGTACCAATATTTTCAGTTATGTAACTTTTAATTAATTACATTATCACACTTACCAGAGAGCATTGTGTAGTATAAAGAGGTTTGACAGTAAGCACAAATAAAGCTTAAAAAAATCAGCAATTTTTGTTGTAGAGGTCTTTGGTGTCCTTGGTTAGGTTTCTTCCTAGGTATTTTTTTTTTTTTTTTTGAGGCTATTGTGATTGGGAAGGTCTCCTTATATTCCTTCTCCAGTTGCTTATTGTTGGTGTAAAGGAAGGCTACTGATTTTTCTAGGTTTATTTTGTATCCCACCACTTTACTGAAACTTTTGATCATTTCTAAGAGTTTTCTGGTGGAGTTTTTAGTATCCCTTAGGTAAACTATCATATCATCTGCAAAAAGGGATAGTTTTACTTCCTCTTTTCCAATTAGTACTCCTTTAATTTCGCTTTCTTGTCTTATTTCCCTAGCAAGCATTTATGTTTCATTGTATCTGAAAGCAACTGTGCTATTACAATGTGAATCTATAAATGGGCTCTAGAATTATTCTACCACTTATACTCACACATTGTAATTACCATATACAGATGGAAGATATGTAGTCATATTCTATAAAAAGAATGTGAAGTTACACAACTTTATACCTACATGCAAATTTACTGTTAAAATGTGACTCTCTAAATGTGTTTAGGAATCAACCTATAGTTTATTTTCAGAATTTTTAATTTTGACTTATGTGTGCAGTGTATAGATGCATATTTTGGAATATACAGTTATGGCAGAATGCATGACTTGGGATGGGATGGTATGGAGGCAAGGGAAAGAGGAATATTCCTGAACTGAATTGAAAAATTATGTATGAAATACACAAAACATCAATAAAAAAAAATCAGCAAACTTAATTTATCAATTGATATGTTCTATGGAGGGCAAAAAAAAAAATGTACTGGTTAATCTGATGAGCTAGTTAAACACAAGGTTTAAGAGAACTTCTGTTGTATCATCAAAGCCTTCCTAATTTTTTTTTTAATCACAGAAACTGTTCCTACAGGCCATGTTAAAAAATATATTTTAAATCAACTCTGTGGATCTCATTACTCAAAACTGAAATGTAATCTTATCTCTTAGGAAATTTAAATCTTAATAATACCTGAGATGGTGGGGCTATTCCCAGTGTTTTAAGAGTCAGATGAGCACTAAAATACATGTATACAATTCTGACATCACTGGGATTATACTATATTAAAAGTTACTCAAGTAAGGTGCATCAGAACAAAGAAAAAGAGAAGAGCTTGATCAATCACAGTTGAATTAAATCCAAAGAATGTGTTTTCGAAGTTTTTAAGACTTATATCAAACATATTATCTCTAGGAACTTGACAATGATGTTCCATACATAGAACAGTAACAATGACATATCCATCTCTTCAAGGGTTCATGATGTACATCTAATATATGAAATATAGTAAATACAAGATTCCCAGGTTTCAAATAACTCTGTCATAGTTTAGGATCCCAATTCCACCTACAGGAAAGCTATGTTTCAAGCAGTCAAGCTACCATTTGGTAAAAGCAGAGATGAGAGTTAAACCCATAGTTGCACGACTTTTTTCTTAGTGCAATTTTTTATATATTGGAATGTTGAAATAACTTTCTTACCTCAAATTCTGGACAGAATGTAAAAACAAAGGTTTCTCCAGTACCATAAAAGCCATCACTTACTTTAAATGGCTCAGATGCTAATGCACCAAAAACCTAAGGATAAAACAAAAACAACAAAAAAATAAACGTGTTCAATGACACACACTACTTATTTCATTAAATGTCAATCTTCATCATACATATTTAAATAAAATGTAAAAATATGAGTCAGGAAAAGTTTTAACTACTTTTCCTTAAAGGGGCAAAAGGATAAATTATTGTACAAGGAATATTTCTTTCAAGTACAAAGCTTATGTGCTTCTCAACGAGGGAGAAAAGATTATTACCAGTTCTGAAATCTAGAAAGACATTATAGTAATTAAACAACTTTTAAAAATGTTCAACAGATTTTAAGATAACTTACATGCACCATCTATAAGGATAACATGCCTGTATGGATCACAGTGTGAAGAAAAACAAAAGTCCTTCAATACAGGTAAAATTCTATTAAAAAAGTTTAAGTTCTTTTTTTTTCTTCTTCTTCATCATTACAAACAAAACATCCAAAGGCAAGCTGCTTTGGTCTACATGATCTGGACTGACAGAAGACATATAGTAGTAGAGACTTGTGGGATGGATTACTTCTTCTTTGAAATGAGCTCATGACCCAGGGAGAAGCTGAGTGGGAGGATACTCATAAAAAGAGAAAGGAATAATGGAATTTTGGGACTTTTGAGAGGGGGTGATGTAAAAAGGGCCCACCCAATGAAACTGGGCTCTCTTGCCATTTTGACCAGCATGAGGAACAGCAGGCATAGAGTTCACCTAGGAACTCCGGGCAGCCATGTCCAATGGGAGACCTGGTCGTGTGTGTGGCTTAAGTGAGTGTGTGCTTCTTTGGCAGTATTTTATAAGCAAGCTCAATAAATGTCTCGTTTTAACTGAGATTAGAGAACTCTCTACTTGCATTGCATTAATTACTGGGGGAAACCTGCAAGTGGCAGAGGCTGGGTGGGGCTGGGGGATGCCACGTGGTGGGGCTGCGGGGTGCCACGTGGTGGGGCTGCGGGATGCCACGTGGGTGGGGCTGCGGGATGCCACGTGGGTGGGGCTGCGGGATGCCACGTGGTTGCTGGGCTGTGGGCGCTTCCACCCTGACAGGAAAATTCCTCTGCTACAGAACTGGTGTAGTCAGAAGGATAAGGCAAGTCAAGTTCATAAGGGAAAAGTAATGGCAGAATACATTTTACGGGAAAGCTAGAGGGAATCCTGGTGTTAGATTGTTTGCACAGTGTTTGTTGAGTGTAGTGGTGGAGTGGATGGCAGAATGGACTTTAAGGTGCAAAACTAGAGTGAAGCCAAACAGGCAAATGGAATCAATGAGAGAAAGATTCCAAAAGGTATGGAATAATAGCATGTTTACTTGACTGGTGGGGGCTGCCCTGTGATTATATATAGAAATATTTGGAAAACTACAGAGGGCCTAGAGCAGACTTTATGAGCGCTGAAAATAGCAGATCAAGACATGGCTGAGGTGGCCTGGCTACTACTCCATGTTACTAAGTAAGTATCTCAGCTAGGAGAGGCGGCCCAAAGAAAGAGCAAAGATTTAAGGAAAAAGTCAAAGCAAGAGCAAGTTAAGAGGGTGGCATTTGACCTTGCCAATTTGTTGCATAAAGGAGAAAAGGAGGTAGAGGTGTCAGCCTGTTGCAGCTAGGAGACCCAGAAAAAAGGCAGATAATGATGAAAAGGAGAATGACATAGGAAAAGCTTCAGATGCCCCTCAAGTTTGACCTTTGATACAAAGAAAAGGAAAACCCAGCACTCAACATGCTAACCATGGTTGTAGCGATGACCAAGAGTAGAAGCCAAGGCACTGAGGGGTTATTCAGCATCGGAATTGTTGAATCTAGAAAAAAACTTTCCAGCAGGCAGTGAGTGAGCCCCTCACCACCTGGCTTGTGAGGCTCTGGGACCTGGGAGTGAGTGGAATTATTTTAAGTGCTGCAGAAGCAGGAAACCGGAGTGATAAAACCACCCATCCTGCCTTGAGACACAAGATATGTAGCCTGAGACAGCATAAGGGAAGTAGGTCCCTAATGGATTGGCTGATAACAGCCATTAGGGACACATGGTCATCTGTAACAGAAACTCCCCTACATACCAGGGGTGGAAAATGATAAAAGACGGTGACCAGTGTACTGGGCCAGATAGAGGTGTGTGTACCAGTGATTTAAGGAAAAGTCTGATTGAACAAGGACCCCCAAAGTGGTTATGAAATTTTAATGGATGTGCTGAGCCCCTTGACAGGACAGAATCTCTGTGAAGTAAGGAAGGCTTTGTCGAATCTAGGTAACTTATACCAGAATGTAAAATATGTCTGTAGAAGAGTAAAACAAAAAAGGAAGTCTACTTGGGTTAGTAGGAGGCAAATGTGATAGGATCTGTGTAAAGCCAAAGCTCCTAAAGAAGAAAATGATAAAAAGCTTTAAAGCCTCAAGAACAATTCACAAGAGGTATGTGAAGATTAAAAACTGTTCAGGCGGTGTATAACGGGCCCTCAAAGTTAAACAGAGTACCTTTCTTTGGTGGGAAAAATCTTGCTGGGGATGGGAGCAGTTTGCCTGGCTGGGGTCTTCCCCAGCAGCCAGAAGGTTTCAGTAAAAAGAAAGCAGGTGTTTTGACCACAGCCAGAAGTTAGAGGCCCAGAGCCTGCCTGGCTCAGCTAATCAGCAAATATAGCAGAGGCAAAAGGAGACACAGCCCTCCTTGGCCCTGTGCAGGGCTGGGCAGCTTGATTCAGGACCAATGAGTCTATCAAAACCAGAGAAACACAGGGAGGCGGCAGGTAAAAATCTCTGGATACTGGATGGGTTTGAGAAAATGACTACAGCTGCTGAGGAATTTACTACATTAATGCCTTTCATTTGTGCTGTTGTACCCGACATGGGTCTTTTGACAATTGGCACAGATAGAGAAAATCTTCCCATGCTATGTTGGACTTGAGTGTTTGAGAGAAAGGAAAATTATGCTGAGACTTTGCACTGCAAATGGACAGCTGACCTTCACAGTACTGAAGAGCACTGTACTAGTTGCTGGAAAGAAATGGTATTCGAAATTGCTGCAATTCCTCAAAGAAGATTTAAGTGCAACAGTGAGGGCCAAGATATGTGTGTACCCAGGAAAAAAGTCTAATTGGATATATGGCCTGCTCCTTTGGAGGGTGGAAGGCATGACTGATGCTGCAAGCATAGCGCCCCTAATGGTGGAGACTTTATAGGCCCCACTAAAACTGTAATGCCAAGATTAAATAAGATACCATCCAAGTACTTGTTTGTGCCCACAGAGTAAATGGATATAATAGTTCATGTTTATTTAGATGCCTGTGCTTCTTGCTATTTGTGTTCTAGTTAGTAAAAATAAAAAGGAGACTCCAGAATGAGCCACCTTCAGTTGAAACACAGAACTTAGACCCAAAAATTTGATTTGTCACCTCAAAGCCTCTATCTCCCACCCTTCTGAGGCCCAGGTATTCTCGAGGAAGAGGCTGGCACATCCAGTTTGTAAGGGCTGAAGCATCCAGTGTGTAAGGACCAAAGAAGTGCATGGTGGGGGGTAGAGTGTGGGATGGATTATTTCTTCTTTGAAAGGAGCAGCTGAGTGGGAGGAGCTAAGTTTCCAGAGCAGGGAATATTCCGGCTGACAATCATCACCCAAAGGGCATGGAACAATGGAATTCTGGGACTTGAAGAGGGGCGGAGCTGTAAAACGGGCCCGCCCCATGAAGTTAGATGACTCTTTTGCCATTTTGACTAGCATGAGGCGCAGAGGGCATAGGGTTTGCTCAGGAACTCTGAGCGGCCATGTAGAACAGGGGACCTGGCCATGTGTGTGGCTTAACTGAGTGTTTTTTGCCATTATTTTCATTGATACTGCCTTTGTCACCCTTTCATTACAGTACAGTGCTGGAAATGGAACAAACTGATGTTTTCCCGTTCTACTATGATTTTGCTTATAGTATAGTCCTCACACAATGATGTTTAACTACTACAGCTTCATCTATTAACTGCTGGGGGGAGGAGGAGTCATTTTCTTAGTGTTGCAGCCTCTGGCAAGTTGCCCAGGCTCCAGTGAATATCCTCCAACTTGTGCTCATGCAGGCAATCCCAACTCAACACAGTGGGACACCGTACCTCCATAAAGACTAAGAAAGTGGGGGGACTTGTTGGGAAGAAGGGGTTTAGTAGGAATAGGTGGTAGCCTCCACCTAGGGTACTGGGGTATGTGGGAAAATAATTAACATACATCATATATACGTGTGAATTTTCAAAGAAATGCAAAAATATTTTAAAATTTTTATCCATTCTTCAAGAGTCTGTCAATGTCTACATTTTGATAAGCCTGACTCTGATCTTCCACACAGACATGACTCTTTAAACATCCTTTTCACTGTTTTTTGAGGTCTTACTATACCTAGCACATTATGCTGACCTTGGAGATACTGGTATAATCAAATGTTCTGTACCACATCACAATTTTCCTTTAACACAAAGCTCTCAATTATTTATCCTCATTCTTAGCCCCTAAAATACTCAGCATTGACTTGAATTTCAACATAACCACAGTTACCAGCTGTCTGCTAAAATGTACTAGTGAAATCAATTTTATCACAGAAATATAATAAAGTTATTGTTAAAAGGACAAAGCATTTATACAATTAGTATTCCGTACCTGTCCATCACTATCTTTAATTACCATCAGTACTGGAGTGTCTAAACCTGTCATTGTTCGGTAAAGGGTCTTTAAACTTGTGCCATGCTTCCCAGTGCCATATACAAGAGTCCACGGATAGCCAATAGTTCTTGGTGGAAGATGCTTGGTAAGCTTAGAGAAAACGAAATACTAGTATTTACTTGATTACAAAAGCAATAACAGCTAAAATTTAATCATACATTAATAAAATGTAGGCCAAAAAAAACCACCATGAGAAATTGTCATTATTACTCCTCCTGGGATACTTAGAAGGTAACTATGCATTTTTCAGCAAGAAAAATTATTTATCCACTAGGAAATTATTTATCCACTAGGAAATGAATCAGGCCAAACCAAATTTAAGTCAGAAAAGAGATAGGGATTGCTTAATGCTTAGCTTTCTGTGCCTAATTAACAAAAATAGAGATCCACACTTTTAGCTTGATTATTCAAATAATGAACTATGGAGTCAGATTATCAGGGCTAGAAAATCTTTTACAGCTATGTGACATCAAACATGTTACTTAATCTATGCAAAAACTTTCTTCACTTATCAAAGACAATGGGCTTACAATAGGATCCAAAGTGGCAACTAGGCATGCAATTAAAGACTGTCAGGAGTGCTGGCTTACTATCATCCTTGTACTCAAGCTAGGGCAGGGGATCATGAGTTTGAGACCAGCTTGGGCTCCACAGTAAGCTCCTGTTTCAAAAAATCAATCCCTCCTCCTTAAACATTAGCTACTTTACTATCTCACCTTTATTTTCGTATTTTAGTGTCAGCTGCAATTTTAAACTGTCGCTCTAACTGCCTGCTTGTTCTCATGGAGGAGGAACAAGAGCAGCAGGGACCCTGACGTTGCAGCACATCTGAAAACAGGCAGGTGGAGTGCACAGTCCGCGCTCAAGGGCGCACGCTGTAGGTGCTGCATACCGAGGTGGAACAAGAGCAGCAGGAAGCCTGACGTTGCAGCACATCTGAAAACAGGCACTCAAGGGCGCACGCTGTAGGTGCTGCATACCGCACAGCACACTCAAGAACGCACTCTCAGGTGCTGTTGTGGATGTCTGACCACACAACACACACTCAAGAACGCACTCTCAGGTGCTGTATGTGGATGTCTGACCACACAACACACACTCAAGAACGCACTCTCAGGTGCTGTATGTGGATGTCTGACCACACAACACACACTCAAGAACGCACTCTCAGGTGCTGTATGTGGATGTTTCGCTGCACAGCATACACTGAAGTGCTGTATATGGACATTTCATACCTTTTCAATTTGGTCTGGCAGTAAGAGTTCACTGGGATCACTTAGGTTTGGTCGAAAAGATTCAGACTCCAGGTCTGCTTTTGTGGGAGCAGCCTGCTTTGAATTTATATCTTCCCGTGTAGTAATCTAAAAAAGTAAAAGATCAGCAGTGTGTTAATATAAAACTGCAAAATGCTTTGAAAATTTTAGCCTTTTGACATAAACAAAACTTTATTTTTGCATAAATTTTACCCAGGACTTCATAGGGCAAAAGATGCCCCAATTTAATAAGACTAGTGTACAATGCAAGAAAGTTTAGAACAAAAGGACAGTTTTCTCATCCACTACATGAATTAACGGTTAATCAATGTTGTGTCCACATTTAGGTGAAATAAGAGAGAGTTACATGCATAGCTCAGCACCTGAAGGACAAAATTCAGCCAAATAGCTTGCTTTTTAATTACGTGCTCTTTAAAACATGTATTATTTTTCACAATAAATAGAAAAGTTATTAAAATAATTATTAAAACCTTTCTGGGCATCAAAAGTTAAAGAATAGTGGAATAAAAGTTATAACTTTTTTAATAAGGTGCATTTATTTACTTCACTAAAGTTACCATTTTGTGTTTCAAAAAATGCCTTCCAACTTTTGATTTGCTAAAGAATTTTCATCTTCCAGGACCAAACAATACATTATAAAGATAATTTGTTTATATTAAACAAAACTTGATGAACCGGTTGCTCTTTTTACTTGATGGAAATTATCTCACTGCTATTCTTAAAATGACAAACATGTTAATTAAAAAACTTACTATATTCTTGTACAAAATATATAACAAAAAAAGAAAAAACTTACTATATAATTACTATATAACTTAATGCTTGCATTTTACATTAATTTTAAGATAACACAGTAACACTAGAAAATAAAAGATATTAAACATAATCATTGCTGATGAAACTTTTAAATTGGAAAAACACATAGAATTCTACTGGAGCAGATAACTAAAATGCAACAAAGCTCAGTTAGTGCACCACTCAGAAATGGAGCCCTGCTAAATCCTCGTCCTTCAAGAGATCTGGTACCACATCTGTACAATATGTATTTTCAGTCAATACGCGTTCTAGATCGGTACTGTTTTGATGAGAAGCTATAAATATGAAAACTTTCACATCATGTTTTACCTTGATTTCAATGATGTGAAAGTTTAAAACAGAATGAAAAAGAAATCCAAGGCAGCATTGGGAAAATTAAAAGAAAACTTCAGTCTTCAAGCAAGTAATGAAAGCATCCAAAAAGAAAAACAGAAACTAAAAAATGAGTTTTCAATTTTATTACATTTTGAAAAAGATTATTTTACAAAATTTTTAAAAATTTATCTATCTAGCACTGGTACCTTCCCTATACTATTCCAAAATAAGTCTAATACCAGCTAAGAATGTCTCAAGAACAAAAATGATTTGTCTCGTTAAGATATTTTATTTATAGTTTCTACAATTGAGTCATAAAGAGAAAATAGGTAAGCCTTGCTTTCCATGAAAGAGTTTTACAATTTCCTTTCAGACAGTAGTCAAATATTCGTTCACAAAATCAAGTATTTTCCCAATGTCAAAATTAAATGAAAACTCATCACCCAAAGAAACACACAGTACTGAGAATAATTCTGAAGTGACTGAAAATTATTCTGAAAATATTTCCAGTGAAAAGCAGACAGAAGCAAACAATCCTATAGCTCTCCAAGGCAAAACTGTGCTCCAATCGAAAAAGAAATGTTCTGATGGGCAAGTTTAGCACTTCAGAACAAATTCTTCTCATGTGAGATTCGTCTTGAACAAGGACACTAAAAACAGAGAGCACTTAATCTCTGGAGGGGTTTAAACTACAGAAGGGGGCACCTGGAGACGTCTGCAGAGTGTGCGCAGTTCTTCAGTATTTAGAGCATCGATCCTGCGGTGATACTCAGCCACTGACACTACCTGAATATGGAGACAGGAGACAATAATTCCACTGACAGTTGAGAGAAGAATATGCACATAAGCAGAAAAGAGAGCAGAGAAAGAGAAGGGAAAGTAGAAATTAAATGGGAAAAGGGAATGGCAACCAAGATTTCTTTCCCCAGTCCATACTGAAAATTCAAGACACTCATACATATGAGCTAGAATTAAGCACCAAGAACAACCACTGTATCCAACTGGTAAAGTTTTTTTTTTTTTAATTTTTTAAAAAAAAATTTTTATTTATTTTTGTATGTGTATGAGTGTACTGTCTGCATGCAGGTCTGTGCACCCATGTCGTGCAATGCCGTGGAGGTCAGAAGAGGGTCTCTGATTCCCCTGGAACTGGAGTTCTCCTGGAATTGGAGTTACAGATGGTTCTTAGCCGCCATGTGGGTGCTGGGGATCGAATCGGGTCCTCTGCAAGAGCAGTCGGTGCTCTTAACCGCTAGGCTATCTCTCCAACCCCTGACAAAAGTTTTTTATCATAGACTATTTAATATAGACTGACTTTAAATAGTTTAAAATTAATTTTTTTTTATTTATGTGTGTGGTGTGCCTGTCACATGTGTGGGGTGTCCAGAATCCAAAAAAGGGCATTTACATCCAATGGAGCTGGAGTTATATATAGGTGGTTGTAAGCCACCTGACATATGTGTTGGGAATTGATCTCAGGTCCTCTGGAAGAGCAGTAGTGCCCTTTAACCAGTGAGCCATTCCTCCAGCCTTTTAAAAAATATATATTTTAAAAATATAAATATAATATAAATATATAAATATTTTAAAGGAAACACTATGTAAACCATAACAGCTTGTCTAATACTACAATGTCTAAAATTGAAATGATTTTTCGAGTTTACCAAGAGAGCAAAAATCACTTATCCCATTAACCAATTGAGCACAAACACAGCATACTAAGAGTCACAGTGGAAGAATTTCTTCTAGGCACAAGTGACAAGCATACCCTTTGAATGGTGAATAGACCTCAGTGGATGAACTTGCACTGAGGAACCTCTAGGGACACTAACTTGACACAATGGTCTTTGGCACAAATGACAAGAGTTTATGTATTCGGGGGGGGGGGGTTTGTGGGAAGATGCCAGTGAGGAAGGGGGTATAAAGGTGATTAAGATCAACTCAGATATTAAGTATGAAATACAGAAAAATAAAAAAATAAAAAAAGCAAGAAAAAGAATGTGGTTCATTTAACGCAAAACCAAAAACCAAACAAACAAAAATCCAAAGAAGTAGGAAAAAACTTTCAGAAGTACATCTTAAACCTCAGACAAAAGCTTGGTAACAGTGGATGCTCCTGAACGTACGAAGGCCAGAAATCAACCCCCAAATCAAATCAGCAATAAAGGTGTTTTTAGCATCACTTGCCTACATCACTAGACTTTTTATTTCCTTCTGCTTCTGAGCACACAGCTTGTGTACTTTGTACTGCTCTTTGTCATGAGCTTTGCAGGGGCAGCAAATGTTGCCTAAAACACCTCTGTTCAGATTGGAGGCTATTGTATGAGATGTAGTGATTTTTACTGGACACATAAAACTCTTCTGGTTTAAAGAAATATAATGATTATAGAAATCAAGAGTGTTAATATTTTCTATCATGTCTCAGCAACTATCATAGTAGTATAACTTTGAATTGCATTGTGTTAGAATGCTTGATTTTAACTGCTGTGTGATGGGTTGGAGAGATGGCTCAGCTGTTAAGAACACTGATTGTTCTTGCAGAAAGCCTGGGTTCAATTCCCAAAACCCAGTTGGTGACAAACAATCATCCATAACTATAGTTCCAGGTGGGATCCAACACCTTTCTGGCCTCAGTGGACAATGCACACATACAGTGCACTTACACACATGCAAGCAAAACATTCATACACACACCCGCACACACATACACCAAAAAAATTTGTGTAAATTGCTGATAAGCTATACAAACACATGGACACACACACACACAACCCCCCCCCCCACAGATATACACACTAATAAATTTTGGCTCGGGATTAGAAGCATTTCCAACTCCTGAAAAGGCACTAAACATTCTTTTGTCATTTTGCACTACAAATTTATGTACAGTAGTGTTCTCAGAGTTGACAATTATAAAAATAAAGATACTGATTCATTAAGATGTTCTATGTCCTATAGTAGGAAATATTCAGCAAAAATTAATTCTTTATAAAAAAAACAAGCACATCTATCTTATGAACTTACAAATTTCTCATGTTTAATAAATGCCAAAATTATATATCCAACACTGAGTGTTCTATTGTTCTCCACCTTATTTTTGAGACAGGAACCTAGCACTTACTGTCTCAGCTAGACTGGCTGGCCAGGGAGCCTCCGGGACCTGCTTGTTCTTGTTCCATTCCACCCCCTCTTTCAGGTCTTCCCCAGGTTTTACTGCTTTCTCTTTTATTTCTTTGCAGTTTGCACTGAGCATTTGTGACTAAACTTAACTTTCCTACATTCTAAATTCCTACAGGAAATTATCTTCTAAAACTGACTAGACCACTCCTCTTGCTTGGTGCTGAATTTGACATCCATATATAACAAGTAAACAATAGGAAAACACATTAAAAAAAAAAAAACCTCACAAGTTTCCTTAGGTGGACACAAGAATTACAGCTCGTGGCCTGGAGAGATATAGCCTAGCGGTTAAGAGCACCGACTGCTCTTGCAGAAGACACAGGTTCGATTCCCAGCACCCACATGGCAGCTAAGAACCGTCTGTAACTCCAATTCCAGGAGAACTCCAGTTCCAGGGGAATCCGAGACCCTCTTCTGACCTCCGCGGCATTGCACAACACGGGTGCACAAACCTACATGCAGACAGTACATTCATACACATACAAAAATAAAATTAAAAAAATATTAAAAAAAGAATTATAGCTCATAATATAATTACAAAATGTCCCAAAGTATAATAAACTATAGAGGCATCACAAATATATGGTGATCCTCCTGAGCTATGGCATTTCTTATGATTCATTCAAACAGATTACGTTTAGAGTCTGTGGCTATGAAATGCAGTTAAGCTAACTGATCCATACAGGAGTTAAGACTTCAAACCTAGGCTTTGAAAGGTAGCTTATTATTAACTAAAATGAATTGGGCACCAGTAAACATAGGAACAGCCCTGTGAAAAACCATGCAATGGTTGCTGAAACCTGTTAAAGACATGAAAACAGAAAGAAAAAAAAAAGGGGAAAAAAAAAAACCCTCAGCAGATCTCTATTACACAGCTGTTATTACCCTGATTTTTGCTAAGCAACAATTCATCTGATTTGGTACATGACTCTCTACTTACAGACAACACAAAGTGGTTTGCCTTCCAGCATGAGAAGCTTACGGAGACACAGGTTGGGTACTCTCTTCTTGACAGTGGAAATGAGAGTACAAATAGGAGGCTTAAGTACATCAAATGAAGAAATGTCCTTAGAGGACTGAGAACAGAGACCAGCATGTTCTGGTAGCTCCTTCACCACTGTCTTCACTTTATTGCTCTTCACTAATTACCTAAGGACTAAATTATAATGAATAAACTGGTTTTTATTTTGGGTTTCAGATACCAATTTTGTAGCCCAGCATGGTGGTATACACCTTTAACTCTAGCACTTGGGAGACAGAGGCAGATGGATTTCTGTGAGTTCAGGGCCAGCCTGGTCTATACAGCGAGTTCCAGGCCAGCTGGGGCTACAGGGAGATCCTGTCTCAAAAAGACCAAAAGAAAAAGATACCAATTTTGCATATTTTAGGTGACTATCGTGAAATTAATTTTAATTTCAGACTTAAGTGTCTACCAATGAAAAACAGCACAAGTTTTGAGAAGGATGAAAGAAAGCTTACATACTGAAAATGAAAAATCATAGCCTTGCTTTTCTAGAGCCAGAAAGAGATTTTTTTTTTTTTGGCTCTAAGTTGTATTTAATTCAACAGCAATCCAAAACAAGTTTGAAGCACACCACATTAATTCAGGGAAATCAAGAGTTTAAAAGAAAAAAGTTAGCAGTTGAAGTTGTCCTACTGGAAATCCTAGCTTTCTTTATCAAGGAGTTTGTAGTTTTCAGGATTCACACCAGAAGCCAAATTCTTGACATCCCAGCAAGCCATCAGGGCAAAAGGCACACGAAGAGAAACAACACCAGGTCCAAGAGGATGAAGAGCCAGAGGTCCAGCCAGTAGGAGTGCTTCAGCAGCCTGTTCTTCACGGACTGGGGCCACTCATCTTGGTCCCTCCCTCCGACCTCTCCTTCTCTCCGCTCTCAGACATAGTCCAGACTCGCGGCCGCCCCACTCGCCTCCTTGTCCCCTGGCCCCAGCTCTGTGCACCTGAGCACCTGAGAGACACTCAGCTCCGCCGAGAGATTTCTATAGGCTGTATTATGGCCAAATATATTTTTCTATCTAATCATGGGTCTCCTAGATAAGAATTCCCAAATCACAGGACAGATCTTCTCTGTGTTCATTCTACCTCATCAGTGAACACTACCCTTATAGCTATTTTTAAGTGTTATTTCTTCACATACCACATTAAATACAGTTCCTGAGTGGAAGTGAAATTAAGTTATGCTCACAAAAGGGATCTACCTGTTTTATAAGCATTGCTGAAAGTAGGAGTTAATTTTAACAATGGTCTACTAGTCTAAGTTTATAACATGGTGAAGCCACAGTTTCTTTAGTGTCAGAAACAGCTTTCCTCGTATATTTATATTTAAGCTTTTTTGTTCCATTTATTAATTTGTGTTTGTGGGGGAAGCATGTGAGTCACAGCATATGTGTGGAGGCCAAAGGACATCTCGGAAGAGTCTGTTTCCTCTTCTTCCTATGTGGGTCCCAGGAACTGAACTCAAGTCATCAGGTTGGCAGCAGTGCCTTCTTTATGTGCTCAACCATCTTGAGCTAGCCCACTCAGTTTTAAATATCTATTTTTGTATTCTTTCCTTCCTAGGCCTTATAAATTCATTGGTCTAATTTTTTTTTATATATGCTTCCCCCCTTCCCCTACTAAGACAGGGTTTCACATGGCCCAAGCTAGCCTCAAATTTGGGATGTGGCTGAAGATGGCCATGAATCCTGTATCCTCTTTCTTTAACTTCCCAAGTGCTGGGAGTAAAGGCCTGTATCCCATCTGGCTTCAGTGCTTATTCAGTGGTAACATATATGCATGCCTTGAGGAGTGAGGACTTTGTCATAAAAAAAAAAAAAAAAAGCTGGGCTCTGGCGGGGTGGGGGAATGGGCGGGAACACGGGTCTAGATTTGTTAAAAAAATAAAAATAAATTTATGTGAAAAAAAAACCCTGCAAATTCATAGAGAAAGAGATACGAAATCAGGGATACAAGTACATTTCTGATAACAACGGATAAAAAGGAGATAAAGATTTATATATAAAAAGTAGATTATGAGATTTGAACTTGGACTTCCACTAATTTTTTTTTTGAATGTGTATGAGTATACTGTCTACATGTAGGTTGGTGTACCCGTCGTGCAATGCCGAGGAGGTCAGAAGACGGTGTCAGATTCCCCTGGAAATGGAGTTAAAGACGGTAGTTCTTGCCACCATGTGGGCACTGGGAATCTAACCGGGGTCCTCTGCAAGAGCAGTCGATGCTCTCAACTGCTGAGCCATCCCTTCAGCCCTACTTTCACTAATTTTTATTTTTATTTTTGTTTTTGGTCTTTTCGAGTCAGGGTCTCCCTGTAGCCACGGCTGTCCTGGAACTCACTCTGTAGACCAGGCCTGCCAATGCTTCCTGAGTGCTAGGATTAAAGGCGTGTGTCTTTGGTAAATCATAATCAGTGTACTAACTTACTAATCTACACAAAAAGAGTAACCCTAATCAAAAACAGACACTAAACATTTCTATACTATATTGCATATTACACCAGTGATCTTCGGGCTGAGGAAAATAATACCTTTCATTTAAAAAAGCATGTTTACTCTCTGGGTCACACTATCTCTTGATGAAAAAATGGTTTGGATATCATTCTCAATCCCAATGGAAGGGAGGGAGAAGCATGACCTACCTACAGCAAAGAAGTAAATACCACTCTGTAGACTTTTCTTTGACAAAGGATCTTCAGGAGCAGAAAGGGCTTTTGTCAGCATCTATTCATCTAGTCCCACAAAATTATCAATACAAATGAAGAATAAAATTCTCCCGTCTTGATTATAAATGGACAAATAGCAACAACAGTAGTTAACCAGGGAGTGGCGAAAACTACTCTCTTTTTTTTTTTTTTTGGTCTTTTTGAGACAGGGTCTCCCTTTAGTCCCAGCTGGCCTGGAGTTCACTCTGTAGACCAGGCGGGCCTTGAATTCACAGAGATCCGCCTGCCTCTGCCTCCCAAGTGCTGGGATTAAAGGTGTACACGACCACACCCAGCTGAGAAAACTACTTTCAATCTCACTAAGATATGTCTGTGATAGGATGGCATCCTCCTGGCCAAACATACCTCTTACAGGCTCTGCAGTGTTTCTGAGACTGTTCCCAAACAAACCAAAAGCCTCCAGACAGGTCTGCTACATTATCTGTGACTATGCCATTTTTCTTATTTTATTAAGAAAATAAAATGTGGTAAAAAGAAAAATCTTATCTAACCAATGTCATTTATACTTACCCAAAAATACACTAAAGGAGGAAACGTAAGCCTGAGCTGTTGTTCCTCAGAGGACACAACAGTATTCCTGAAGTCACATAACCCTGTGTTCTACCACAATTCCTCATCTAAAACTGTCCTCATTACAAAAGAAGCTCTGGATTATCAAGCAACTTTGCCCTACTTTGCCTAACTAAAACTGCTTTCAAAATTACACTTCATGGCAATACAGTAAAATACTTGACTGGTTCTTTCTCTTCTTTCTCATTTGCTTGGCTGCCTCTTCTTGCCATGGTACTATGCTTTCCTGGGTTTTGGTTTCATTTACCTGTGCTCCCTTAGGCTTCCTTGTGATCAATGCTTGGTTCTTTAGGAAGAGGCTCTGCTAGGTAAGGCATCCTTAACTTTAGGCCATCTGCTTTAAGAACCAAGGTGATTTTCTAGTTCTCTGGTAACAGTTCTTTTAGTTTTTAGAATTTAGTTTTAGAATAGCATCTCACTGTACAGCCCAGGATGGTCACTTTTCTTTTCTTTGGGTCTTTTTGAGACAGGTTCTCCCTGTAGCCACAGCTGGCTTGGAGTAGAGGAGGTTGGCCTCCACTTGAGAGACCTACCTGCCTCTGCCTCAGGAGTGCTGGGATTAAGGCTGTGCACCACCACACCTGCCTTCAAGGTGGTTGCTTTTAATCCTTTCTTTTCCAGAGAGCTAGAATTATAAGTGTAGGACACCACATCTAACCATATTGACTGGAATAACTCTCCATGTAAATATGACTTCCCAATTAAATTAATAGCTAACTCAGATTCTCATGAGAAAGCAACTACTCAAAGCCATTCAATTATAGAGTGTGTCTGTTATAATGGCTTTCAGGAATGATAAATGCAAAAGGTAAGTCTCATTAAGAAGGGAGAATCTTGTTCTTTTTCCATATCAGGAGAAAAGAATACTCATTCACATAATCTTTTGTTCCTTAGTGTTCCATGTGATCTCAGCAAGAACACAGTTCTGAAAAAGTATCAATACAGCAATTCATAATTCTTTTGAAATCACCTGTCCTTTGGCAAATGAATATAAATTTTCAGAGGAGTTAATGGAGTGTTGTGAAATTTATATTTTCAATAGTTAAAAAGAAAAAAAAAAGGGTTTACCTTAAAAGACTCAAAATGGGCCTACCACCTGACCTAGCCATACCACTCCTGGGTATATACCCACAAGATGCATCCTACCGCAAAGGTACATGCACAGCTATGTTTACTGCAGCTCTCTTCACAATAGCACAGAGATGGAGCCAACCTAAATGCCCCTCAACTGATGACTGGATAACAAAAATGTGGTACATCTACACAATGGAGTTCTATGCAGCGGTAAAGAAAGACAGCATTGGGCTGGAGAGATGGTCTAGCGGTTAAGAGTGCTGACTGCTCTTGCAAAGGACCAGGGTTTGATCCCCAGCACCCACATGGTGACTGAGAACCATCTTTAACTCCAGTTCCAGGGGAATCTGATGCCCTCTTCTGACCTTTGCCGCACTGCACGACACGGGTGCACAAACCTACATGCAGACAGTACATTCATACACATACAAAAAAAAAAAAAAAAAAAAAAGAAAGATGACATCATGAGCTTTGCTGGTAAGTGGATGTTACTCTCAAATCATTATGCCCTAAGTTAAGTAAACACATTCCCGAGGAAAAAAAAAAAAAAAAAAAAAAAAAAAGAAAAAAAAGGGCGAATGGTTTTCCTCATTTGTGGATGCTAACACCAAATCCCCAGTTGGCAGGCAAACTGAGCAACTTTATTATTACATTTCATTGTGTCTGAAAGCAACTGTACTATTATAATGTAAATCTACTCTCTAGAATTGACCTACCACTTGTGTTCACATTGTAATTACCATATATTGGTGGAAGATATGTATTCATATTCTAAAATCTGCGCTCCAGAATTGACCTACCAGGAGAAAAGAATACTCATTCACATAATCTTTTGTTCCTTAGTGTTCCATGTGATCTCAGCAAGAACACAGTTCTGAAAAAGTATCAATACAGCAACTGTTATTTATGGTATGTTATCACATTGCAATTACCATATATTGGTGGAAGATATGTATTCATATTCTAAAAAAAATTAAAAATATAAAGTTATATATTTCTTTTTACCTGCATGCAACTTTACTGTTAAAATGTGAATCCCTAAATGTGTTTTGGAATTATCTTATAGTTTATTTTCAGAGTTTGTAATTTTGATTTATATGTGGTGTATATATGCATATTTTGGAATAATATAAAATTAAAGGGAACAAAAAAGAGAGAGAAAAACCTGTTCAAAGAACTGATCAAAACAGTAAACTTCTGCATTGAAAGGTTATAAAAGACAAGACTTAACACTTATGGCAGAATCCATGAGCTCTGGTGGGGGGCGGGAGGAGCAGAGGGGTAGGTATGGATGGGGGAATGAGTCTAAATTTGATTAAGAAACACTGTATGAAATGCGTTCAATAAAAATAACTTAAAAAGAAAATTTTTTATTACATTTACTTATTAGTGTGCACACAATGTGCCTGTATGGGCATACAATGCAGTGGTGTATATATGAAGGTCAGAGGACGATTTTGTGGAGTCAGTTTGCTCTTCTACCATGGATTTCCCAGAAATCTAACTCAGGTCCCCAGGCTTGGTGTTAAACAACTTTACCTACTGAGCCCGTTTGCTGGATCTCCGTACAGTTCTTTTACTAAATAACCAATCTGATTTAAAATTATTGATCTTGTGCAATGATGTTTATTTAACCACTATTATTCCTCTATGGTCAACAAACATTTTTTAAAGCATTAATTTATGCTGTACCATTAAAAACACAAAAACAAAAAATGATCACTGTGAATGCGAAGGTAGTTGATCCAAAGGGCTAATGCCAATAAATCAGAGCTGAAACTGCTGACACTAAGGCCAAAGAGGCATATGTAACAAAAGGCAGAGCCTCCTGGAATAAGATTATACGGTCCCATTTATATAGCATAATCTATCAAATAGAAATACTCTGAGAAAGATAACATAGTCAGGTCAGGCTGTCAGGATTTTCACAGATTAAGATAAAGATACAAGATTATGATAAAGGATAACATAGCACACAGCCCAACTAAGTATACAAGAACACTGAATCAACTTTAGATACTGAAATTATCACACAGAAATGTGTTTAAAAAAAATTTAAAAAGGAGCAAGAAAAGATGACTAAAAATAAACATATCTGAAAAATAACCAAATAGAACCTTTATAGAGTAAATGTAATTTTAAAATGTTCAAAAGAAGATACAGGTGACTTAAAAGATAACGAGGGAACATAAAATTACACATAAAACATTACTAAGAACAAGTGAATGAAGTAAAAAAAAAAAAGAACCTAGGAGACTAGATTAATAAGTGTAACTGATTTCTTTTTTTTATAGGCCACATTAAAAAAAGGATGGCAAGTGTAACTGATTTCAATTAAGTCACAGTTAAAAAGAAAACTGAAGATAGATAATATCTGCGCATTTTCCAGACTCGATTAAAGAACTATATATTTAAGAAAGATTCTGTTGCCTAAAGAATATATACCTAGTACACCTAATAAAACTTCAAAATATTTAAAAGTTTTTAAAAGTAACCAGTGAGAAAATTCAAAATCTTGAAGTGGAGGCAAACATGCAAACAGCAAATGCAAATCCCTCTTGTGGGAAGAACATGTTCATTCATGTCCTAAGGATCCTGACTTAAGCAAATGGAACCCAGGACAAAGATTATCAAATCTAAGAGTGTTAACATCAACAAACTTTCAAGGAAGAACTTTAAAAGAATGTATGATAAGGAAAATAATCCCCAAAGAATGGTATGAGATACAGCAATGAAAAATAACTAAAATCAGATATATATTTGCACCTAAGCAAACATTTTCTCAATAAAACAGTAAAGTTTAATTTGTAACAAAAGAATACCATGAATGGAGACTTCAAGAGAAAATAAGCAGAAATAAAGGATGATGGACAATAAAGGTACCAAAGATTCTTTTTAATGTTTAGGAAAAGAGATAAAGTAATTAACATTAGACTTTGTAAAAAAACAAAATTTCACGGAATTCTACTAAAAGCATAGAAGATGATGAAAATAACAGAATCTCAGTAACAATCAATAGACACCCTCCTCACAGGCTGGGCTGGGGTGAGATCCAACACAATGTATCTTTAGGAAAGCAGATACAGTAAAAGACAAGGTTAGAACAAATAATTTTCTATGCTGAAAAATGGCAAGAGAAGAGGGAGCTCTACCCTAATACTTTATATGTATTGCAAATACTAAGAAAACCACTAAAAAAATGAAAATAACTCTTAATTTTATGCTAATAGGGAAAACCATGAAATCATAAGATGTTCAATTAAAGCCAGAGAAGGCAGAAAAGAGTGGGAGATGAAGTCCCTGAAATATACAAACCACCAAAATCACAAGAAGAAACAGATCATATGATTAGGCCTGTTAATTAAATTGAATCAAACATAAATAACCTTCCAAAACAGAAAGGACCAGGCCAGCATGGATTTACTGAAAACTACCAAACACAGAGAGAAGAAATGATACTAATTCTCCACAATCTCTTGTAGAAAATAGAAGCAGAGGGAATACTTACTAACTCATTCTGTGAGGCCAGCATTACCCTAATAAAAAAACAAATAAAGACATTACAAGAAAAGAAAACTACAGATTATTATTGCTCATGAAAATACATGCACACATATTTAACAAGATATTAGCCAGCTCCACCAAATAATGCATGAAAATATACATAATGATCAAGTCAAATTTCTACCAGTATATGAAGGTGGTTCAGTATTCAAAAAGCAACTGATGTAACCTATTACATCAGAAGCCAAATATTGTGATCATAATATCAATATATGAAGAAAAAAATTACTAATCATAATCCAATACTCATTTGTAATGAAAACAGTCAGCAATCTGGAAATAGAAAGAAACTCAATTTCATAAAAACTAAAAATATAATCCTATAGTTTTCATCACAAACAATGGTGAGAAACAAGAGTTCTAAGACTGAGAGGCAGGCAAGGAAGTGTCCTCTCATTATTCCTATGCAACATCTCACAGAAAGTTCTTGATAGTGCAACAATATAAGAAAGGGGGAAAAAAAGCATAAAATAGAAAATCAGACTTGTCTTTACTAATAAATGCTATAGATTATGGACATAAAAAATCCCACATATCAACTAAAACACTGCTGAAATTAGTAAGCGGTTGTAGTAGTTTCAAGTGTACAATGTTAATATACACAAGCCAATTACTTTCTAATAACAATATTTATTTTAGTACCAAATTAACAATATACTTAAGTATAAAACTAGCAAAACACAGAAGATTTACATGAAGAAACTGTGAAATTCTGATGAAGAAACAAAGATTTTAAGAAATGAAGATGCTCTATGTTCATGGGAGGAAGAATCAATATTGACAGTATCAGTCCTTCCTGAGTTCAACAAAAGTTTCAACACTAGTCCAATTAAAATTCCACCAAGTTATTTTGCAACTATATGAAAAATTATTCTAAACTTGATACAAAAAATTTTATTGTAAAACTCTGAATAGTTAAGAAAACAATGAAGAAAACCAACTAGATAGACTGATACCACTCAACTTCAAGACTTACTCTAAAGCTACAAAAACTCCGAGTACAGTTGGTAAACAGCAGATAGATCAACAGACAGAATAGAAATAGACACACAAATAGAGGCAACTGGATTTTGGCAAAGGAGGAAGGATAAGTTAATGGAGAGAGAATGGGCATTACTCCAAAGACCAGGTTGGAAGAGAATCCAACAAAACAAAACAAAACAAACAAAAAACTATGTGTCATAAAAAATTAAGCTATATTACAGACCTAATGGAAAATACAAAATGACTCTAAAGGATAATAGAGACAAAAATGTTGGAAACCAAGGGTTTAAAGATATATTTCAGATGCAATATCAAAAGAAAAATAATGAATGAGAAAACTTAGAAGCTAGATGTTATTAAAATGCAGTTTCTGGAATGAAGTCAAGGCACAAATGATAAGAACATCTCTCCAAATATACAATTGAAAATGACCATTTATCCAAAACACGTGAAGAACTCATCAAATGGAACAATAAGATCAGTCTGCCCAGTCAAAACACGGGCATAAGACCCAAATAAACACCTCACCAAATAAGAAATGCAGATGGAAGTGTCAGTTGTCACATGGGATGTTCAAATCAAGCAATGAGAAATCTGTTGGAATAGGACAAGCCTGCTGGAATGGACAAAAGCCAAAGCAACTGACAGGATTTCTCATTTACTGTTGGAACAACACAAAATGGTAATGCTGCTTCTGGCATATAGTTTGGCCATGTCTTATAAATTACATATATTCTTACCATATAATCCACCTATTGTGCTACTTGGTATTTAATTAAATGAGTTGGAAAACTTATGTTCATACATAATCTGCATGTGAAAGTTTTTAACAGCTTTTGTGATAAGTGCCCAAACCACAGAAGTACAACAAAGACATTCCTCAGGAGGCAGACAGATAAACTGGTATATCCATACAATGGAATATTTTAGAGGAGTCTTAAATGCATATTGTTAGGAATCCAATCTGTATATTTTCGACTATAGGACTCTGAAAAATATAAATTACAGAAACAGAAAAAGATTAGAGGGTTCCAGGAGTTACTGGAGAAGGAGGGTATACAGCCCCATCAATTTTTCATGTAGTAAAATTGTAATGTATGATCATATAACTTTAGATACTATTATTCATTTATCAAAACCGATACAATACACAGCACAAAAAAAAGAGCCCTAACTTTAACCATGGACTTTGAGTTACCATGTCAATATTAGTTCATAAATGCTAGAAAATATACCATATAAATGCCAAATGGGAACAGTAGAGGAAAGTGTGGATGAAGTGTATGGGAACTATCTATCTTTTCTGTTTTTCTGTAAAAGTACTTTTTCTTTTAAAAGCAAAACCTCATTAGAAAAAGCAATAATAAAAAATGTAGGGTTGTAGCAATATTTGTGGAAAATGACAGGAGACAGAAAAAAAAAACTAGCAAAACACAATGTGAAAGCAATGCTCTAGTTTTTGAGTTGGGTATCAGAATCAGATTTTCATTTTATTCTTATGCCTTATAATTTATATATCCAAGATACATTTTTAAAGTACTAACTTAAACCTAAAACCAAAAGTCTAATGTTAGATGTAAGTCACTTCAGTTAAGTAGTAATTGACCACAGAGTAAAGGATGATTTACTTACAATATAGAATACATTAAAAATTATTAGTAAGTTTACTGTGACTATCTACCACAGGTAAGCACCATTAATGAAGGTCCAGCTCTGATTTTTATGGTTGTAGTATGACTCTATATGCTTCTGTTTCTTTATGTATATAATAGACATAGAATAGAAATTAAAATGCCAGTAACCAATACACATCTTTCAGTAATAACCTTTAAGTATCAATGGCCTCAACTCCCCAGTCAAAAAGACAGACTAGTTGAATGAATTAAGAAACAAAATTTGCGGGGCTGGAGAGATGGCCTAGCAGTTAAGAGTGCCGACTGCTCTTGCAGAGGACCAGGGTTCAATTCCCAGCACCCACATGGTGGCTGAGAACCGTCTTTAACTCCAGTTCCAGGGGAATCCAACACCCTCTTCTGACCTCCGCAGCATTGCACAACACGGATGCACAAACCTACATGCAGACAGTACATTCATTCACATAAAAATAAATAGAATTAAAAAAAAATTGCCAGGTGTGGTGCTACCCGCCTTTAATCCCAGCACATGGGAGGCAGAGGCAGGCAATCACTGTGAGTTAAAGGCCAGCCTGGTCTACAAAGTGAGTTCCAGGACAGCTGGGACCACAGGGAGACCCTGTCTCAAAAAGCGCCCCTCCCCCCAAAAATCATCTTTACATTGTTTACAAGAAACTCATCTCAGGGCTGGAGAGATGGTTCAGTAGTTAAGAATCCTTGCTGTTCTTCCAGAGGATTGAGTTAAATTCCCAGCACACACGTGGTGGTAGTTAACAACTTCTTATAACTCGAATTCCAGGTGATCTGAGATGTTCTTGGGCCTCTGTAGGGCATTGCATGACACAGGTGCACTTAGATACATGTAGGCAAAAAGCACATACACATAAAAAAAAGAAACTCACCTCACCTTAAAAGATAAGCACTACCTTAGGGTGAAAGGATAGAAAAAAATATTCCAAGTAAATGCCACTAAGAAACAGACAAGTCTCGTGACTCTAATAACTGGCAAAATAGACTTGAAGTTTAAATTAATTGGAAGAGATAAAGAAGGTCACTTCATTTTGATCAAGGAAACAATTGACCAAGACATTCAATTATAAACATATATGCCCGAAGGCCTGGTGCACTCAATTCCATAAAAACAGTACTACAGGAATTCAAGACACAGATTAACTCCAAGTCAGAAATACTAGGCGACTTCAATACACAGCTCTCTCCAATAAAAAGTCAACTGGACAAATAGAGAAACATCTGAATTAAATGATATCATACACCAAATGGACTTAACAGACACATGCCTAGACCAACATAATTTCTATTATATTCTAAATATGTATTCTTATGTTTACAGACAAGTGTACCTTTCACCCCACCTCATCAAAGAAGCTTCCTTTTGCAACAGATGGAGACTATAACAGAGTTGCAGAACTGGTTAAACATAGAGAATAAGTGTCTGTGAGACACTTAATCTTAAGTGACAGATCTTCGGTGCAACCTCTACGTATAGGATGAATACAGCTTTCAGCTCTCACCAGAAGATTCCTTATACAGAAGATGGTGATTAATACAGAAACCCACAATTAGCCAATGTGCCTAGAATAAGAGGCTGCAGAGTGCTTATCCTTGAATAGGACACCTGTTTTAAACTTCTGCCTCCCAAGGCTTAGGGATCATTGTAGAAGAGGAGGTAGAAAGATGTAAGGAAACATATCTTCAGGACAGCTGGCCATTATGAACTTACAGCAATAGTGACAGCATACTGATGTTCTATGCAAACTCAAATAAGACAAAATCCCAACACAGACAAGGGGAAGTGGGTAAGAAATTCCAACCCAATCTGAGGAACTTTTGGCAATGGATGGCTGCTAGGATTGGGAAAGACAGTGTCTTAAAACTCTGGACTCTTAGTGCAACCAGTGGATGAACCCACACCGAAGAACATTTGAGGACACAAATCATACTCTATAAGCCATATTATATATTCTATATATACTATATATATAGTAAATTGTATATATAAACTTATATATGATTATTATAAAAGATTGTCTCTAGCGTGAGCAGTATGATGGCGGGAAATGCAGATAGGGGAGCAGATTGAAATACCATCAAATTATATGAAAAATCACAAAAATTCAATTAAAAATAAAATTTAAAATAATTTAAAAGAATAATTTTCATGCAGTTGTAAAAATTAAATACCATATCTCATGTTAAGTAGTTAGAATAATGCCTGGTATAAAGAATCAGTGGAATTACATATAATTATGTAAAGCTGAGGTCATTGAAATTTTACATTTAAATTACCTCTTCTTAAAATGATGTGTGATGAGTCTGATTAGGCTTAAGTCTTCATCACAAAACTTTCAAGCAAATCATAAGTTGCTGACACACCAAAAGGTAAGCGATAGATAGGTTTAAGTAAGTGAATTATTAGAGATGTAAGTTGAAGTTCTCAGTATAAACTTTAAAAATACCTTAAGGTTAAGACAAATTAAGAGTGTTGCATGGAGGCTAAGCTACAAAAGATTAACTTCATCCCATATTTGTTATTTGAATCATCTTCTATTAGCTATTTTTTTAATGTGTATGAGTGTACTGTCTGCATGTAAGTAGGTGCACCCATGTCGTATAATGCTGCAGAGATCAGAAGAGGGTGTCGGATTCCCTTGGAACTGGAGTTAAAGACAGTTCTTAGCTGCCATTTGGGTGCTCGAAATCAAACCCCCGTCCTCCGCAAGAGCAGTCAGTCTTCTTAACCACTGAGCCATCTCTCCAGCCCCTCTATTAGCTATCAATGTCTCTTAAAATAACATTTATCTATTTTGTGTATATGTGTGTGAGAACATGTGTACCGTGATGCATGTGTGATCAGAGGACAATCTGCAGCAATCAGTTCTCTCCTTCTGCCTTGTGGGGCCTGGGGATCAAACTCAGGTCATCAGGCTGGCAGCAGATGCCTTCACATACTAAGCCATCTTTTTGGTCCTATTAGTGTATCTGAGAATTAAATGAACTCATTCAAAAAATAACACCTTGCTAGCACGGAGTAACAACTGTAAGGTCAAATTTGACACTACATATACCAGCAATGTGAAAATTGTCAATGTTGATAATGATCATACTCTAATTCTGTCACTGAAGTATCCACACACACTACTAATCAACTGAGCAAAAGACATGAAACATTCTAAGAAACTATATAATATGGAAAAGAAACATCAAATTTTATTTGTTCTGAAGCACTGCTTATTTTCTTAGAAGCAACATTTTCTGCTTTTAGTTTTACTGGAGAAGAGCCTTTGTCAGGCAAAATCTAGCACAAGGAAGGAAAAGAATTGCTCTCCTATTCAAACCCACTGGGCTGAAACCTTTCCTCACCATACAGCTCACAAAATATCCACTTTCAAGCAAAGAAAACTAGGAACTGAACTTGACTACACTTCAAACACAAGAATGTACTAGAGTATTTTCAGAGACACAAGTGAATCAGAAACCATGTTAGAGTCATGCTGAGTTTATATTCTAAGAAACTTTACCTCAGTTCAGTGAGCACCTCCTGGCCTTTCCTATCCTACCACTATAATTCCAAGACAGGATGAAAATTTTAAATGAATTAGTTAATGTTTGTAAACATCATATATATGGGTAGAATTGATGAGAAGTTTGGAAAAAATATTTGAGAAAAATCACAAAATAACCTCTTATAAGAATGAAAGGAATTCGCCGGGCGTGGTGGCGCACGCCTTTAATCCTAGCACTTGGGAGGCAGAGGCAGGTGGATCTTTGTGAGTTCAAGGCCAGCCTGGTCTACAGAGTGAGTTTCAGGCAGGTGGGGCTACAGGAGCCCTGCCGTGAAAAGACCAAAAAAAAAAAAAAAAAAAAGAAAGAAATTCATGAGCATTCTAAGTAAAGTATCAGACATTAAGCTGATCTATGTCAAAGGATTCTTGATTTTGCCAAAATTTATGATAAAATATATTGAAGTTGTAGAAATGATGTTTAAGCTATAAATCAAAATATACATGACTAGCTTCACTGGTAACTCGCATCACAAAATTTAAAAATGACTATTTTCAGGTGCATATATCCTCTGGGCAGATGTGATATAAAAACAAAACCCTGAAAATATAATTTAATGGTAAATGGAAGTAATTTTGTTATTTTAACATGTATAACATGGGCAATGTCTTTGGGACATTTTCTAAAGGGATTCTAAAGGGATACACACATAGTGTGTATTAAATCTTGCTGAACTCAACTGTAATTATAGTGAAATAATTAACATTCATAATACACAATTCTAAATTATCACAGAAAGAGCAAATGACAACACCTTTTCTAACAAATACTGTATGCACAGCTTTTTAAAAATAATGACTGCAAATTTCCTTTGCATGAGCATTTTTAAAGTTTTGTATTAGATAGCACTGCTCGAAAACTTTTTGAACAACTTTAAAATGTATTTTCTCAGAGTATAGGAAAGCATTTTCATAGAGTGTCTACATAAATGTTACAAAAGAAAACAGTTCATGATCTAGCAAAAGACAAAACAAAACAAAAAACCCCTTAGTTTTTATTCTTTTAAGCAAGGAAAAATCTGAATAATACTTTTTAATAAAATTAAATTTAAATAAAAGCACTAAGGCAATAGTAAAGATTTGCTGGTTTTCTCTTCAATATACTATTAATTTCCTTTTTGAAAGATATTTAAAATTCACAGAAATACCTTAGAAGTATTTTCTGAAGTCATACAATTCTCTATACTATAAATATTCTGTTTATATATTCAAAAACTATAATTTTGCATGTCAGTAAGAAAAGACTAGTCTACAGAAATTGCAATTATTGACTAAGATTTACCAGATTGTACTTATGATTAACTGGCTGATGCCTTCTCCCTTTTTTCCCATACCAGAGACGAGACATTTCCTTCTCAAAGGCAAATTAAGTTACATCAAATCATGGAAAAACTGTTTGCAAAAGCATTCTTCCTCTGTCACAGATAAATCTCCAGCACTAGAGCCCAGCTACAGTGACAAAACAGTTTGCTAGAGACAAAGATTTGATTGACAAGACAGAGAGCTAATCGCTTAGTAGTATCCATTGCACAGATAGTCCTGAGTGGAGACGTAAAGCTGGGGAGGGAAGGGAGGGTTTCTCATGCTTAAGTTTGGTTGCACTGTACCCAAATGTGCAAAGAAAGAGCTCAAAAGTTTAAAGACACAGAGCACATATTTTCTAATAGGAAGTACACTAAGAAATATACTCAAGTATCCTGGCCACAAAAAAAATTTCTATGCATTATTTCTACAAGATATTATAGAAGACTTCAATTAGCCTTTTATTGTTTGTTCATATAGTCACAGTTCTGTTCTTTTTTCTTAGACTTCTGCTAGTTATAGCTAAGAATCTGGTAAAATTTCATCTTTTGAGAACATTCTCAGACAATAAGATGTCCATTTTTAAAATGTATTTTCTAGGATATTACCTACTGAAAGGTACTGATATTCACTGTGATAGGCTGTGCTTAACCAGTGGTATGCTAAATATAACCAGAAGTGAATTTTTAGAAGATTAAATACAAACTGCATTTAGTTTAGATGTATACTAAAATTATCTAAAACCCAGATTCAACTAAAATATTAAGATTTTAATTTAACAGCTGAATATTTCTTCCATTTTAAGGTAAACCTGCTCTTTTATTAGCTTGCTACGTACTTCATGTCTTCAATACACATTACCTTTCAATGACACATTCCAGTGCATTCTACCCACAGCGTGGCATACTCCTTTCTCAGCGCACATTACAGTTAACACACTCCTCTCCCAACATCAGCCTCATCCTTTCCCATTACTTTCAATCAGGCCCACTATACATGTCTCGAACTTTCTTCCCCAGTACTCATAGGCACACAATCATGATCTACACAGACCTTAGAGTCCCTCAAACATATAGCATATTGTAGTCACAGTCCACCCTCTTGCCAAAAGCTCCTCTAATCCAACCTCAACAATATTAGAAAATCTGTTTTAATTTCTAGACAATTTTTCTGAAACACAAAGTATTTTAAAATGAAACATGACATTAAAACAAAACAAAAATAAGCACAAGGCCTAATTCTGTTTGTTGCTATTCAACATCTGTATTTGTGAAATATGAACCTTTTCTGTACAGTGACTTGAGACAGAAAGACTCGTTTTACTGTGGACAGTATCGATTTTATGTGAATTTTGCTGACTAGGTTGAGAAGAAATAGGAAATATTTTTGCTTGTTGTTTAATCTGTTGGCTAATTTTAATTTTCATATTACTCTAATAATAATGTATTTATTAAAATAAACACCATGACATTAGTGTCTAACAGATTAGGAAATAAAATGCTAACAAAGCACTCTGACATTGTAAAAAATGGAATTTGCAGCAGTATTATGTGGAGCTGTTTGTTGGGACCCAAATGAATGACTATGGCAATAACTGTATGAAAAGACAAATACACAGATAGAACTGTGTCTGTAAGACGGCCACCAGCAAGAGGAGAAAACAAAACCAATAATGCTGATAATGTCAATGTTGTAATAAGTCTTAATGGTGCAAAGACTAAGTTAAATATTTACATTTCTATAATGTCAATTATAGAAATTAGCACATATATATTTTACATATACAAAAATCAATATGAGAGGGGCCGAGCGTGGTGGTGCACGCCTTTAATCCTAGCACTTGGGAGGCAGGAGCAGGTGGATTTTTGTGAGTTCAAGGCCAGCCTGGTCTACAGAGTGAGTTCCAGGACAGCTGGGGCTACAGGGAGACCCTGGCTCAAAAAGACCAAAAAAATCAGTATGAGAACAATTGAAATTAAAATAAAAATCACCATAAAGGATTCACACTGGGACATTTGGGGACACAAATTAGACTCTATAGGTCTTATTATACATAATAGAGTACATTAAATTGGGTGGGGAAGTAAAAGGAGTTGTGTATAGGAGTGGGAGAGGGGTTCTAAATATCAGAGAATAATGTATGAAAATCACAAAAAATAAATAATTTTTCACAAAAATATCATCATATAAAACTTGAAAAACTAAGCTAGGAGGTGAATTGTAAAATGTTTTGAATAACTGCTGGGTTTATGTCACAAGTTAACATATTTTACATTTAGACCTCAATGAATAATCTAAGTTTTAACTGACTAATAAATTTTGAGTAAGTCGGGCTTGCCTAGCGGTTAAGAGTGCCGACCGCTCTTACAGAGGACCCGGGTTCAATCCCCAGCACCCACATGGCGGCCTAGAACCGTCTGAAACTCCAATTCCAGGAGAACTCCAGTTCCAGGGGAATCCAACACCCTCTTCTGACATCCGCGGCATTGCACGACACGGGTGCACAGACTTGCATGCAGACAATACATTCATACACATACATAAATAAATAAAATTAAAAAAATATTTAAATTTTGAGTAAGTCAAACACCAAAAAAGGAACAAGTCGCCTAAGAAATTAAATTACTGAATGGAGTATCTTTCCATCAATACTTTGGGGCAAGGGGAAAAGATGGAGAGTAAAGCAGCACAATTTCCTTTTAATAATATTCATTTTAAAAATGAACAATTCAGCCTAGCGGTTAAGAGCACCGACGCTCTTGCAGAGGACCCGGATTCGATCCCCAGCACCCACATGGCGGCTGAGAACCGTCTGTAACTCCAATTCCAGGAGAACTCCAGTTCCAGGGGAATCCAACGCCCTCTTCTGACCTCCGCGGCATTGCACGACACGGGTGCACAGACCTGCATGCAAACAATACATTCATACACATACAAAAATAAATAATAAAAAAAAAATTAAAAAAAAAAAATAAAAAATAAAAAAAAATAAAAATGAACAATTCAGGATGGTGAGATGGCTTACCTGGTAAATGTGCTTATGGCCAAGCCTCAAGAGGCGAGTTCAAGTCCCAGGACTCAGAGGAAGGACAGAACCAACTCCTATAAACTGTCCTCCTTTACATGAACACCCACATGTAGACATAGACACAGACAGAGACAGACAGACAGACACCATACATATATATAAAAATGTAATAGAAGTCTAAAAATATAGAACAAGAAAATTCTAACTTCTTATCCATTTCACTAAATAAGTTCATTAAATTTGTTCAACGCAATTTAAGCCTAAGAGGTAAACTACTAAACACTCCATCTGCATAGCAGCAGAGGTGCTGTAATCTCTCCCCAGCCCTCACAAGGCCCAGAACACCTTATGCTTTGGGTTCTGCAGGCCTGAGGGGTTCAGGCCGGCTTAAGTGTTGCATAGCTCCAGACAGTGTGGGAGCTATTTAGTGGGTGAGTAAGGGGTGCTGGTCTGTCTAGGATTAGGCTACAGGTGAAAGCTTGAAGCCTAAAAAAACCACATGTATATGCCAAATAAAAAGACAATGAAAACACCTGAAGAATATAAGCAAAGTCAGTCTCCAACTCAACAAAAAAAATCTGAGCTTCACTCTAGAATCTCAACCAACAAAAGAAACCCAAATGCCAAAAGCATAATGAAAAAACATTAAAAACCCAAATGATAAGCCTCTGACAAATACTACCAGTCCTGTAGAAGAATCCTATAGTGAGGACTCCCTAGATGTAACTCAGGATATAGATCTTAAAAGAACTATTATAAACATGATTGAAAAAAATCAAAGAATTGAAGGAAATTAAAGAACACACATACAAAGAAATGAAAGACCTAAAAGATAAGGATAAATTAAAAGAAGATAATGATAAACTGTGAAATAAAATCACAAACCAGAAACTAAATAATCTGAAGTAACAAAAATATTTCAATAATAACTTTAAATATCAACAGACTGAATTCTCCAATTAAGAGACATAGACTAGTAGAATGGATTAAAAAACAAAACCCATCTTTTTGTGGTCTGCAAGAAATTCATCTTACCTTTAAAGACAGGCATTATCTCCAGGTGATAGGATAAAAAAAAATATTACAAGCAAACAGCACTAAGCAGGAGTTGCTATTCTAATATAAAATAGACTTCAAGCTAAAACTAACCAGAAGAGATGAAGACGGTCATTTCATTCTTATCAAAGTAACAATTAACCAAGAAGATATCACAATGATGAATTTATATGCACCAAACTCAGGCACACTGAACTTCATAAACACAATTTTACAGGGCTTTAAGGCACAGACTGACTCTAGTATACTAGAGGACTTCAATACTCCAGTATGTCCATTAGACAGGTCAACTGGGCAAAGAATAAATGAGAGTCATCTGAACTGAAAAATATGATACACTAAATGGACCTAACAGACATCTATGGAGTATTTCACCCAAAGAATATTTCTATTCAGCACCCATGGAACCTTCTCCCAAATTGACCATATACTGGGACATAGAACAAATCTCAACAAATACAAAAAAGGTGAAATAATTCCATGCATTCTACCAGACCATAATGCCTATAACGCAATAAAACTTAATATCAACAACACCAAAAGAAGCCCTATAAAATACAGGAACTCATAAAGATTAAACAACATACTCCTGAACAACGAATGGGTCAAGGGAGAAAAAAGATAAAAATAAAAGTATTCATGGAATTAAACAAAAACGTCAATACAACACATCAAAACCTCTGCGATACTTTAAAAGAAGTCCTAAGAAGGAAATTTATACCTCTAAAAGTGCCTACATTAAAAACAAAAAGTAAAAAAAATAGAAAGAGCACAAATAAATGGCTTAATGTTGCAACTCAAAATACTTGAAAGACAAAATCAAATGACTCCCAAAACCTAAAAGACAAGAAGAAATAACAAGAATCAGAGTTGGGATTAGTGAAATAGAAACACACAAACAAACAAACAAAAAAACAATACAAAGAATCAATGAATCTAAGAGCTGGTTCTTTGAAAGGATAAACAAGATAGACAGACCCATAGCCCAGCTAACCAAAAGAAAGAAAAAACAACTCTAAATCCATAAAATTAGAGATGAAAGGGGAAACAATACAACAGACCATAAAAAGATCTAGAACATTATATGGGAATACTTTAAAAATCTATACTCTACTAAATTTGTAAACCTAAAAGAAATGGATAAATATCTGAAATCATCAGACTCATCAAAGCTCAACCGAGAGCAACAGTTTAGACAGACATATAATAGGAGGAAATTGAAATAGTAATACAAAAACCTTCCAAATAAAAAAAGCCTAGGCCCAGATGAAATTTACAGCAGAATTTTATCAGACATTTAAAGAAGACCTACAACCAATATTATTTAAGTTTTTGAGTTCCAGGATGGCTGGGGCTACAGGGAAACCCTGTCTCGAAAAGACAAAAAAAAAAAAAAAGGATAGAAGCAGAGGGTAACCTCCCAAATTCCTTCTACAAAGCCAACATCCTTTAATACCAAAACCAGGAAAAGATACAACTAAAAAAAGAAAATCATAGACCCATGTCCTTAATGAATGTAGATGCAAACATTTTCAATAAGAAAAGGAAATTAAAGGAATACTAATCAGAAAAGGGTAGGTCAAACTATACCGTTTTTGCAGATGACATAACATTATACCTAAGAGATCTCAAAAATTCCTAGAAATGACTAACAGTTTCAGTAAATTGAAGGTTACAAAATTAATCTACAAAAATCAGTAGCCTTCCTATATGCCAACAACAAGCAACTGGAGGAGTACATGAAAACCCTTCCATTTTACAATAGCCTAAAAAAATCTCACAATAAACCCGACCAAAGACATTAAAGATCTCTACAATGAAAAATTTAAATCTTTGAAGGAGATTGATAAAGACATCAGAAGATGGAAGGCTCTCCCATGATCATGGATTGGAAGAATTAATATAGTAAAAATGACCATTCTACCGAAATTAATATACATATTTAATGCAATCCCAATCAAAATCCCATGACTTTTTTCACGGAATTAGAGAAAAAAAAATCCTAAAATTCATATGGAAAAACAAAAGACCCCAGACAGCCAAAGCAACCGTGAGCAAAAAGAGCAATGCAGGGAGAATTACTATACCAGATTTTTTATCTCTACCCTAACTTGAGTACATACAATATCAGCCACCTTGTATTTGAGAAAGTTCTACAAGATCAGAAAGAGTTATCAATCAGAAGGAATTAACTGTAGAAATAAGTTAGCTAAAGCTAGTCAGATTCCCACATCTGGTTTTCATGACTACTTTAACAGCAAGGGCACATTTCTTGCTATTCTTCACCTGACTCCCAGTTCCCAGAGCTGTTTCAGGTCAAGATGAACTTTCCCAGTCCTGAGGGAGTGCATCCCACTACCTGGGGGTTTAGGTGTGAGCATTCCACTCCCCCAAGGGGCTTCACGCTTCTAGTCACAACCAATCAGTTCAAAGGTCACCACTGCTCAGTATTGTGTTTCCATAGCCTCACAAAAATTCCGCTAGTTTGTGGTTTTTCTCTTTAAAAAAACTCTCTGTAGCAACAGTTGAGGTTGCAGTCTTCCCTGCTTGAATTGAATAGTGTCCCTGGTGTACCAACTCTCAACTGGCTTCTTGGTACACCAGCAAATTAAATAATTTTTTTTTCAAAGACTGAATCCTGGGCTTGAGAGTTTTGCTGTCTACTGGACCCAACAAAAGGAGCCCAAAACACTCAATGGAGTAACATCTTCAACAAAAGGTGCTGGCAAAACTTGATCACCACTTGTAAAAGAATGAAACTAAACCTTTAGTTTTCACCTTTTACAAAAGTCAACTCTAAATGGACCAAAGACCTAAATGCGAAACCTGAAACTCTGAATGTTAAAAGATAATACAGTCAGTAACCTACAACATATAGGTAAGACTTTCTAAATCAGACAAGTTGCACAGGAACTAAGGTCAACAATCAACAAGTGGGACCTTATTAAACTAAAAAGCTCCTGTACAGCAAAATGAACAAAGAAGTGAAGAGAAAACCCACAGACAGGGAGGAAATCCTCACCATTGATATACCTGACAGAGGTTTAACATCCAGAGTATGTAAACTACTCAAAAACAAAGGTCCAAGAAAATAAATGATTCAAATAAAAGATGGGCTAAAGATCTGAATAGAGACTTCTCAATGGAACTTAGATGGCTCAGAAACACCTTAAAAACTGTTCAACATCACAAGTAATTAAAGAAATGCAAATCAAAACCACATTAAGATTTCATCTTACACTGATAAGATTAGCTATGATCAAGAAAACAAATGAAACTATTGGAGAGGGGGTGGAGAAAGGGGAACACTTATCCATTGCTGGGGGGATTGCGAATTCATGCAGTCCTATGGAAAGCAGGATGGAGAACTTTTTTTTTTTTTGGTCTTTTTGAGACAGGGTCTCCCTGTAGCCCCAGCTGTCCTGGAACTCACTATGTAGACCAGGCTGGTCTTGAACTCACAGAGATCCACCTGCTTCTGTCTCCCAAGTGCTGGGATTACAGGTGTGCATCACCATGCCTGGCTAGAGAACTTTTAAAAATCTTTTAAAAAAGACTAAAAATGAACCTACCATTTGACCCAATTATAGCACTCCTAGGTATATACCCAACAGATGCATCCTATAGCAGAGATACGTGCACAACCATGTTTATTGCTGCTCTTTTCACAAAACAAAGAGCTGGAAGCAGCCCCCATGTCACTCAACTGATGAGTGGCTAATGAGTATGTGGTACATTTATACAATGGAGTTTTATGTAGCAGTGAAAAGAGATGACTTCGTGAATTTTGTAGGCAAATGGATAGAACAGGAGGCTGTTATGCTAAGATGACACAGTCTCATAAAAACAAATGACATATGTTATCCCTATTTGTGGTTTCTAACACCAAATCTCTATATGTAAATTAAAATGAGTAATAAAGATAGCATCAAAATAATTGTTATTGTCATAGATATACCCTGAAATATATATCTCTATTTTTTCACATCTAAGATTTAAGACATTGGATAAAGATAAAAACAGTTAAGGAATTTCAACAAAAGTATTGCCACTTCTATCATATTAAAAGTTAACTATATTAAAAGTAACTAATGGGATGACAAAGATACAGTATCATTTTAATGTTTTACTAAGTACATATGGCCTCTCCCTACATACTGGTTACACTCCTTTGAAACTTAAGGCAAGGTTTTTGGTAACCTATTTGCTGATAAATATATAGCCATGTATTTCTTACACTGTAGAACCTGCCCAGGGGTGGTACCTTCTCACATCACTCAACAATCAAGACAATATTCCATAGACATGGCAGTCCAATGGAGGAAATTCCCTAATTGAGGCTACTAAAGCTATCCAGCACAATTGACCCCTTGTCAACTTGAGACACAAAACACATCACTTTTAAACCACCACCTTTCCAGTTCTTGTCCCCAAGGTATGATATTAACATTAATCACAACATAAGACAGTACAACCTTAAAAGCCACACAGTCCTTAAAACATCCAGGCACTTAAAAGTTCACAGTTTGTTAAAAGTCTCTTAACTGTGGGCTCCTGGAAAATGCAAAACAAGTACTATCTTATTTCAAAGGGAAGAACTGGGCACACCTAAGCAAAACCTATGTCTAGCAAAGTAGCTCAAGGCTCAACATCTGGGATTCACTCATGACCTGGGCCCCAAAGGGTTTCAGCAGCTCCACTTCTCTGACTCTGCCATCCACAGCAAATACAGCTCATCTCGCAGGCCCAGGCCAGCTCCATTCCACATCTGCTGCTGCTCTTGGTGGTCATCCCATGATCCCATCTCCAAAAAGCTGGGGTGTTCACTGAAACTGAGGCAGCACCTTCACCAATGGTTTCTTCTGACCTCTCCTGGTAAAAAGCATCAGCTTCTCTGCAATCCTGGGATCTTCACTGCAACCAAGGTGCACTTTCTCCAATGGTCTTTCCTGGCCTCTCACAGTGCTAAGCCTCAGCTGCTCTCTGTGACCCCTTCACATTTCAACACCAGAATCATATAGGAGACTCTGAAACATTACCAAGTCCTGCTTCTGGCTTGAGATGGAGGGTCAGGCCCCCTATGAACCACAGCTTGGGTGCTGACTCTGAGGAAATTCTTCCCAGATTTCAATACAGTGGTCTCTTGTTACTTATAGCTGATTTTTTCAGCCCCAGCTGACCAGAACCCATAAATTCTCAATAAAAATATCATAACAGTCCTGATGGTCTCTCCTTCCCTTTGAAGCTTCACAAGCCAGGGCTTCATCATCTACAGCTCTTTCAGCCTAACTGTTCCAAGTTCCACAGCAACAAACTCTAAGCACTCAATGGCTTTTCCAGCTCCAAATTCCAAACACTTCTGCAATCTTCCCCCAAATACCAAGGTCAGGTCTGTCACAGCAATAGCCCACTCTCTGGTATCAATTTCTGTTCTAGTTTCTTTTCAATTTCCTGTGACAAAATACTCTGACCAATACCAACTTGGGAAGGAAAGGTTTATTGGCTCACATCTCCTGGGTCACAGTTGGTCTCTGAGGGAGCACAAGGTAGGAATTCAGGGCAGGAACCTGGAAGCAGGAGCTAAGTACAGGCCATGGAGAAATGCTACTTACTGGCTTGCTCCCCTGGCCCATGCCCAGCCTGCTGCTTTCTTATACTGTACAACTGGCTCAGGGGTCGCACCACCCATAGTGGACTGGGCCCTCCCACATCACTCAACAATCAAGACAATACTCCACAGACATGGCCAAAGGCCAGTCCAGTGGAGCCAATTCCCCAATTGACGAACCCAAATTGACAACCCAGGTATGTCAAGTTGACACTAAAGCTATCCAGCACACTATGTAAAACATCTCTGAACATCTGGAGAGAATTAGTCATCTAGAACCTAGCCCAAGACTTGCAAAGACATCTCAAAGTTTATACTTTATAGTGGTATATTTAAAATAACTATTCCACATATACATATGGGTATAAATATTGAATATTTCATAAATTTTAATAACTAGGGGCAAATCTCTCAGTACATATTAAGACTCAGGGCACTAACTAAAAGCCTCCAATATAAGAGTATAATGGATGGTTATCTTCAGAATAAAAAATAGTAACACGGAAGCTAATCAGAGATAAAGAATCATTTTTAATTTTCAATCCACTCCTGACTTGCACTGGAGTCCCAGTTACAGCTATTAGATTAAATGGACACAAATGTTCTCCATGTTTCCCTGTATTATACAAGTGATAACTATTGACATTTCTTTTCCACATAACAAGATAATTTGGCTCAGGAAAAACTGGGTTCTACCTCCCTGATTTAGCAGTACGAAGTCCAGCAGTCCAGAGGGAGACAGTCTGAAAGGGTGTGATAAATCCTTTCAGCTTGGCTCCTGTTTATAGGTATGTGATGCAACTCCTGCCTTCTGGAAAACTATAATTCAGGATTTAGGAAAGTTGCTGCTCTGTTTGCAGTGACAATTAGAGAAAAAGAGGGGGAAGGAGTACCCCTCCTCCCACAGGATACAATTTTGCTTTACAGTTAAACAAAAAGCACTGGTAGATAAAGGTTTCAGTGATAGCTGTGGGCTGCCCTACCAGGAGCTGTTGGCCGCCCTACCAGGAGCTGTTGGCCAGAGGGGCTTTAAAAGCCCCCAAAACAAAGGCCGTTTGCCTATAACTTTGGGTGCACATAAGAAATGGACAGCAAAACTGGCCCTATTGCTAAAGATATGGCATGATATAAGCATGAAAAGAAATTATGTTGAGACCCAGCACTGCAAATCAACAGCTGACCATCATAGTGGCAGTCTGGTAAATGTACACCTGGAAAGAAAAAATAAAAAATTCCAGTTCAATCCATGACCCACTTCCTTGGGGAGGGGGAGCTGTAGGACACACAATTGACACTGTAGCCTTGGTGCCCCCTATTGTCAGGACACTTTATCAACCATATTAGAAAGTTATTGCCATCCCTTTGTCAAAGAATTATTATAATGGCCCTATCAAGATATCATCCAAGCATATGTGTCTGTGTCCAAAACCTAACTTGTTATAATCTTTAATATTTGTTACTATTTGTGCTTTATTACTAGAATTAAAAGGAGACTGCCAGTCCATTGCAAAAAGAACTTGGACAATCCCAAGAGTTTGCTGTGTAACCTCAGAGGAAAAAAAACTGGATCTTTTACTGCTCACTCTCTCCCGCCCTGCCCTCCAAAGCCCAGGGACTCTCCCGGAAGAAGATGGCCTGTCAGATTATAAGAGACAAGGGGGGAAGGAGTGTGTGGAGTGTGAGATTACAGCAAAAATGGACTGGATTTTTTTTTTTATTTGATCAATATGTTTGTATAAGTAAACCTCTTCAACTGGACTTGGGGACCCTGGCTTGTACAAAAAATGGACTCAGATATTAACTAATAGGGTTTATATGGACTATGTGTACTTACTGGTCAAATAATAAAATTAAGAAAGCAAAAAAAATCCCACAAAAACCCAACAGTAACAAATCTCCAATACGGTTTCTTCCTTTTTTTTTTTTTTTTTTTTTCATCTTTCTAATTCTAAAATATCTGCCTTTTCTATTTACAGTCATAAGGTTGATATTGAGTTTTCATGTTTTGTTCATTGAAGTAATTTAAAATATTATATAACTTTCTTCCTATTCAAATTCCACCTTTTAGTAATTTAGGGGGCCATAATTTGTGAATGTGTTGACAGATCTTATACTAACAGTGAGGATGAAACAGGGCCTGGAAAGAATCTATAATGGTCAACAACTAAGTTAAGAGAAATCATCTTGGGTGAGGACTGAAAGGAGAAAGCCACTCTTTTCACATTAGTGCAGCATATACAGTGTTTCCTGCTTGTTATTGATGTGCCCCCTCCAAGGAAGAATAAAGAAATAGATAAAATGTGTTAACATTTCTCTTACTATAACAAAGGACTTCATAACAGAGCGGTTCTAAAATTGAAAAGCACTTCTTTCTGGGGAAATAAATTTTCTATCATTCATATGTCAAAGCAAAACAAAAGACTTGTGTAAGGTGCAAGATATGAGAAAGACTAGAATGGCTATTGATTCTAATTACACCCATCATAAGAACTTATTTTAGGCAATAATTTTTTAATTTTATTTTATGTGTGTAATGTTTTGCCTATGTGTATATAAATGTACCATCTGTGTTCAATGCCACAGAGGCCAGAAAATGGAATTGAATTTCCTGGAACTGGAGTTACAGACAGCTGTTGGCTGCCATGTGGGTCCTGGGAACCAAACTCAGGTCCTCTACAGGAGCAGCAAATGCTCTTAACTGCAAGTCATTTCTGCAGGCCCAGGAAACAAGTTTTAAAAGATGTAGTGGCGCCCAGTGTGGTGCACACCTTTAATCCTAGCACTTGGGAGGCAGAGGCAGGCAGATCCCTGTGAGTTCAAGGCCAGCCTGGTCTACAGAGTGCGTTCCAGGACAGCTGGGACTAGAGGGAGACCCTGTCTCAAAAAGGAAAAAACAACAAAAAAACATATTTATTCATTTAGTTAATATTTGCTGAGAATGAACTATATTGCCATTACCAGTTTTATCTCTGAACAGACAGTAAATTGCCTCAGAACCTTCACAGGAAATGAACAACTAAGAAAGGAAGTGAGGTAAAGATAAGTTTGCTAATGTAAGCTTCCCTAGTGTGCAAACTTCTGGTTAGAAATTCATTTCTGCCTGAATAACAGTCAGGGAGAGTAAACATCCTAAATACCACAGAGGCCAAGTAAAAGTAAATCAAGCGGTCACTTTAATGAAACAGTGGTACCCAAACTGGAGGTCATAAATTAATCTTAAACTCTAGGGCATGTTATTATCCATCCATAGGTAGAAATAATAAATAAGTAAACATACTACTACTTTATATACACTTTCTCCAAAATCGCTGTTTCCAAAAAAGTCTTTAACATTCAAAATTATTCTTTTCAAGTCTTCATTACTTTAAAAAATATTTTTGAGGCTTAGTATCTGTGCACATTAAAAGCATAAAAGCCAAATTTTAGTAATATTTTAACTTATATATGCAATATATTATCATTTTCTTTTTTCTTTTTTTATTATATATATTTTTGTACAAGAATCATTTTATCTTTAATCATAAATAAATCAAATTATGTTCTTATTCTTTCAATTCTAAGCAACTAAATTCTAATATATGCATTTTACATTATAGCTCATCTCAATTTGTACTGGACACATTTTTAATATTAAATTACTGCTAGTGGTTACTGTATGTACTAGAAACTATGTTTTTGTACATGTACCATAATCTCAATTTAGACATTAGATTTTCTTAGGATTACCTGACTTTTATAGAATTAGATTTATTTAGGTCATATTTAGAATTTGTAAAAGTTACAGTTGAGAAGTAAATCATATATACAAATTGTTCCAAACATTTAATAATGTAATCTGATAACTTATTCAAGTATTTGTTTTTAAATTTAAATAATCCCGGACCTCACTACATTTCAGAATCTCAAGCTACAAGCAGCTAGTGGCTACTGCACTGGACCATGCAATACTGCTTCCAGGAAGTAAAACAGAAGTATACAAATCAAACTTTTTGCCTACCTTTTTTTTGGTGGTAAATTCTTCTAGGGCCAATGAAAATTTTTTTAATCGATAAATTGTTAGTTTTCCCAGTAACTAAAACTGTTCCTTTGAGTCAAAATAAATCAGTAGTGTGTATGGGAAGACGGCTTACTGATTAAAGTGCTTCCAGCAGGAAACAGAACTTGAGTTGAATTTGAGGTTTGGGTCCCCAGTAGCCATGTGAATACCAGGTGACAAGTCCGCTGCCTGTAATTCCAGCCTCAAAAGTCTAAGGCAGGGGATCCCCAGAGTATGCTGGCTGGGTAGACTGGCAGTGTCTGTGAGCTCTGGGTTTGACTGAGACTCTGTGTTGAGGAATAAGTTGGAAGAGCAATTGAGAGAGATCCATGTCACTCTCAGGCTTCTGCATGTGTACAGACCTGCATGCATACATACTCATACACACACTTGCACCTTTATCCCCATCATCCATACATGTATGCATACACACTGAACAAAAATACACATGAAAAGGAAAAAGTCACAAGTTTCATATTTCAAAACTTGATAGATCCAACTCTAATCAAGAAAAGGTTCCCAATTCTCTTGCTAGACTGAAACACTAACTACCACCCTCCTCCATCTTACTGCCCTGGTTAGAAACTTCACAGTATAGCTGCCTTAAGTCCCGAGTAGCAAACTATTACCTATTACTAAGTTATTCATCCCATTGCACACTTTACCATCAACTGTGGCGATCTTAACACTGGCACACATATTTGGTGATTTGGGCAACTTTACCTCCTTACTAAGCACCACGTAACCACCATCCAGACTGAGATGCAAGGCATGTCTAGTGCTCTCTCAGTAGGTAACATTCCTTCCCGCCTCTTCACCACCCCTCATCCAGGAACCATGAGTCTACCAACTTCAGTTCATTTTGCTCTTTAGGCACCCTGTCTGGTTTCTACTACACATTTTATCAATAAGATTCATTCATTATGTTGTTTATATCATTAGAGATTTCTTTTTTGTCACTGTATAACTTAATTTTATAAATAGTCCAAAATTCTGGGCTGGAGAGATGGCGTAGCAGTTAAGAGCACTGACTGACTGCTCTTGCGGATCTAGGTTCAATTCCCAGCACTCACATGGTGGCTAAGAACTATCCATTAATTCCAGTTCCAGGGAATCCAATGCCCTCCTTTGACCTCTGTGGGTATTGCGTGACACAGGTGCCATTACAGAGATGAAGGCAATATACTCATACATATAAAATAAAAATAATAAAATATTTTTTAAAATGTTAAAAAATAGTTCAAAATATACTCATCTATTTTCCTACGAATAGTCATTCATCAAGTAATTTTAAGCGTAGAGCTGCTATAAAGCTGGAATTACGATTAATAATATTGCTTCAACTGGCCAGCACTCATGAGGCAGCATTAGGCTGATCTCTGTGTTGCAAGGCCAGTATGGTCTCATAGAGAGTGAGTTCCAGGACAGCTGGGACTAAAGAGAGATCCTGTCCCCAAAAGACCAAAATAATAATAATAATAATAATAATAATAATAATAATGCTTTCAATATTAAGATAAATGTTCAAAATATGTTATTTCTTTCCCTTCATCATATTGATGCTATAGGAGAAATGGATATTCTATGTAATACACACTATGAAATTAGACACATTCAAAATCAGGATAACATTTTAAACAAGATATTCCATGTATACTTTCAATCATTATACATGTAAAGTACATGCACAATAAATCCATATCACATAAATAACTACAAACTTTAACCAAATGGATAATAAAATTTCATTCTATTTATTATCACATTTTAGCATCTGCTCTATATTTTCAAATAACATCAAGAAGAGATTAAGTCAGACAAAAAAATAGTTGTCACCCCATCAGCATTCTAAGACAAAGTATATAAAGTGGCATAATCTGAAAAATTTTATCTTAAAAGGCTTTTAAAAAAAAGCTTATTAGTATTAATTTGACCACTTAAACAAGTTCATTAAACTTGAGCAATAAAAATTATACTACTTTGTAAAACCAGCACGAACTTAGTTCCCTAAGATTAATATTATTAAAGTCAACTTGAGATAATGCTTGTTAGGTGGAACTTAGAAATGACTTAATTTTCCTAAATGTGTTAAATGAATGCTATACCTCCTTTGCAAGAGAAAAAAATTCAAATGAATCAAATGTAAAATGTTTTACATCTTTGCCATAATGATATCTTTCCTTAAATATAAAAAAAAAACTGTACACTAGTCATTTATTGTTGATGATCCAGTACTTTAATGTAAATGTAGAGTGATAAACAGTATTAAAGTTACTACCCAGATTCATTCAATAAACACATGTATCCATGGACAGCAAACCTGGCCCTTCCAAAAACTGCTTACATGCAAGGAACAGTTGTAGTTTATACATACCATAAAGTTATACACTCACACCAAGTAAAGAGAAGAAGAATGAAATCTTTGTATTGCTCTCCTTACCTCCCATTCTCTGGCTGATGTTTCACTACCAGAATCTTCATTTGTTTCAGACTCTTCAATCTTTTTGACGACTATAAACCCAGGTTCTCTGGTGTATTCACCAGTATCTTCTGCATATATTTCTGGACTCCACTGAACGAAGAAGGCATACAAGTGGTCTGTCCTGTTAGAACAGGTGACTATTAACAGGCCTACTACTTGATAGTATTAACAAAAATTATAAAACTGTATTTGTGAAATATCTTGATAAAATGTGAAGACTTTTAAGGAGTACTAGGCTTTACAAAAAGATAAAGCCCATTTTCCTTAAAAAATTGACTTGTTTATATTTTGCCTAATGGTTCCTTAAAAACTATACTAAGATTTTTTTGAAATGCTTTTTACTATACCAAATTTAGTACAATGATTTTCCTCAAGACAGTGGTGGGAACAGAAATTTAATATACAACTTTCTAAAAGACAAAATGAATACACAGTGATTTCTTGGTTCAGGGATAGATGACATAATCTTTTCTGGCTTACCTTTCTAATATTTTGCTAACTACAGTAAAGAATGTTAGTTCTTGTACTCTATAATAAATATATTAAAGATCAAATATACATTTAAGATAACTATGGCTATTGGGTTTAATTAGCAAGAATAATTAGAATTGAAACTCTCAGCTAAGACTATCAATAGTAAGGATTCTAGGAATTATGCATTCAATCTCATCATGTAAAAACTTGTTACTCCTTAAGTGCAAGACATATTGAAGAACATTGAATTTTATCTTTCAGGCAATTACTATCAACAAGTCTGTACATTTTCCGTCTAAAATAAAGTTCATAATCAAAATAACACTAAGCTTAATAAACATTAGTTATGGTATAATTTATTTAATTTATTAACTGTGACGAAGAGTCTCACATGGGTAGTAAGGTGGTTGGATAGTATTAATTTCAATCAAGAAGAATGGAGAAGTTTTTCCCAATTAAGGCTAGAACACTTAAATTCCAATGGGCATGGTGGCCCATACCTTTTTTTTACTAAGTAGACCAGGCTGGTCTTGAACTCACAGAGATCTGCCTGCCTCTGCCTCCCAAGTGCTGGGATTAAAGGTATGCGCCTAAGACAGTTTTTATCTGCCATGTGGGTGCTGGGAATCGAACCTGGTCCTCTGCAAGAGCAGTTGGCACTCTTAACCACTGAGCCATCTCTCCAGCCCTGGCTCATATCTTTAATCCTAGCACTCTGGAGGTAGAGGCAGGTGAATCTCTATGAAATTGAGGTCAGTTTGGTCTACACAGTGAGTTTCAGGTCAGGTAGGGGCTACAGGAAGACACCACTTCAAAAAGACCAAAAATAAATAAATAAATAATAATTCCATGTAAAAATTAAAAAATAACAAAGAATAATGAGAAAAACTAACTTGTTAATTTTAACTAACTTCGGCTAAATTTTTCATCATAATTAGTTAATGTCACTGGCCTATTTGAATGGCTCTGTCTCAAGAAATGAACTATACAAATCAAATTATTTTAATTGCAAAATCACATTTTGCTGAAGGCACACATACTGTGTAGTATAGCTGGCAGAACAGAAGAGAATTTCATCATATTTTTGAAAGCAATGATTTTCAAAGCAAAATAAACAGCTTTTTTAATACGACGCATCTTCAACTTCTACCTTACACTTCATGCCAGTATGCATTACACATTACCCATCCTCTGCTTTCACTAAAGTGTTTTTTTTTTTCTAATTTTAAAAGCAAAAGAATGCCCTAATTCATTCAGAATTTTAGGAGTATAATTTTAAAAGTATAAACACTCCACATTGCTCAGCGCTGTTAACAAAGCTGGGAATAATTCTAAGACTACATAAAAAGTCATTTTCTGTATCAGGATGCCTCTAATTCATTGAGAAACACTGAAATGATGGGAGTTTTCAATGAAGTACTTCATTGATAATCACTAAGATTCATTGTGAAAAAAGATAATTAAGTAACTTATGGAAGATTATTGAAATGTTTAAAGAATGGAGATTATTATAATGAAACATTAGTAATTCCAATATAAACAAAGCTTCTGAGTAATTAAAAAATAAAAATCAGCGAGGTAGTGCCAATCCTGAAATCTCTCATCTTTTCAGTAAATGGCATTTCTTAGTGGACTACGTTTTCTGTTAGAAGCATCAAACTAAAGTAAGCCTGGTTGTTGGCTTCCAAAAAGGGTAAAGTCTCAGATCCTTTACCATTTGGTCATCACGGTCAGTTTAAAAAAACTAATGCAAGCCGGGCATGGTGGCGTGTGCCTTTAATCCTAGCACTTAGGAGGCAGAGGCAGGCAGATCTTTGTGAGTTCAAGGCCAGCCTGATCTATGGAGTGAGTTCCAGGACAGCTGGGGCTACAGGGAGACCCTGTCTTGAAAAGACCAAAAAAAAAAAAAAGTAGCCGGGCATGGTGGCGCACACCTTTGATCCCAGCACTCGGGAGGCAGAGGCAGGAGGACCTTTGTGAGTTCAAGGCCAGCCTGGTCTACAAAGTGAGTTCCAGGACAGCTGGGGCTACCCTGTCTCGAAAAGACCAAAAAAAAAAAAANTATCTACATGATAGAAAAACAGCATGGTGGATAAAGTTATAGGGAATGACAGTTTATGCTTTTCATCCAACTCCATTGGTTTTCTAAGATAAAAATTCTTCCCCGAGCATGTAAAATGGGAAAATTGATCAAGGTTATTGGTTGGTAGAAGAGTCCCAGAACTGGAGGAAGTACCTATTCACAAGCTTTAGGCCTAGAGGAATCAGGGTTACTCCAGGGAATTTCACACCGTGTCTTCACTTCTCTTTGTAGATTAACCTTCTCCATGAAGTGAGAACTATGCCTAGGGCCTGCAGCTCCTGAGACCACATGTTTCCAACATCCTCTGCTTCCTGACTACAGATGCAGTAAAGGACTCTTTTTTTTTGGTCTTTTTGAGACAGGGTCTCCCTGTAGCCCCAGCTGTCCTGGAACTCACTCTGTAGACCAGGCTGGCCTTGAACTCACAGAGATCTGCCTGCCTCTACCTCCCAAGTGCTAGGATTAAAGGTGTGCGCCACCATGCCCAGCAGTAAAGGATTCTTTATCCAGCAATGGTTGTGCTATCTCAGACCAATCATGTGCCTTTTTTTCCCCTAACTGCTTAATTCCTGCACTAAAGCCAGGAGGATGAGGAGTGGAGTTGACCCCACTTACTCCATAGACCCACGTTAGAGACAGTTACTATGGTGGGGGTGGGGATTCAGGAAACAAGGCAACAGCCCTTTGAGCCTAATAAATGGAGCTGGAATGAAGTAGGTACAAGCAGTTCCTCTAAACATATCAGGTGATTTTACAAAGGAGAGATGGGGAGGTAGATCCCAGACAGACTAATCACCAAATGCCCACTGTAATAACTGTCTGGTTGTCTTTACAAAATTCCCTATGAGGACATTTGAAATACCATGTTAGTCAGCCATGGCCAATTTAATCATGTTGTATGCTTTGGAGTAGTGACATCAATTAATGTCTGTGGCTGAATGAACTTAGTTATTTAATAATTGCATTTTAATATTTCAGGTTACATGCTTTCCTAGTATTGCAAATCAGGACTTTATAGGGAACTGTTTTGTTATTATTTTCCTATGGTGACTGATGTGATGAAATTACACGCTGCCATTGGATTCCTCACAGAATCGCCATCCGCCTTCACTTCTACCCGTTTTCCAGGATTAGTCTGGGGCTGTCATTTAATGCGGTCTCTTTTTTTTTAAATTTTTTTTTTTTTAATTTATTTTTGTATGTGTATGAATGTACTGTCTGCATGCAGGTCTGTGCACCCGTGGCGTGCAATGCCGCGGAGGTCGGAAGAGGGTGTCGGATTCCCCTGGAACTGGAGTTCTCCTGGAATTGGAGTCACGGACGGTTCTTAGCCGCCATGTGGGTGCTGGGGATCAAACCCGGGTCCTCTGCAAGAGCAGTCGGTGCTCTTAACCGCTAGGCTATCTCTCCAGCCCCCTTATTTTTACCTTTCTTGTGGCACTGCAAACCAATATTCGTGTTTCTTATCTCTCTGTGCATACTGCTGCATGGTAGCACTTGCTTGAGATACAAATGTTTTCCTCATTGGTTTTCCAACTCTGAGACATAAGTATTTATGTAATCGATGCTTTCTCTTTTCCTTTAAAAGTGAAGAGCCTAGAAGTAAGATGCAAACAGTATCTACTTAGCTCTCAAAGCTCACAATGAATTAATTTACATTAAGTCATTTTATCTCATAACTTCTAATTATAAAATACAAAAATATTTTATTGGTACTTAGGCAAAGTGACTTAAATATCCTGTAAGTATATTCCCAAGGAAGATATAGTCTGTGAAACAGCAAGACTAAATGAAGGAGCCAAGTAAATGAATTGAAATTATGTCTGAAGGCTATTAGGAAAAAACACAAAAGCTTTGGAGAATTTTTTTTCTTTTCTTTTCATCTTTTTGAGACAGGGTCTCCCTATAGCCCAGATGGTCTGGAACTCACTCTGTAGACCAGGGTGGCCTCTGCTTCTTGAGCACTAGGATTAAAGGCGTATGCCACCACGCCTGGCTTAAAAGACTATTCATAGCCACCATGTGGGTGCTGGAAATTGAACCCAGTTCTTTGGAAGAGCAGTCGGTGCTCTTAACCACTGCGCCATCTCTTTAGCCTCAAGACTTTTCAATAACTTGTTAATAATAGCTATGCTGACATACATATACTTGTAAAAATTTTCTGCAAATTCTCTACTAGTCTTTAGAATAACATATGAATAAGTATGCAGAATATTTAAATGATTAGTTTAATATGGTGTTTCAAGTCAAAAATTGAATGAAATTTCAAAGTTTTTACCACCATGCAAGTGTATCACAAATCAACAATATACTACTAGCTGTAGTTCCCTGTTTGGATATTTAATTATGTCTCAATTTTCTCTAACTCTTCTAACAAGAGATATCAGTTATTTGCTGTCTGAAAATATAGCTGAGTTCAGGAACCTGGACACTAATTAGCTTGCTTAGGCAGCACCCTGTGGAGAGAGCACACTTGTGGAGAGCAATGCCCCCCACTCCATGCAGTACTGTGTAAAGCACCCACAGTATTCATGCTTCCTTAAAAGGAGGACTTGTTGGATTCAAACTGCCACACTCACAAGATTAACCAATGAGGGGCCACAGATTGATATGAAACTTATTTAATTTGCTAGTGCACCAGAACCCAATTAAGAAAACTGACATATCAAGGGAGACAATTGTTGATGTGTCAGGGATGCAACCCATTCCACGCAGGGATGAGTGCAACCCCGGCTGTCTGTTATAGAGAACTTTTAAAGCCAAAGCCACAAACTAGAGGAACTTGGTGACATCATACACACACAATTGCAAGGTTATAGAAACACAATGCAAGCAGTGGTGACCTTTAAGCTGACTGGTTGTGTTTAGCAGCTTGAAGACCCTGGGAGAGGAATGGGCTTCTTAGGGGGTAGGAAGCACTGCTTCAGGGCTGGGAAAGTTCATCCTGACCTCGGGTAGCTCTGGGAACTAGGAACTCAGGGTCAGACTGTATTCTTGTGGTTAAGGAGGTCATGGGAACCAGACCTGCTTCAACTAGAGAGTTGCTCCTGCATGGTTAACCCTTTCCTTTTGATTAACTTCTTTCTGGCCTGGTCCTAACAGACTGTCTGCCATTAGTCCTATAACTGTATTCAACATTTGATTACTACTACAATGCTTTATATTATAAAGTCATAAATTTCAAAAAGATTTACTATGTCCCTATTATACAGTATCATTATTATAGCTGGGCGTGGTGGCACACACCTTTAATCCCAGCATTAAGAAGGCAGAGGCTGGTGGATCTCTGTGAGTTCAAGGCCACCCTAGTTTACACAATGAGTTCCAGGCCACCTAGAGCTACAGGGAAAACCTTTCTCAAACAGATCCACAACCAACCAACCAACCAACCAAAACAAAACAAAAGTATCATTATTATAAACTGGATACTCAGAGCTAACATTCATTCCATAAAAAAAGAAGAAACTTAATGGTTTCAGAGAACCTTTTAAAAATATCTATGAATTTTCTTCCTTACTGTTTGGTTATAATAATGTATTAAATATTAATTCTCATAACCTATTAAAGTAATCTGCCACATTATTCATTTGACCAGAAACTACTTTTTTTTTTTTTTTTTTNCTCTATAGCCCTAGCTGTCCTGGAACCCACTATGTAGACCAGGGTGGCCTTGAACTCATAGAGATCTGCCTGCCTCTGCCTCCCAAGTGCTAGGATTAAAGGCATGTGCCACCACACCCTGCCAGAAACTACTTAATTTTTATACAAGGTTTAAAAAATAAGCCAAATACTATATACAAAGATATTCAAATAAAGATATTCACACTGGTGTTATATCAGAGAGTAACTTGCCTTAACAGTATGAATTGTTAGTAAGAACACAGAAACAGTGGAATAAATTATAAGACCAATGAAATAATCCTTTCGAAGAACTATAATTACCATAGGAAGGTGTCCATGTCATACATATTAAGTGAAAAGAAGCAAAAAATAACACTACATATTGTATAAGAGTAAAATCCTAATTTTATATTAAAATTGATATATACAGATACAAATATAAAGATCAAAAACCAAAAACATTTTCTAAAGATCTGTAAGAATGTTACAACTGAGTGATCATCCCTGAGTGATAAATTCCAAGTAATTTTTATAAATTGTATAGCAATCTCCTATATTTGTCTAATGTTCCCCAGTAAATGTACACTGTTCTGAATAAAAGTCCATGAAAAAACATCTTTCACATAACTTTATTTGAGTAAATGCATTCTTTAAAAAATAATGCATATAGTCTTTAGGTTTTCAAGGCATCTCAGTTGATGCAAAGAAAATCCAGTATTTTGGAAACTGAAAGCTAAGTATGGCAGTACATGCTTGTAATCCCAATGGATGATCAAGGCCTGCTGAGGATACATGGGACTCTGTCTCAAAAAACGTATTAAGAAAAGTGATTTTTCTTAAGCTTTTTGAACAGGTTCTTGCCATGAACAGCCAGTTTGCCTCAAACTTGAGAAGGCCATAAAGGAATTTTTTGTGCCTCTGCCCTCAGGTGCTGGAATTATAGGTAATTAAAATCATGTGCGGCACACTAGGTTGAGCCAGACATTTATGAATTGCTAGGAGGAATATAAAATGGTATGGCTACTAAGGAAAACAAATGGATCCTCGAAAAATTAAGCAGAGTTAAGATACGATTAAGAAATGCAGTTTGGGGTTTATCTGTCAAAACCTGAAAGGAGCACAAATAGATATTTGTATGTAAACATTCATAAAAGCCTTATTCATGGCAGCACGATTAGACACTGCTGAATTAGTTGTGCAGCACTGCAACTGAGACACCCTAATACTGCTGGCAGTGAATCCATGAATACACAAGATGTGGCACATACACACAAACATTAATTCTTCAGCCTTACGTGAATGGACAAGGCGTTATAAGAAGTGAAATAAGCAACAGAAAAAGAGCGTATGTCCACTTTCAGGAGTGGCCTAGAGTAAAGTCAGACAGAAAGTACAATGGTGATGACAAGGAAAGGAGAACACAGCTTAATGCTCAGCAAGTACAGACTTTTGGTTTGAGAGATGGCAGAAGTTGTGAAGATGGATATTAGTATTGATTATACAAGAATCTGAACATACCTAAAACAATGAAGTATAGATTTAAAAATGGTTAAAATGGTAACTTTACATCATGTTAATTTTATCACAAAAAGCCCAATTGGTGATTTTATCTTGTGTATATTTCAGTACAACAGAAACTTCTGAATTAAAGAAAAGTTCATATGTAAATTCAATTAATATATGGTCAATATTTCAAGAGAATTGAAAATTTATTTGAGTTATAACTATTTAATCCATTATGTATTAAGCAGAAAGACAACATATTAGAAAGAGACTATTTTTACAATTTTCATGGTCCCAAAAACAACTAAAAGAGAAGGTGCTACTTTTTAGCCCAAATGCTTGTTTTTAGAAGAAAGCATCTAGCTGGGCTTGGTGGTGCACACCTTAATCCCAGCACTTGGGAAGCAGAGGCAGAGGCAGGCGGATCTCTGTGAGTTCAGAAGAGATCAGGCGTGTTCAAGGTGGTATGGCCATAGACGATCTCTGTGAGTTCAAAGCCAGCCTGGTCTATATAGAGAGCTCCAGGCCAGCTAGGACTAAAAAAGGAAGACCCTGTCTCAAAAAGACCCCCCCCCAAAAAATCTAATATGATGATTGAATTTCTAGACAGACTTTTATGTCCAAGTGTACTTTCTAAACAATGATAAGATTAAAATGTTGGCAATGATGAACTGCAATTAAAATATTATATATGCAATGATAAAAAGATAGCAAGAACTCAAAAAAAATGGAGTAATCAAAAATATTCCATAGCTTGAGTACATGTTCATAAAACAAACTCTAAGGAAAATGCAGGGGGTCAAGAGTGCTTAAACATGGCAGAAAAGATGATTGCTGTGTGCGGATGTGGCTGTGGGATGAGAGCAGAAGCAGACACAGTCCCTAGAGTACAGGCAGTGAAGATCAGCCAATTGTCTTCAGGCTAGTCTAACAGACATGTGGACACCGTCCCTAGAGTACAGGCAGTCAAGATCAGCCAGTTGTCTTCAGGCTAGTCTAACAGACATGTGGACACCGTCCCTAGAGTACAGGCAGTCAAGATCAGCCGACTGTATCCAGGTTGGTCTAACAGACACATGGACACAGTCCCTAGAGTACAGGCAGTCAAGAACAGCCAATTGTCTTCAGGTTGGTCTAACAGACACATGGACACAGTCCCTAGAGTATAGGCAGTCAAGATCAGCCAACTGTCTCCAGGCTGGTCTAACAGACACTGTGGATACAGTTCCCAGAGTACAGGCAGTCAAGATCAGCAGACTGTTTCCAGGCTGGTCTAGCAGACACTGTGGATACAGTCCCTATGGTACAAGAAGTCAAGAACAGTCGATTGTCTTCAGGCTGGTCTAGCAGACACTGTGGATACAGTCCCTAGGGTACAGGCAGTCAAGATCAGCCAAATGTCTCCAGGCTGGTCTAACAGCACATGTTGTAAGTGGGGGAAAAAAGGAAAGTAAAATGAACTAACTTCATACCTCTTTATACTTACCATCTACATGTCCATCGGCAGGTGTGATTTTATGTTTAATCTCTTTTTGTGATGCCTGCTGAATTGTATCCCTTTGCTGTTTAGCCTGTTGCATAGAATGAGTTTTCCAGAGTTTGCGTAGCTCTTCTACTTCAGTCTCTGAGTCCCGTTTCTCCTCTCTCCCTTGTTTGCCCTTGTAAATAGTTTGCTTTTCTTTAAATTCTATTGTTTCTTCAGAAGATTTTTCTTTTCCACCTCCCACTTGGTGGAGTAAATTTTCATGATGGAAAGAATCCTGGTCAGCATGACTTTTTATATTTGTATTCTGTTCTTTAGGGTCTGTGACCTCTTGATGGTTATCTGACACCTTGGCTCCTTCTTTACCAAGCATTTCAAGATTACTTAAATCAGTTTCATGAGACACAGCCCCAACTTCAGTGGGAGAATGTACAATATTAGATTTTAAGTGGTCAGTCATATCAGTTGACTCTGATTTGGCTGTCGAAGACTCTACTTCGATCTGAGTGACAGTTTGCACAGATTCTGATGACGCATCAAATGATTTACCCTGCCGAAGCTCATCTGAAGAGATCAATTCCTCTCGGACGGGAGAGAGTTCTGACTCTGTGAAGACGTCTTCAGAAAGCGACTCCTCAGTGCTCCTGGGAGCATTGCTGGCACTATCATTACCTGTATCACGGGTTCTTGAGTCTATTTCCTCGGGATTAATTCCTGTCATTTTCTTTGAATGGCAGAAGTCCCTTCCTGACAACTGATCTATTTCTCTGTTATTAAACAAAATTAAGAATTATTAGACATTAAAAATTATTGTACTTTACTTTTCACAACTGAATACTGAAGTAATATCACAGAAGAAGCTTTTAAAAAAAGATACTCTTACAGCTCTTAACTGGACATAAAAATGCTGTCCTTCACATAGACCAAATAATCACATCAAGCTTTTTTAGTAATTGGTTATTATTTGGGAAACATCCATATAAGACTTCTTTGCAAGTAATCTATAAGAAACTTTGATGACAAAAATTCTTGATGAAATTATAATATGAAACTAATCCTTTCTCATTGGTGAAATATGGACACAGAGTTTCAATAAAAATGTAAATCTATTGGAGCTGCAGAGATGGCCTAGCAGTTAAGAGTGCCAACCGCTCTTGCAGAGGGGCCGGGTTCGATCCCCAGCACCCACATGGCGGGTGAGAACCGTCTGTAACTCCAATTCCAGGAGAACTTCTGTTCCAGGGGAATCCTACACCCTCTTCTGACCTCCGCGGCATTGCACAACAAGGGTGCACAGACCTACATGCAGACAGTACATTCATACACATAAAAAATAAATAAATAAAATTAAAACAAAATTAAATCTATTAAATAATACACTATCACATCTATGCAATGTTTATTTATATGCAAAGAGACATTAAGCAAAAACAAATGGTTAGAATGCAAGGGTTAAGCCAACCAGAATATTACCAAGGCCAGGGACATTTGAAGGAAATCTTTAGGCTAACAACTCATAACAATAGTTCTAAGAACTTATTCAACAGAACTTAGATGTTAGATAGTGAATGCTTTGTAAGTAGGTCTACATTTCCATTGTTAATGGCATTTGATTAGGCAAGCATCCATATTCACTGTTCTACTTTTATAAATGAGCAGTGTAAATATCTATCATTTTATCTAAATTAGTAAATTAGAATGATAAACTTGCTGTGCAATAAATGTAAAATACTTAAGGTATTAGTGGAAAAGCATTAATATCCATACATATATGGAAGACAATAAAAAATATGAAAGAGAAAAGACCAGAAAGTAACTCAATGCAAAATAACTGGCTTGCTGTGGTTCACAAAGCTGAATAAAGTTTTAATTATTCTTCTTGTGGCTTTCCAATTTTTTTCAATAAAATTTTATGATATGTAAAATATATTTATTTTAGAGACAGTTGAGGTTTAATTCCTTTTCCCTGTCTCTGTACTAGATTCATCTTTTAAGAAACACAAGCATTTAATCCATGATAGTTAACATGCAAGAGAGTCATCTACTGGTAAATTATTTAAACTGCACCAATACGGTCATGTAATGGGGTATGAACATTGAGAAATTTTACCTGTACATTTGGCAGAATCATAAGACTGACTGTTAAAAATAGATAAAAACCTAACAGAATTATATACTTAGGTAAACCTGTAGAGTTAATATGCCGAAAGGCCTAAAATTTCTGTCAATGCTTTTCTGTCGCTCAGTGGAGCTCCAGACAGTATCCTGGAAATCAATCTCTCAAGCACTGTAAGAAGAAATCCAATCACAACTTTTACCTCGTTTTTGCCAAATAAAACATTCTGCAAAAGCATTTGCTACATTTATTTAGTTTGAAGACAAATAGGGATTTCAATTAATGTATAAGGAAAAATTTAAAGACATTTCTTCTTGGCAATATTATTTTAAATGTCTGGATCAATTTCATAGTCTTCACAGGTAATATGCTAAAAGATAAAATGGTCATCTGAAAGGGAAGGAACACTAGACCTTTCTTCTAGAAAGTGAGAAAATTCCCAAGTGTCATAAATTAGGATGCTTACTTATAACATTCTTCTTTTTCTTTGAATCTAATCCTTCAGTTCAATCTGTGTCTCCTCTCTCCACTTACCCTCACCAATTCTTATTTTCTGAAATTAACTTTGAATGACATTTCATAAATGTAACCAGTAGTTTAGGATATTTTCTTGTTGAGATTATTTCTGTTTTTGAAGATCAGTTTACAAGGCCAAAATAATATTTACCACTGGAAGGTATAATGAACATGTTTGTAAGAAGAGATTTTATTCTGTTACAGGTATCCTAATAGTTTACACAGTCTTACTCTGAAGGAAAAACAACAACAACAAAAAAAAAACAAAAAAAAAACCCTGTTCTTTTCTCCTTTGTAGTTTCTTTTACTCCATGAGTAAATACATGAATGTAAATCTGAGCTGTCAGAGTGAAGCCAAGTTTTTTTTTTTTTTTTGGTTTTTTTTCTTTGGAACCACGAGTCCAAACGAGCCATTCTTTTTTTTTTTTTTTTTTTTATGGGGGGGGAGGCTCTTCTCCATTACATCAACTTCCTTACAACTTTTTTTTTGTATATTGTATTTTATGCTTTTTTTATTTTTCAGTCTTTTCCTATTTCTGTCACTAATCTGTTCAAGCATATTACTTTTAATGTCTTTGCCTAAATTGTAGCATCTATGTTATCATATCACACTTACCCCCAGAATAGTATATTCCCTGGTCAAATCTTAATTAGTACAACTTGGAGGTTTTCTCTCTTAGATTTTATATTTTCTGAATTAGAAAATATAAGCACATAAATCAACAAATGAAAAAAATGAAGATGTCCTGGCTACAGAAATACAGGGTCTTTATTTCTGCCATGCTCCCAATCCCACATCACTGCTTAGGAACTTTGATGGAAAACTTAAAACTAGATGTGACAAAGACATAGAAGTATGTTAGTTAGAATTTTTTACTTTTTTGTCTAATCAAAAAAGGACAGATAAATGCTAAATTAAATGATTCTTTTAGATTACTTGCCAAGTAATTACAAGTTCAAAGCCAGCTGCTCTACATAGCAAACTCCGGGCCAGCTGGGACTAAAGGAAGATCCTGTCTCAAAGACCAAAAAAAGAAAAAAAAAAAGAGCTATTTTTCTTTCATTACTGACAAAAAAGAAGAAATAATGAAATTAGAATATTAGAGCAGGGTTAACTAGTTTTTTTAAAAGGTGACAGAGAGATATAAATAACACTCTTACAGGGGTAAGGATTCCTTTATTTTGCTATCCCAAATTTCTCTGTACATCGCAGCTGACATCACTTCTTCCATGGGACACATGATGCCATATTCCTCACAGCCATTCTCTTGCACAAGAGGGTCCGTTTTATGTGGATCAAACATTATATTATTTGGTGTGACCAGAAGCACACCACTGACTGTGCCCTAAGATGAAAAAAAGAAGGTAACAGTTAATATTCAAAGTTCACAGCTTCACAAAGGATTCTAACTATGTCTACTAATTTTTTTTTGGTTTTAGGCTGCCTATAAATTATACAGTCAAGAACTGTGCCAATCCCATGAAAATATTTTAAATGAAAATGTACCTTCCCCATAAATGCTCTATTTTAGCAGAGACAAAATGCAAAGACCTTCATATTCTATTTAAACCAATCAGGTAAAGAATAAAAATTCACAAAGTAAAATAATGTGTTATATTAGGAAGAAAACTTAAGCTGAGAAGGGACAGCATGTCACCATGCTTTGCAGTAATTTGCACACCACTTTCTATGTTCTACTACAGACACCAAGTAAAGAATATGTGTTCAGTAAAGACTGTATTAAGTCATGAATTAATAAATCATAAAAATAAAAAGTAAAATTTCATTGAAATATCTTAGAAAATTATTTTTATCTGAATCTGCTACTCTTCAGCAATGGACCTTTGGCATGCAAAGCTTTGGTACATATTCATGTATAAAGTTGGGTAGAATAAATGATGTTTAAATTAAACAGTAGTTATTTTGAATTCCATTATAAAAATAAGAAATTTCAAACAAGTTAAAATACTAATACAAATCTTCAAGAATCCACTCCCTTTATAAATTAAGTTTACAGATAGTTGATAACATTAATACATTTTAGTTAGTTACTGCTTCATGAATATCATATTGTGAATGCACATGGGTTATCTAATACTCACAATCATAGCTCTGAAAGGGATGTAACAATTTCTATTTCATAGATGTGAAAACTAAGGCTCACAGAGAGAAGCAATTTGTTCTAAAAAAAAAAAAACCAGGATGCAAAATCCGGGGGTTAAGTCCTTTTTACTCTTTAGTATTCAAGTCATAAAATAGATGTATTCCAAACCAAACATCAAACACTCCTTACTCCCATTTTGAAACTTTTATTCCACTACATTCTGCAAGTGTAAAAATAAAGAACCCGAGAGAATTTTGAAAGTCAGTTACATCAATGTCATCTTGCTTTTTTTCAAGAAAACATTAGGGAAAAAGAACATAAATATTGTCAGATTTGTTATCACAGGATTCTTCCAAGTCCATGTTCAATACCATCAACTTATCTGCTTTTAACTTGAAGAAAATATAGCCTAAGTTATGGAAGATAGTATCTTCAAACATGACTAAGTCCAAAAAGAAAATATTAATGAGTATAGTATCCCATGAACAAGTTTAAAAAATAGCTACTGAAACAGTTCTTAAAGGTATAAAGGGTTTAGAGTAAAATGCATGTAATACTGAAATAAAAATATATGGTGTATGTGCATTTTGGTAAAACAAAAAAAAAGCTTTTAATGCATTTATATGCATGGTATGTGGAGGTCAGAAGATAACTTGTGGGAAGTCAGCTTTATTCTTCCAAAAGGGGCCTTTAACTTCTGAGCCATCTTACAAACTCTCAAGTAGTACTTTTAGTTCAGAAAATGGACCATTTAAATATAAACTATAGCCTATCTAACTTAGTATCTTAGTGAGATTCATTCACACCAATGTATATTCTGGAAGCACATGCCAACTCCAAGTCAACAGGAGCTGGTAACAAATTATAAGAACATTCACACTATAATCTAAGAACTAGAAGATCAGGGCTATAATATATGCAAAGCAACAAAACTTTAAAGGGTTTTTAGGCTTTTTGCACCTGTTACTTCCTCAATTTCTGTAATCTAAAGATTTTGAAAAATGAAACCAAACAATTAGCTAAAAGTAAAGAAAGCACATTCCAGGTTCTTTCAGATTTTATAAGTTTTACTTATAAACAATTTTTAATTGATTACTTGGTTTCCTAGATTTTTTTTCTTTCTTGGCAACACCAAGGACTGAACCTAGATCATCATATATGCAAGACAAGTGCTCCACCACTGCACTAACAGCCCTAGCCCTTGGCAGACCTTGTGGTTCACAACATTAGCACATTTTATCTTTCACTTTAGAGTATTTTCACAAAGATAATGCTAAACTGCTACAGATCAACAAAAGGCCCAGTGTAGTGATAACACTTAATTTTCCATATACAGAAATACTGAAAAGCCTTCATAATTGTTTCTGCTTTTTGGATTAGAAGATGTATGGAGCACTACTCACTGAGTTAATCAACCTGCTTTAACTCTCTAGGATCCACCCTCACTTGCTATCTCAGATGAATTGATAAAGCTTCTTTTCCTTGGCTATATCATCATGGTCTCCAAATAGCTGGAGTTTTTGAAACAAACTATAAAATCTTGTTATCAACAAATGAAAAAGACTTGAGCATGAGAAATATTTTCTGAACATCAAATTCATGAAAATATGTTGAGAAAGCATTTCAAATGCATTTGACTAATTCTAAAACCATAAGCTGCTCACGGAAATCTACTTTATAATGACAAACTAAAAGTAAAACATAGAAAAAAGTAAGCCATATTAACACTTCTCAACAGGAAGTGGAGATAACTTCAGTAGTATGCAGCACAATACATTCCATAGCAAAGATTACTAAGATTAACAAGGGGTTTTTGTAATGACTCAATTCTTCAAGACAACACAAGAAGGTTGGACATTTTTACAAAGGATAACACTCTAAAAATTCATAAAATGCAAACTGATAAAAAAAAAATCAACATTTATAGTGAGACAGATCTACAACCTTCTATCAATAACTTATAGAATCACCCAACTTGATTTAATGGATAATGCAAAATATTCCACTCAGCAACATTAGAATACATGTTCTTTTCAAGTTCACGTGCAACATTTATCAAGATATTCTGGATCATGAAATAGCCTCCCTATATTAAGGCTTCAACCAGTTCTAAGGATTTTTTCTAACCACACTGAATCAAATTAGAAATTAGTTAAAGAGGGGCTGGAGAGATGGCTCAGCAGTTAAGAGCAACGACTGCTCTTGCAGAGGACCTGGGTTTGATTCCCAGCACCCACATGGCGGCTCAGAGCCTTCTTTAACTCCAGTTCCAGGAGAATCCGACACCCTCTTATGACCTCTGCAGCACTGCATGACATGGGTGCACCAACCTACATGCAGACAGTACATTCATACACATAAAAAAATAATAAAAAAAAAGAAATGAAAGAAAGATCTACAATATCCACAAGGATTAAGAAACAAAGCCAGATGTGGTGGTGCATGCCTTTAATCCCAGCATTTTGGAGGAAGAGGCAGGCAGATCTCTGTGAGTTTCAGGCCAGCCTGGTCTACAGGGAAACCCTGTCTCAAAAAATTAAAAAATTTTAAAAAAGAAATTAAAGCACTTTAAAATAGTCTATGGATCAAAGAAGAAATCAAAATAAGATACTTTGAACTGAATAAAAATGTATCAAGATTTGGGGATGCAGGTACACATGAGAGCAGGAAATCTATTAAAATCAATTCTTAAATTTAAGTTAAAATTTCTAAATTATTATTTTAAAACAATATTTTTATATCAGATTCCTAAAGTCACTTGCATATTATAGCTACTTTCTTTCCTAAAAATAAAAATACTTATTTTTAATTGATAACTTGAATTAATACAACTCAAATAGCTTTTGGCATATACTGTATACTTAATAAAGACTAGTTACCCTCCAATTTGCATGTTATACTATTTCCAAAAGTTAGCACTGGAACCACCAACCAAAAGTAATAATTTTAAAATATGTTTTTAAGGGGCTGGAGAGATGGCTAAGCGGTTAAGCAGAGGATCCAGGTTCGAATCCCAGCACCCACATGGCTACTAACAACCAGCCTTAACTCTAGTCCAAGGGAATCCGACAACTTCTGGGGCCTCCATGGGCATTGTATGACACAGATGAACTTACATACATGCACCCAATACACTTCTAGACATAAAATAAACATAGTATTTTTAAAAAAGGTTTTTAAAACATAATCTAGTAATAATCTTTACATGTGCTATGTAACCATATTTATATCCCATTATCTTTAGTAACTGTCATAGATAATCAGACTGCAAGTCATGAGCAAGGTCCATAGGAACTCGAACACAGTTACCAAAACCTTATTAAAATATTAAAGACTTGCTGATGTTATTGACATTAAAGGAAAACATCACATTTTGATAGTTTAGGAACAAATGAGACAACACTAAAAATTCTTCTCCAGGGGCTAGAGAGATGGCTTAGTGGTTAAGAGCACTGGCTACAGTTGTAGATAATCAGGGTTTGGTTCCCAACACTCACATGATGGCTAACAACAATCCATAATGCTAATTCTAGAGGATGACATGCTCTTCTGGCCTCCATGGGTCTGCAAACATGCGGTACAGTTACATACCCACAAGCAAAACACTCACACACAGAACATAAAATTTAGGAAAAAACTCTAGTGATTCATTACCTTTCCATTGGTGATATATTTGCAATTAATTTTAAGAAATTTCTCAGTAAATGCTTCTTCTTCCTCAGAAGTTGAAGATACAACTCTTACAGGTCGGATACCAGCCACTGTAGATGATGGAGTTGCTTCTTTTGGATGGACTTCATCAGGAGTCTTAAAACAAAACCACAAAAAGTACTTTAGGGAACCAGATGAAACCTACACATTATTAAAGACATAGTCTTCCCCAGTATGTATTATTCCTTTTCCTTCTTACCAAGTCTTACTCTCAAAAATTCTTACCACAAATAACGGTAGCATTGTTTTCATGTTTAGTAAAGGTCTTAAAATAAAAACTTTCATTCTGTGTATTTTTAATAAGATTCATATGTAGTATATATACACATACTTATATATAATAAACTGGAAAACATTAAAACCTTCATAACTTGTATCCCTCCCATACTCAACACACATGATCAGTTGCTTGAGAATTAACCCAGGGTTTTGATAAGAACTAATAACCTCCATCAGGAGCACAGAAGAATGAAGAAGTGCTGGCTAGTGACGTCTAGTACACAGCACACAAGTAGTATATGCTAATCAGAAGAGGATTTTATTTTTTGTATTATTTTTTTTCACATAAATTTATTTATTTTTAACAAATCTAGACCCGTGTTCCAGCTCATTCCCCCACCCCGCCAGAGCTCATGCATTCTGCCAAACATGCTTTCCATCTCTTAGTCTTTCTCAATATTTTCCATGGGGAAGTTGACTGTTTTGAGCAGAAGTTCACTGTTTCAGTCAGTTCTTTGATGCAGTCTTTTCTGTTGTTGTTGTTGTTTCCAAAATGCATTATGCCCAACTGCTTTGTACAAAAGCTCAGGGGGCCCTACACAAGAAATACTTACAACTGGGTAATTGGCACTAGCATCCACAGATGAGGGATACCATTTGTCGTTTGTTTTTCTGGGACTGTGTTACTTCACTCAGCATGATGTCCTCTAGCTCCAGCCATTTTCCTGCAAAGCTC